>WELB01000084.1:499415-533357 GCA_009602725.1 Spirogloea muscicola | reverse complement strand
CCGGTGCCGGCGGCGGCGGGCGGCGGCGGCCTGGTGCGCACCGTGGAGGCCGCGACGCGGCCGCAGGGGCCCTGGTCGCTGCTCCCCGGCGGCCAGGTCCAGGCCCCACACCCCCAAACCCTACACCCTAGGCTTAGGATTTAGGGTTTAGGGAACAGGGAAACCCTAAACCCTGAACCCTACATCCCCCTCCTGCCCTCCCTTCTGGGCGGCGACCGCCGCCGCCTCCGCCGCCATGATATTGCTCCGTGGTGCGGTCGTCTCTTACCTGTACTTAGATTGATGATCTGTAAGCGTTCAAGGAGAGCCGTGTCTGCCTAGCCTGTCTGTTGCTCCACTAAGATAGTCATGGAGCACCTTCTTTGTGCACCTGGCTGGCTATCTGCAGCCGCTCTTGTCACATCAGCAGCCGCATTCTGTCTTTCGTTTGCTCGAGTACTGCCTGTATGGATGCGTTCTCATTGCCACTGTTACGGCCATGACCCGCCATTACGACGTGCCGCCGCCCATTGATAGACAATTCCAGCAGTCAAGATGACTAGGGGAAACATCATTGGTCAATTACCCAGATTGAAATGACTAAGAAAACCATCACGGATCAATATTCTCAGATGGCCGCCGCCGAGCTGCTGGCCGCTGGCGTCGTCCACGGCACTGTGTACCCGGACCTGCCGCCGGCCGCCACGCTGCGGCAGCTCCTCCCGGCACTCGCCGCCGGCCGCGGCGATGGCCGACGGGTTACGCCGGACGAGCTCGGAGCGGAGCCGGGCGGGTGGCAGGTCCGCACCGTCGCGGCGCAGCTCAAGGGCCCCCGGCAGCTCCGGCGCCAGATGGAGGCTGCCGGCGCCGCCGCCGCCGCCGCCTCTGACGCCGCCGCCGGCGCTCTGCTCCTGGTTTCTGGAGGTGCGCCCACTCTGCACTAATCCCCAAGCCTTCAAATCAAGGTCAGGTTGTGCAGTTCAGTGGTATGTTAGTATGCAATACTGTGCAGTTCAGTGGTATGTTAGTGTGCAATACTATCAAGTACAGGGAGGTAGTGCAGTTCAGTGGTATGTTAGTATGTACTACTATTAAGCACAGTGAATTGACCTTTGCTGACTGTTCTTACTAACATTCCTTGGGACCCTCTTACCACTGTTGCTATGGAACAATCAACCCTTGTGCACTACGTCTGAGCCCTGGGCATGGTGCAAACAGGGCACCCGGTGCGTCGGCTGCCTTTGGCGCGGCACCTGCTTCCAGCCGACTCGCTGGCGCTGCTGCGCGAAGGCCACCGTCTGCGTCGCGACGGCCTCCTCCCACCTGGTATGCTCAGTGCTCGACATCAACCTGGACCTTTCAGCCATACATAATGAAGACCCCCTTTCCAGACTCACGTACAAACCCAGAGTCTTAAACCCCTTGGAAGGTAGACCTGAGCTTCGCGCCGCCATCACTTCATAAGGACCCCAGCTGAGACTTACAGCACCTCTCTGAGCATTCCAGACTTTGAATAGATCTGCCAACATGTGCCCCAAGTTGCAGCCACTGGCTGAAACTTTTGGCCGTGGAGGATGAGGGTGAAGGCTTGTGCTGTGGTGTCTTCACTGTAATTACAGAATATCACTGTCTTCACATTTGTGTGTGGAGTTGAAGGGCTATGGATGTATTGCACAGGAGCACAATGCTGCTTTGGAGGGGCCAATGCCGCTTCGCCCCTGCAAGACAGCATCTGAGCACCTTATAAGCTGCGACTGCTCAAGGTGTGCAGCTGTGGGCAGTCGAGAACCCGCTGGCAGCCGGCTCCCTTGACCGCCTCCAGCGCAAGGTCTCGCTTGCTTCACTCTACACTTCGTCCACTCTGCCTGTGTAGAGAATCAGCATACAATCCATAAGTGCATTAGCATCTTCTGGGCTGAGAAGCCTCTACAGGGCCCTGGCTCGTATCCACAGGGGTCCCCTTGATACCTAGCGCTTAGTGGATGGGAAGTAGACCCTGATTTCATTTAAGAGAGAGCAGCAATAGCCTGGTCTTGACTGCCCCAGTGCGGGACCCCTGCTGCATTGCATCAGATCGCCGCAGGTGCCGAGGGCTTCATCTTGCAGCCAGCACTGCTGCCCGCCCGCTTCTGCAAGTGGTGGCAAGCGGCTGAGAGCAAGGGGTAAGCTTCTTTGAGCCAGTGGCCGAGGAATCTGAGGGAAGTGGCAGTCTGGCTTCAGGGCTTATGCCTGAGGACTGACATTTCCAGAAGTAGTGACAGGTCTTACCTTTATGGCATCGCAAGGAATCTCCCTGTGACATCCATGGACAAATCAGGATTAATAAAATTATGTGATGGTACATGTCGTAGGTAGTACAAGTCTGCTCATCAACAGCCTGTCGTTGAGTGCGTCCAGGCTGCTGGATGCTGCGAGGCCCATTGTTGGTGTCCCCCTTATCTCGTCGGCACGAAACTTTGAGTTCTGGCTCAGCCTCACTGACGCCCGTGGTGAGGCATGCTGGACTCCAAGCACTCTGAAGCTTTTCCCCCAGATGCCATCTAAATTGCTCTGTACGAAGAGTCGTGCATTCGTTGGATGCCGAGGCAACAAGTTTGGCACTTGAATGTCATGATGGCGTGCTGCAGGTGAAGAGGCTGAGAGCCTCCTGGCAGAGTGTAGGTGTGCTGAGGCACAAGCGGTGAGGTGCGACGAGGCCTTTGCTGAGCTACGAGAGCGCTGGTTCTGTGATGCACTCCGTTTTGTGCAGGACCTGCCAGGTGCATTTGCATATGGGCCTGGAGGGATGAGAATGTTGCCTGCCCGTGTACTTGCTTATAATAAATTGTCACCTTTGCTGCAGATTAATGGAGTCATTAGACCACTTGTGTACTATATTGACAGCCACTCTTGTATAGATCTTTTGTTGTATTTTAGCCCAGCATCTACCGAGCTCAGCATGTCACATTCTCTACAAGAAGTTCATTTGGAGACATCCATAAGATGCAGATGTTCTGCGAATAAATATCCTCTTGCTTCTGTCAATGCAGCCATTTGCTGTCACATCACAGTTTTTGGATGATCTGCTTTGCCACAGGAGCGGTGGGCTTGCACTTGATGCCGGTGAGCGTCAGAGGCTGGCGGGATTTTGCAAGATACACGGCGAAGGGGCTGCTCTGACTGCGATCGCAAGCTCGCCTGTGTCAAGCTCTGGTCCCCAAGGACCCTGCATTTGTACACAAATTCTTACGTGGTCATATGAAGTGTGCCCAAATTTATAATTATAACCTGACTCTGCGCGCCCTGTATAGATTTACATACAAGCATTCGACATCTCTGCGAATCCAAGCACTCATCTAGCCTCGTAAATGGAGTTGTGATGAGGGCAGCAGTAATAAAGGCAGTGCCACTTTTGAAGTCAAGCGTCACGACGTCAAAGCGGGCTACCTCAGCTTCATCCCAGCAAGACCAATGTGCTGACGTTGCCAACGCATTTAAGAGTCATCGTAAAGACAGTGTTGCGGATGGTACGTGGGCGATTGCCAGATTCATCTTGAAAGAATGGGCCATAAGTAAGTCACTAGCTACTGTTGGACATTAGTGCACCTAAAAAATGGTCCTGTAAGGAAGAGCGTGAGAACAATTCTAGTATACCAGAGTCCTTAATGAACTTGACTCTGGTGGAGAAAATGATCTTCACATCACAGTATGACTAGCCACAAGCCCGTACTTTCAAATGTGCTCACGATCTGCTGATAGGAATTCGTGACTGCAAAGCCTGCTGATGCACCAGCTATGGTGGTAAGCAGCAAGCTCACACCCGTACCTTCGCCTTGGGCTTCGACCCAACAAGAACCTTCTTCTTAGGTGGAGGCGGTGGCTGCGCAAGGAGGAAGACACAGCAGACCTCAGTGTAGTCTGTAGTGTGTTAACTCTATGTAATTGTATGTAGCTCAATGGCAGGGCAACACGAGACCAGCTTGCAAATGCAGTCAAACAGTAATAGCAGCAAAATGGATGCAGAAATTGCTATACCTTGCCAACCAGAAGCAAGCGTGCAAGCTACTTAGCAGGCACCACCTGAGCACCAAAATTTTTCTGCAGCCTTATAACTTTGACCTGACACAAGCAATTCTGCTCATACCGTGGCAAGCTCTTCCTCGTGCTTGGGGATGAAGGCTGTGTCCACCTTGCCATCCTTGAAGTCCTGCAAAAGCATGAGGCACTCTGTCACACAACAGCAAGTGCCAGATGTGGTGCAAAAGCTAGCCCAACACATGAAGCTGCCTTGAAGTCGGATGCATGTTCCTCTCCTGCTCAGCATCAATCCAAGCACCTTCTCGGCAGAGATTATTAGAAACTAGTCCAACTGTTCACCTGAATGTCCAGTATCAATTTATGGTAGTCTATTGTGGTTGGGATCCCTGTCCATCAGCATATCAGGAAGCTTATGATTCGAGTGGGCTGATTGCTGTGCCCTGGTGCAGTATTACTGATCTATCCAGCAGAAGAATGAGGGAGTTCCCAACTAACCACCACTTTCTAAGTGTAGATTTAATAAAGGCACTGGCAAACTTATGCATCTATGAAGCATTATGTAATTATTCAAAAGTCACCATTGACCATTTGGAGGATCACCTGTGCAGACCGTGTCGCTGAGGGCACGCTTCATGCGCTCGATGGCCTTTTCGCGCGTTGGTCCCCAGACGATGAGCTGTTTTGCTGGTCACCAGTCAGTTATGGTCGAACAGCTATGGAGCTCCAAAGGCAGCACGTTTATAATGCTCAATGTACCATAAGGGCTATCACTTCAACAGTGTACCCAGACCATTTAAAGATCAATCAAGAACGCTATTTATCTTAAAAAGTCCCTCTCAAAGTGCTGCGATAAGCTCAACATCAATGCATCCGTAAAGGTAGACTTAACCAATGGTAAGGCACAGACAGGGGACAAGTGATAGGTTGTCCTGCTTGCAGAAGAGGTCGCTGACCTTGCCAAGGAGTGAATCATAACTAGGTGGTACCAGGTAGTCAGCATATACATGACTGTCCATGCGAGTGAATGGCCCTCCAGGAGGAAGCCAGGCCAGTATGCGGCCTGAACAGCAGACCATCAAGCCAGGCCATGGCAATTCCAACAATAATCACTTCAGAGATGGCAAACACTTTATGAGCAGCTTCTTTAGAATGAGATACATCCTCATTCTCCTTCATTTCTTTGAGTTGCGGATGTGCAAGTAGCCCTCACCAGGGCCCGGACGGAAACCTTGGAAAGCATCCTCCGCATTTATCCGGCACTCGATTGCATGCCCACGGAGCTCAATATCCTCCTGCACTTGTCGGCTTTCAGAGCTTGTATCAGAGCAGAGCTTTTACCACAGAGTCCTCAGCTTTGCCCACATTATGCAAGTTCATGGCATTGCAGAGATGATTGTGACGTGACACTTCAGGCTTTGCAGTAGATAATCTGGCAATCAATCTGAGTCTGCTTGGCCACCTGTTTGTAACGAAGCTTTTTGCCCATGGCGACCCGTATCTGCTCTTCAATAAGATCAATGGACGAGATCATCTCTGTGACTGGATGCTCCACCTGAAATTGCAAGATGGTCTTCTTTGGTTCAGGCTCTCGAAGTATGCATTGATAGAATTCGTCTAAGCCCTACGGCTTTTGACGACATGAAGCACAAGGAGCTCTTTGCTTGGATTCTCTTGTACCTGGATTCTCGTGTTCATCTCCATGAAGTAGAAGCCACCACTCTCATCAAGGAGAAACTCTACAGTACCCACTCCTATGTACCCAATTGAAGCACCTGCTGCCACAGCTGCATCTCCCATGGCCTTCCGAAGCTGCGGGGTCAGTGCTGGAGAAGGAGCTTCCTCCAACAGCTTCTGGTTCCTCCGCTGCATGCGCTCACATTGACAACGTGTTCAGTTCAATCTTTCAAGCACGTGACACTAAGACAAGGTCCACTATTGTGACTAAAGAGATCTCTATTTCGTTGAGTCTGAAGGCAGCAAGTTGTCCACCTGTATGCTGCAGTCGCGCTCTCCAAGATGGATGCAGTTGCCATACTTGTCACATAAAATCTGCACGTGACACATAGATGAAAATCCACAGAGGCACCATGTGATCATGTGCTTCAGCAGTCCTGGCATTCTTGCATTTTGCTTGATAGAGTACAAGGGATACTTGCGTGTGCTGGCAGGTGATTGCTTTGAGAGGAGGCAGCACCGCATCTCAACTCAAGTTGCTCGAGGAAAGGCTAGTCCAATAGTAGATTCCTTTGCGAGTTCAATAATTGGGGGAACACAGTGCAACACAGCTGGACCTCAATATAACAGGCCTGTACCTGGAATTCAATATGACGAGGATTAATGATGGCCTTTTCCAGGTACACACCATCATTGCCAAATGCTGCGCCTGCTTCACTCTTGGCCGCCTGCAGATACATTCGATCTCAGTCAGCCATCAGCATCTCATTTGGCATGTTAAGTTCACTAACTGATTCAAGTCTTCAACTCAACTAGCCACGTTCTTTACCTCTCTGTCCAAGCCCTGGGCATCAGCACTAAATTGTGCATCTTGTTATCACTTTGGAAAATATGATCACACAGATGATGGAGAAAAGGATCTTCCCCTGGCAAGAGCTTATTTGAAGGGGAGATATTTTGACCTGCAAGAGTTTGACAAATTCGCCTGGCTCCTTCGCCAACCTCATGCCGCGTCCACCACCTCCAGCGGTGGCCTGTAAGGTGATGAGAAGTTGTGCTCTCAGCTACTAAAAGACATATCCAATAAGTGCAGTTGAAACCAAGGCTCCAACAACATGGAGCATGGAGAGACACTCGACAACATATATGGAGTTTGGAGAATACCTTTATCATTATTGGGAAGCCAATCTCATCTGCAAGCCTCACAGCTTCCTCTGTGGTCTGTCAAAGGACGCCAACATGGTATGACTTTAGTCTCTTTTAAATAGCAGGAAGTTGTTCCGTAGCTGCTCCCAGATTTGCCAAGGACAGTTTGTGAAGAGTAACAGGGATAGCTGCAACTTGTACTTGGTTCTGCAAGGGCTCTATGCTTGCAGCTAATGCGTATCTTCATATTCCCTGTAAGTGGCTACGCCCACGTAAATATTATAGACTAATGCACTCACAAATTAGTCATAGAGTTGGCAGAGGTACTAACGTCAACGAGCCCATCGCTGCCTGGTACACATGGTACTCTAGCATTCCTCATTGTCTCCCGAGCTGTTGCCTTGTCTCCCATCAATCTGATGCTATCTGGCTGCATGTCCAACAGCCTCTGCCTTATGAAGCAGGTGACCAGTCTTTGTTGCAATGTGAATGTGATGCAGCCCTCTATGTTGACAGTCTTTGTAGGAGTTAGCTTGGTCGAAGTTTCTTACATTAGGGCCAATGAAGTTGAGGCCGTGGTCCTTGCAGATCTCCACAAATGTTGCATTCTCAGCAAGAAACCCATAACCAGGATGCAGCATTGTGCAGTTGTGACTGACTGCCGCTGCCACAATATTTGGGATGTTCAAATACCTGCGTGCAGTCACAAGGGTTGAGCGCTGCTCGCAAAGGAGGACTGTCAAGCTTGTCCAGTCATTTGATCCAAGTGCTGTCTAAGTCGAGCGTACAGGTCTGCTACCACTCGTAATTACAGCACTACATCATATGCTTGTTGTCATACTACTACAACCCCACAGAGACCTTGCTTCCTTATTTGAGTATCAGCCTGCAAATGTGAATGAGACACCAAGAGGCACAGCTATGGATCGGTAATTGACAATGAAGAACAGACCACTCGGATGCTATTATACGCAGACAGTTGCTTGACAGAGCAGCGTGGCTGGAGGTAGCTTACGATTGGCTGCTGGGAGCTTCCCCTATGCAGACAGCCTCATCTGCGAGCTGCACGTGCAGTGCCTTGCTGTCAATGGTCGAGTACACAGCCACGCAGGGTATACCCATCTCGTGCGCTGTGCGAATGATGCGCACTGCAATCTCCCCGCGGTTGGCGACCAGGATTTTCTCCTGGCACCTAATGCCGAGACCATCAGTCTGTGTCGCATTGGTCGTGACTTGCTGTGCCATTGCGCTCTGCCTCCATGACTTGCCATAAGCACCACCGAAGAAAGCACTCTGTATTCTGAACGGTGCAGCCCGGCTAGCTTGGAGGGTCCCCTGCATGCAGGTGGTGACAGCTGCCTTCGTTGATGGAGTTATCACATTGCATTGCACCTGGGGAGTGAAGAGCAAGAAAGGGACAATTGTCACTGAGTCAGTCGAGCACACCTGACTGTGACATCGTCAGAAGTGAGCACCAATGCGTGCACAAGGTCAGGCGGGTCCGACGTCCAGCGTTGCCCCGTCGAGCGCCTCAGCCCGACCCGACAGGCTCGGACAGGCAATTGGCTGCCACAGCAGCGGTCAGAGCTCGCCGAGCGAGGGAAAAGCGAATCGGCGGCAAGTCGAGGTGCCCAAAACCCCCCCTGACAGCGGCGCGCACCACGGGAGGGCAGGGCCTGCCGAGCGCGGCGGCGGCGGGCGCCATGGCGGCCTGCTGCGGAGGCCGGCGCCGTGCCGCCTCGAGTGGCGGAGCCGCGGGCGCCGCCGGCGGCGCAGCGGCGGCGGCGCGGGAGGTCGAATGGAGGGGCGCCGCTGGTTTGTGAGGTCTGCCGGGTCTCCGAGCTGCTGCGCCGGTTTCTAGGAGCCGGCCACCTCCCTCCTCTCCCTCCTTCCCCGAGGTCACATCAATCGCGCTCCCGGCGCCTCCCCTGGGAGCCACCCGCACCCATCCTCTGCCAGCACCGCGACAGGGTCCGCCCCAGCTCGTCTCGGCCTCGACGGTCGGCTCTCAATCGCCAACCGCGTCTCGCTCGTCTCGCCCCACTGGCCCCCCTGCCGAAAGACCCGCCTCGCCTCGCAGAGGATGTACAGGTAGCGGCGCGCGATCTTATTGGCAGGCTTCTTTACAATCGCCACGTGTCGCACGGGTGCAGCTTGCGTCCCAACCATCAACCCGAGGCTGACGCTGACGGCTGCCGTCAAGTGTTATCTATGCCTAACGCTGATGGGGGCGCTGCGCCCCCTACCCCCTGGGCGCTTTTTGCGGCCTGCAACCGGGTTAATAAAGTATTAGGAAAAAAGGAAAATTTCTTTCCTGCCCGAACAAACAGGGCTGCCCGGGCATCCTTTACCGGCTCACTCGGAACTTGTTCATTCCTGCTTTCGGATCCCCCTGCTGCTGTCCTTAGTAGTTGCCTATTTTCGGAAAAGCTATTCGTCTTGGGGAGCCGGTCTGTGCCAAAATTGTTNCGCCGCTGACGCCGCCGCCGCCGCCGCCGCCGCCGCCGCCGCTGCCGCCGTTGCCATCGCCGCCGCCACCGCCGAGGCCGCGCCTCCGGAGCTTCACGTGGCGGCTGCCTTACCGCAGCTCCTCCCGCCGCTGGCTCGACACCTGCCTTACTGGCCTTCTGCACAGCTGGCGTAGGGGTACAGCTGGACAGCTGTGCTGCTGGCGCTGAGGTGTGCGATCAGTTGCGCATACACATGAAATGCGAAATAGATACGAACTATTACCAGATCAGAAGAGCAATCTTACTGGTCTCTCGCCCCAAAGACGAGATTGCACTGGCCACCTAGCCTCACTGGCCAATATTGTCATCTGTCCCTGTGCAATTGATTTAAGAACTCATCAAGATTTCAGGATTCCTGCTTCTTGTCTGTAAGCGACCTCCAGACTTTCGAGTGTAGAGCGATGCTCATACTCCCAGCTCCCTTGGGCTACCTATTATCACTTGACCAATACTTGATCAATATGAGAATTGCAATACGAAGAACTTTTTCAAACATCCTGGTGGAAGCTGGTGGAAGCTGCTGTTAGCAGCTAAGCTCGTAAGCTTGCCATGTGCAGCTGGAAATCAATCGATATCATCGGTGATCAAATCTTGGAGGATGCCCTATCTGTATGTCAACCTACTCTTCTGCGAGCTTGACCATAGCTTGCTTCACTAGAGTCTACATGGAGCAGAAGAAATCCACATGTAGCAGAAGAAATCCTCTTGACCTATTGCGAGTCATCTCCTATTGAATAGTGAAGGGGCTCATACCACTTGCAGGCCGCATGTAGTACTTAGCTTGCCACTCAAAGACTCTTGTGGTATCACTGACACTCTGCTTGCAATTGAAAATCTAGGTGGCGTGACTAGGAGAGCACTTGCAGCAAGTACGAGTATACAATAGAGGACGCGTGACTACAAGCGCCATCACAAGAATACTCATCGGAGGCTAGTTTCACATCAGGCCATGGATGGAGGCACCAGGATGCTCTGGCACAGGATGCTCTGGCACAGGATGCTCCTCACGATGGTGCTGGTAGGAAATGTGCAGCTGGTGGTTAGCAAGCAAGATCGACCTGATCGAAGAGGTAGAGCAAGCAGCCATTTCACTTAGCAAACCGAAGGGTGTGCATCCTCCCTCAGGATGATAGACATCTTGTAGAATTCGCAGTTCAGCGGCATTTTATTTTCTTACTGGACCCTAGACGATGCCCATGCCCTGTGGAGGTCTCATGCTACAACAAGCCTGTTGATGTTCATGCACTTCAACTGAGACTTTAGTGTGTGTAGTCAGATACTCTTTGTAGACTGAACAGCAAACCTTGCATTGTCTGGACACTTCTATGCAGCACTGACAGGTGACTGGACGTCAATTACAGAGCAGACCCCTGGTCACAATCAACTGCACAGGAGCCAAGGGCCGGGTATCGCTGTAGCACGCTCAAGCAAGCCAGCGCAGCATGCCACGTCGTTATCACTGAACAGGAGGCAGACATGGTGGATGAGAACTGTAAATGTACCTCATGAAGGAGAAGCAGGCATAGATGGTCGTCATCGTGACAGGCAGCAGGCACGACGATCAGCAGAGAAGAGATTGACCAAGGCAACAACAATAATCTTATCTGAGGAGGATAGTGAAGTCGATGACAGTGCTGCTCATGCAGGGCCACAGTCTACACCTCTGCGCAGTTCATCTATGCATTTGGATGCTACCCGGGCTGATGCACTGATGGGGAGCAGTGGACGCTCATCAGCTGACCGTGAGGAGCTGGAGACAGTGCCTGAGGTGGCGGAGCAGGAGGAGATAGAGCGCCTCATTGATGAGCACAGGGGCTTAGTCAGGCCAGACAACCCCTGAAGCCTTTTGGCCACGAGTCTGCAGTAGCAGGGTAGCAAGTACTTGGTGGCCCTCGTCCAGCTGCTGGTTGGTCAAGACCTCCTGCTGCATCAACTTCATGTGGAGCTCAACTTATGTCAGAAGCGTAGGGCTTACAACTTCGTCGGCTAGAGATGCTATATGTTGTTACTGAGCACAAATCTTATTAGCACCTGGCTGTCAGGAATAGCGAAGGCAGGTTGCAGTGTGCGCTTGACATGGGCTTACAGGTCCTAGAATCAACAATTGCGACAGCTTAAGTCTTGTGGTAACTTAGAATCGTAGAAATGTGGAACTGTCTTGTAGAATGTATAGGGACATCTGCAACTCTGCTGTCAATTCAAACTACAGCAACATGTAGTGCATGTATACATTCAGCAATGTGATGCATGGAATCCTCCCGTCTTTCAATCCTCGTCTGACCCACGTGCATATGTATTGCAAAGCATAATGGAGCGTTGTTCCCTGTGACAAGCCAGCTAAGGCCGACCCGCAGAATATCGTCCGCAGGAATGACGTTTCCAGTAGAGGGCGGTGGCTGTGAGAGGCCAGCCCAGAATAAAGAATGGACAAAGTTCGAAGGGGTCAGAAAAGTATTATAGCACACAGCGACTCCAGTGGCCACCGGGTGCTCAGAAGCCCCCTGTTGAGCAGCCGGAGGTCGGAGAAACGAAACCTTACAAGAGCTTACTTCTTGTTCATCCCTTTGGGCTGGCCTCTCACAGCCACCGCCTTACTGATGTCAAGATCACCGCTTACCGCTTACCGCTGTATCTGATGTGAGAAGTTCTCTTCTGTGGGGCTGGACTCTCACAGTCACCGCTATACTTTGGAAGAGCCGTTTCTGGAACTTCTTTCCTCTCAAACTCTGGAGTAATGGCTGCCCTGCCTGGTCCTCGACGATCGCCGCCGCCGCTGGCCCAGCCATGCGCCTGCGCCGGCTGGCTCCAGCAGCAGCAGCGCAAGCTGCGGCAGGCCGCCGAGTGAACAATCGACGAAGCCCAAGAGACCTCCGGTCTCGGCGGCGCCGCATGAGGCGAGCCTTCGAGGCGCGGCGGCGGTCGCCTACCGACTGACCATGGCAGCCGCCGACTGCCAGCCCGAGCTGCCGCCGGCTTACGGCGTGTACCGGGCGCTCACGGCCGCCGCCGGCCCCTTCCTGGCGCTGGGCCTCCGCCTCCAGGCCGCGGTGGAGCCCACCAAAGCGCGCCCGGCTTGGTGGGCGGACGAGCGCCTGGGCAGGGCCTCACTGCCCAGGCCGCCCGGCCCGCTGGCCTGGTTCCACGCCGTCTCCCTCGGTGCGGCTCATCAGCTCAACCCCAAACCCTAAAGCCTAAAATATAAACCCTAAAACCCAGAACTCTGACTGCCCACAAACTCGTATTGAGCTCTTGAGCTTCCAGTCAAGCGCTTCCTGTCCCTGTCATTGAGAGCCTGTAAGCGCGTCAGTACTTAAGTACTTATCCCTAAGTACTCCTTTAGCTGGCTCGATACATGCAGTGACCCTCCTTCTACACAATAGTAAGGTCAATGTGGGACCAATGTGGGACCTAGTATTGACTTGCGTGGTCCTAGTAGTCATCAGCTTGCTCGCTTCAGGGATTGCCCTTTCCCTCTCTTGGAGATCATGTCCCTTTGGTAAATACATCGATGAAGCGTCTTTGGAAAGGCCCCCTGCTGCGTAGCGAGCTGTGGGCCATGAGGTGTCAGCAACCTGGCCTGCGACTCTTGCCTCTGTGGTTTGCACAGCAAGGGCCTGCGCCAACAACCTGTGTGGTCTCAGTCATTCCAGGCCCATCCCTAACAATGTACTCTAAATCCTCAATCCATCCTTTGTTATCGTATTCTAAGTCCTGAACAGTGGACTGCCCTTTAGCAGAAAGCTGACATCAGAAGACACATCCGGGTGCTGCTTCCTGCCTAGGCGAAGGGATGGCTGCTGTGGCGCTCATCCAGCGGTGTCGAGAGCGCCTGCCTGCTCTGGACGTGCTCCTGACCACGTCAACAATGGGCGCCTGGTACTTTGGTAGCCAATGCAGGAGTATTTGCTATAAGTAGTCCAACATTTGCTATGAGTAGTCCAACTTGTGATGTGCAATTGCACAGACGCACAGTGAAGTGCCAAGTCATGGTTGGCTGAATGCCTACAACCTCCTCTACTGTCCTCTATATTATTGGCGCGCGAGCATGGCCAGCACCTCTCACTTGACATGCTGGCTTGGCCATGCGACAGGTCAGTGCTTCACAAGCTGCTTCCCTCCGGAACTCTGCTTCAGGTGAGCACTCGAAAAGCTTCACAAGGTGCTGTGGAGCCTTTGTACTGCAGCCAAACTGCCAAGCAATGTCATATTTGAGAAATTACCGTTGCACCACATTGCCGCATAACCTTGCCAAGCATGCCCAAACATGGCCTTGAGGTGTATCAGGGTTATGTGGTCACGAATCTACCAACATGATTGTCATATGCAAGCCCCAACGTGACAACACCGGCAATCGTTCTTCAAGCTCTTTCAATTCAGAGAGTACAGTGGTTTTGTCAGCAGTATATATTC
Source organism: Spirogloea muscicola (assembly GCA_009602725.1). Taxonomy (NCBI): domain Eukaryota; kingdom Viridiplantae; phylum Streptophyta; class Zygnematophyceae; order Spirogloeales; family Spirogloeaceae; genus Spirogloea; species Spirogloea muscicola. Next base: position 519,621 of record WELB01000084.1, on the reverse strand, counting down.
ACCATAGTGTGCTCATGTCCCCATGCTGTGAATTGTGGCGTAGTTTGCTCCCATCGACACGCCCGCGGCGGTGCGTGCATTCTTGGAGCACTGGCGGCCCAATGCGCTGGTGCTTGTGGAGTCGGAGCTGTGGCCCAACCTGGTGGTCATGACGGCCAGTCAGCAGGTGACAAGGTTGGGAGGATGTCATGACCTCCGTGCACATCGTTCACCTCCTCACCTCTAGAGCTCCGACTGAGAGCTCCAAGGGAGTTAGTCTCCAGCAGCAGATGCAGGAGAGCCATGCAATGCTCTCAAATAGAGTTGCGAAGGCTACCGATTCATCATCCAACTTGCCACGCTCTGCGGCAGATTCCCATGGCACTTGTGAATGCGCGGATGTCACCGAGGTCCTTCAGGAATTGGCGAGCTGCGGCAGCATCTCGCTCGATCGTGTCACTGATGCTGGCCTCCTTCTCTCTCATACTTCCGCTGGTACGGCGCAGACCCTGTGTGCACTGAATCTCACAGAATTGTACAGAAGTGACCAGCCCAGGCGGTACAAATCACCTCTGGTTGCTTATAATAAAGCAATGATGTTTGCTGTCAAACAACATTCTTAAATATCCGTACTGAGTGGATCAAATTGGTATACGTGCCACAGAAACACCAGGAAAGCAATGCTGGGGTCTGCCAGGTCTATAGAATATTGCAGGTTGTCATGTCCAAGCAGAAGCACTCGAGCTTTCATGTAATGGGGAGAGTCAAGCATGTCTTGTGCCGTCTGCCTTTCCTGTGCTGCTCCTCCCACTCCTCCTGACTAGAAGTTCTTATATTGTAGCACTGAGCAGGACACAGTGGAGGCAGTGCGGCTGCAGTTGCTGGGGGCACGACCTCACTCGATCAGATTCGCAGGCGACCTCAAGTACAGTAAGTAACTGAGTGGCCTTCCGCACTACCATTAGCAAGGCATTCTGTCAATGCTTATACTTGCTGTTGCTTGACTCTCATTGAGCATCTCCTGTCATAGCTGAGCTGCGGCGTTGTCGTTGCAAGCTGTGCAGCCACTACCGAACTCCTGTCACAGGTCAACCCCGCCGCTGCCAGAGTGAAGAAGGAACAGTTCAAGCAGCAGCTACGGCCGGCTATGCGCAAGTCATGGCTGGCTGCCAGCACTCACTCAGGAGAAGAAGAAAGTAAAAGCCCGATCACCCGACACCAGATTCTGCTCACCTTCTGTTCGCACTATGCTTTCCTAGACAGTCAAGTTTGACACTGCCGCAACTCCAAGTACTTGCTAGAAGCACTTACCAGGGATCATAGCTTAACTTGCTTTGCAGTTGTGGCACAAGTACATGAACGGCTGTCTGTGAAGGTCCCGGGCTTGCTCACGGTCATAGCCCCCCGGCAGCCAGAGCGAGGGCATAACATCGCCAAGGTGACACCGAAGTAACTCGTGGCTAGGGCAAGCCCCATGTCTGCAACTCAAGCCTCTGCCAGCCCGAGTGCCTCTTTTCATGCAGTTTGCTGCTGTGCTGGTTGCGCAGGCTCTGCTGTCCCGCGGACTGCGAGTTGCTCGGCGGTCCATGCAGCAGCCTGTGACTTCCGCAACCGACATCTACTTGGTGGACACCCTTGGTATGGCCATAAAGCACGGGCTTTTACGTGCTTAGCGGCAAGCTGGACTGCTCTCGGGCCAAAGCACGCTGCTTCTGGGTTAGTAGGAGCAGCGCGTGCCATGGATGACTCCATGAGCGTCAGCGGTCACCGTGGTGGCAGGCGAGCTGCAGCTACTGTATGCAGAGGTGGCAGTGGCGTTTGTGGGAGGATCCCTCCTGCCGCACTGTCGCGGTCACAACCTTGCGGAAGCAGCCGCAGCAGGCTGCGCTGTGCTCACAGGTGCGAGCTTGTGGACATCTGATTGACTGAGTGGAGTAGCATGTACATGCATGCGCATACATGCTCACATGCTGCTCATGCTCAAGTATGGAGCCTGATGATGGTCAATATAAGCTGCCTAATCGAACAGTTTTCACAGTGTAAACTAACCTCGATGGCTGCATGCCTTCAGGCAAATATGACAAGTTGACACGTGCATACAGGCAATTTCGTACATTTTGGTCCAGATTTGTATTGTATTTGACAGAAGGAAACTGCCATGTATAACTCTGAAAGCAGTTCAGCAGTTGACCTGGCATGTTGGCTAGGATTGCAGGAAAGCATGTAGGCCACTTCAGCAGTATGATTGCTACACTGCAGAGGTTGGACCCTTTGTCACTTCTGCAGGTATGCTGTCAACACTACCTTGAGCCCGAAGCAGACTTGCAAAAGAGGGAGATGACTCAGGGTATGAGCAAGCGAGAGACATAAATTACAGTGGGCCTACTCATTGTTGACCGAACCCTCTCTTTGTGTGCTTGTATGCAAATATTCTTGAGGTGTCCGACGCTGAGGAGCTGGAAGATGCACTACAGATGTTGCTATCTGACATTGAGGCCCTCCATTCTAGGCAAGCAGCAGCCAGGGCAGCTGCATCTTCAGTAGCTTCCAAAATCCTTGACAGCGTCTGCGAGGCCCTTGAATCTGCCACACTGAAATCTATCGTTGGTCTGCATGCTCACGACATGCTGCAGTAACTGAAATTTATAGATTACCGCATAGAACTTATATACACAACCTGTCAGCACATAGTTGGCTGCATGTAGGTAGGTAGGTAGCAAAGGTGGACGTACAAAGTTGAACCTTGGAGAAGCATGCAGCAATGGCTGAGCAAGGCAATCATAAACTATAATTAGATGGCACAAAATCAAATACCAAATGAGCCCAGACTGCAATGCATAGAGGGAGCACTTCGCTAGCGCTTACAAACATTACTCTGCTTGGCTGAGTACCTTAAGCTGGGCGTGCTTAGAAGACCTTGCGTCAAAAGGCATAGGGGTCATCTTCATCATATATATCGAGGTCCTCAGACCCAAAGAGGTTCCCAAGGCCACGGGCACCCCTTGTTCTGGACAATCTTGCAGCTTGGCCTGCCAATCTTTTCGGACTTACTCTTCTACTTGCCACTGTCCTTGTCCTCCTTGCCTGCTTCCGCTTTGGCATGCCTTTCAGAACTACGCATTCTTCTTGCTGCTGCTTGCTTGCTCGCTGACTCCCTTGTCGGAAAGGCATGGTTTCGGCAGTCTGCTTTCGCTTTGGCATGGCCTTAAGAAGAACAAGATCCTCTTGCTGCTGCTTGCTCGAATGCAGACTTTCTTCTTTGGTGGAGACTGCGTCAATTGTCCTGCAATGCCTCCTAGTCATTGCCCTTATCTCATCGTCATTGTTCTGCCTGTGCTCTGCTGTTGCTGTTGATATATACACCAATTCTTGCAAACTCTTGACCTTAGCCTCTGCTGCGTTCTTGGCAGTTGTTGACACATAAACCAGTTCCTGCAATTCCTTGACTGTTGCTTCTGCAGCGTCCTTGGCAGACAAAGCCTTTGCCAAGAGTTGCTGCTCTGCCAAGGCCTTCTCATCCTTTTCCATCCTCTCTTTGGACTCCTTGTCTGCTGCGGACTTAGCTTGCAGGAGATGGTCCTGCAGTGCTTCAACCTGCCTTAGTGCTGCATCCCTTTCTGATATTGCAGCTGCAGTCTTTGACTCCTCAGCAGCCTTGAGATTCCTTTCATTGCTTTCAAAGGTTTGCCTCATGTCAAGGAGTTCCTGCAAGCATGAAGTGCATGATATTTTGAGTGTGCATTGACAGAGCAAACCAGTGCTCGTATTCCCGCTGTTAGAAAAGCATGCGCAATGTTGCAGATTCACCAAGCAGAGCGCAATGTTGCAGATTCACCAACTACCTGATTGTTTCTGGCTGACAACTCTTCAAGGAACTTTTGTAGGTCTGCTTCCTTTGACTCCAACTGGAGCACAGTAGCTGCTCTGTGCTTTGCAAGTTCCTCATGCGCAGCCTCAGTGGCTGCTTGAAGCTCATGTTGCTTCACATTTGCTTCCTTGTGTATGGCTGCTTCACGTGCTTCATAATCCGCTTTCAAGTTTGACAATTCCTACACCAGAAGATTACCCAGGTTTGAGGTCATCCAGGAGCATAGTCCAGATGTATGTCTGGCCTTCATAATTGCTTACCTCTTGATGCTTCTTTGAAATCTCCTCAAGTTGCTGCTGACACTCTGCCTGCACGGTCACAAGATGATCCTGCATTTGGTGCTGAAGCTTGGTCTTTTCGTCCTCCTTTTGTCGGATCTCTTGGGTCATGGCTTCAAGGTCTTCTCTCTGCAAGCTGTGCTCTTGTCTCAGCTTCTCAATGTCATTCTTCAGCTTTTCGTCATATCTATGAACTGCCACAACAAGACCATAAAGTGAGTCATGACTTGCCTGAAGCATGCAGGGGCTGGCATGCTTCATGCTGGTTTGGTGGTTAGTCCTTACGACCTGTGAAGCGTGCAGAAGTCATACTTTGTGTCTAAAGCATATATCAAGCCCACTCACCTTGGTTGATTTCCTCTTTCAAGCTTCTGTTGGCATCACTGAGCTCAGTGATGCTTGTCTTCACAGTATCATAAAATACATGTCGCTCTGCAAGCTTTCCTTCCAACTGTGTCTTGCAACTCTCAGCTGCAATCACATGAAGATGCTGCAAGCCGGAAGTCAAGTGCTTATTCCTTTTTCTGAGCAAGACAGTGTTGCCTTGCAAAGACTAGTTCGACAAGTCAAGGTGCCTACAGAAACTCCTCACCATCTCGAACTTGCTGTTCAAGCTGATTGACGGACTCCATGAGCTGGTCACACATTGACTTCGTAGGCAGATACTTGGCCTCCAGTCCCTGCCACAGTTTCAAGTCTTCGTTCTGCTTGGCCTTCAATTCTGCGTTCTCCCCAGATGTATGCTGCAACTTTGCTTCCAGCTGCTGGATCTGCTCCTCGGCTTTCTGCAGCTTGGTTTGCAGTAATTGGAGGTCGGATCTGGCGCAAGCTTGCTCCTGCATCATCCTTTCTGTTACACAGACATCAATGCCGTATGTATCAGCTGGCTTCCTATGGCACTACAGTCGTAAACAGGTAGTCAATCTGCATAAGAACATTCGCTGCAGCGGATAGCAGTAAGGAGCAGTGGTAGTCCTCTGACCCGCGGTTAGTTTCAAGTGGCTGAAACTTTCTCCGGCAGGGATATCTTGTTGCTGTGCTGGAGCTCTTACGAAGCTCTCGTCAGCAACGGTGGAATGGAAATCTTGTTGGCCTCCGGACTTCCTCTGCATCAGCATGGATCTCAACGAGGGCCGGGAGTAGTCCATCAGGCTCATCTTGGCTGTCGGCAACCGCGAGGCCGACATCTGCGCGGCCATGTGCGCGGAGGTTGCCGCCGGTCTGCAGCCCCTTTGAAGGCGCTGCCGCTCGTCAGGTACACATCGCCGAAGCACCAACTCCAACTATGGCGGCACCGACGAGTCGCCCAAAGGCACGGCAGGATGCAGCCGGACCGCGACGAGGCATGGGCGGCCGCCTGGCTGGCGAAGCCGACGCCAACTGCCGCGCCGCGAGGCGGGGAGCGGGGAGGAGTCCGGCGGCGGCGCAACGCCCGCCGGCGTCGTGAGCTGCAACTGCAGGTTGCAGGCGGGGGGCCGGGAGCGAGGTCCTCAGGTACCGTGATGGGCAGATTCTTTGCAGTCCAAGACTGCGGCCAGCAGATTCGTTGATTCACCAGAACCCGCCTGCCACTATTTGCCTCTGGTGCTGCTCTCTGCGGGCCGTACGATATTCGATAAAAGGCCGATCGGACAGCGCTGTTTGCTCCTGTCGCTAGTGAAAGTGTCTTCCATTAATGTCAAAAGGGAAGTAGCATATGGGCTTCAATTTGCAGCTAACACACACAATAGCAGAAGGGTTGTCAACTTCTCAGATGATCTTGCTGTCAGGCTGACCTGATTACTGTATTCCTGCCTATCCTGATGTGAAGGAGCTTAGATTACTTCCTTCACCCATTGCAACAGATGCTAACAAGGCGGTCTCATGAGCTGGTGGATGACCGGGAGAGAAAAATGGTTATCTCCTACCATGTGATTAGATTCCTGCAATGTACAGCAAGCCCATTTGCTCAAACAAATTGCAATGTGCAACTGTTGCCCACACCTGCTATGGCACCCAATGATGGCTGCTCAACTTGTATGTGCACTCTACCTTCAGGGCGATGGCTATAAGAGTCACCTCTGGTGGTTACAATAGAGCCTGCTCTAACTCCTGCACCTGCTCCTGCTCATCTGTCGAATTTAGGCTCTGTAGTTTGCAGCTGCTCGTCGTTTTGCAGCTCTTGAAGCTCCTGCGGATGGCAGGATTGCAATCACATGGAATACAATACATGCAACAGCTAATCAGCTCAGTGCAGAGATGTTGTAAGAAAGTCTGTCATAGGCATGCTTGCGAAGTGCACTACTATAGCACTGCATTAATGTGATACATTGAGCAGCATGCTAAGTTACGTGGTAGCCGCTAGGGCTGAGCAATCACCTTCTCAAGTCTGAATCTCCGACTGCGCTCCTCCTCCAGCTGCTGCTTGAAGTCTTCCACGCTTCTTTGCATCTGCTCGAAGTCCTGTATGTCATAAACGGTCCACATCCTGTACTGTAAGAATTTGAGCCTCTCACTGTTAATTAGTCGATCTGGTAGGCTTGATCCCACAATATGATGAGCTCTTTCGTGTATGAGCATAGGGCTGCTAACCAAGCGCATTGCAGTCCTCATCAAGGCTTACAACAAGCTTCATCAGCAATAGAAGTATGTATACTGAGCACTTGCGAGAATCCGATGGAAGGCAAAGACACCTCACACCTGACTTGCGGAAGAGGCCACGAAATTACCTTACGTGTCTGGTCGTACCAGCCCGAATCTACAAGGTATTGCTGTCGTTTAGCCCTGCTCGTCACTGGCACTGGAGCTGCAATCTGATGCCGAAACAGGACCTTTCGTAGTGATGAGGACCTGCAGACAAAATTACATTAGATCAGAACAGCAGCAGGCCGTGGTTAAAAGGTCCTTACTGCTCATTTTACCACAACAAGAGACATGTTCAATCACCTTGTGTTTTTCGGGCCAGAGTATGGCGTCCCTCCTTGGTGCAGAGAGCTCGGGGCGTGATCACTTATGGTACTACTTGGCGAGTGGTCAAGTGAACGTGGTGAGAACGGACTGCCACGATTTTCGTGATGATGGTGAGGCTGCAGCTGTTTATCATCAATTTTACTTTGGCATTGATCAAGTGCTTCCTGCAGCATTCTGTTCTGCTCCTCCAGATCCAGCAAGCCTGCACTTCTATCGGCCATCTTTTCCATAGCACTTTGGACCTTCCCTGTCTCCTCTTCCAGCCTTCTCGCTGCACGCTGTGCTGCCTTCTCTGCCTGCTCGTGCAGATCATTGACCATGTCATCCCTTCTTTGCAGCTCTTCCTGCTGCCTCCCTAGCTCTATCCTGAGCTCGTCTGAGGCCTTCTCATTGCTTCGTCGCTCCCTCTTTGACCTTTCTTGCCACTTGACCTGCTCGTGCAGCTTTGCTAGCTCTGCTCCTGCCTCGTGCAGCTTCTTCATCTCTTTTTCAAGCATTGCTGCCGCCTGCTTGGCCGCCTTCTCTGCTTGCTCATGCAGAGCACCGGCTGCCTTATCCCTTTGCTGCATCACATCCTGCAAGCCTTCCAGCTCTTTCTTGAGCTCGTCAGTGGCCTTCTGATGGTCCTGCCGTTCCCTCTCCAGGCCCTCCTCTTGGCACTTGACCTTCTCGCGCAGCTCTGCCAGCTCTGCTCCCACCTCGTGCACCTTCTTTGTCTCGCCTTCCAGCCTTACTGCAGCATGCTGTGCTGCCCTCTCTGCTTCCGCATGCACACCATGAAGTACCTCATGCATTTGCCGCAAATCCTCCTGCAGGCTTCTCAGCTCTCGCTTGAGCTCATCAGTGGCCTTCTGGTTGGCATCCCGTTCCCTTGCCAGGCCCTCATCTTGCCACTGGACCTGCTCCCGCAGCTTCTTCAGCTCTGCTCCAGCTTCCAGCCCCTTCTCAACCTCTTCTGCCAACCTTACCTCCGCCAGCTGTGCTGCCTTCTCTGCCTCTGCACGAAGGTTGTGCACTCGTTCATCCCCTTGTCGCAAACCCTCCTGCAGGCTCCTCAGCTCGACTTCGAGCTCGTCCATGGCTTTCTGAGTGGCCTGCCGTTCTGAGTCCAGGACCTCTTCTTGCCGGTCAATACGCTCGCGTAGCTTTGCAACCTCAGCTCCAGCCTCCCTCACCTTCATCTCTTCATCATCAAGCCTTGATGCTGCTTGCTCTGCTGCCTTTTCTGCCTGCTTGTACAGATGGTCAACGGTGTCCTCCTTCTGCCGCAACTCCTCCTGCAGGCAACCCAGCTCTCTCTTGAGCTCATCCACGGCCTTCTGGTTGGCCTGCCGTTCTCCTTCCAGGCCCTCCTCCTGCCACTTGATCTGCTCGCGCAGCTTTGCCAGCTCTGTTCCAGTCTCCTGCCCCTTTTTGGTCTCTTCGGCCAGCCTTCCCATCGCCTGTGTTGCTGCCTGTTGCGCCTGCTCGTGCAGTTGATTGACTGTCTCGTCCCTCTGACGCACCTCCTCCTGCAGGCCCCTTAGCTCATCAGTCATCTCGTTGATGACCTTCTGAGTATCTTGCCGCTCTCCATCCAGGCCCTCATTGTGCCACTTCACCTGCTCTCGCAGCTTCGCTACCTCTGCTTCATGCTCACGCACCTTCTGTGCCTCTTCTTCCAACCTCACTGCTGACTGCTCTGCTGCCTTAGCTGCCTCAGCAAGCAGAGTAGTAATAGTGCCATCCCTCTGCTGCAGCTCCTCTTGCAGCCTCCTCAGCTGTTCCTCAAGCTCGTCTGTGGCCCTCTGCTTGTCCTGCTGATCCTTCTGCAGGTCCATCTCCCGCGACTCGACCTGTTTGTGCAGCTTGGCCAGCTCTGCTTCGACCTCCTGCACTTTTCCTATCTCTGCATTCAGCCTACTTGCAGATTGCTCTGCTGAAGTCTGTGCCACCTTGTGCAGAGTATCGATAGTGTCGTCCTTGAGCTGCAGTTCCTCCTTCAGGCTCCTCAGCTCTTTGTTGAGCTCGTCTCTTGCCTTCTCATTGTCCTGCCGTTCTTTCCGCAGGCACTCCTTTTGATAGTTGACCTGCTCACAGAGATTTGCCGACTCTGCCACAACCTCATGCACCTTCTGTGTCTCCTCTTCCAGCCTTACTGCCGCCTGCTCTGCTGCCTCTTGTAACTCCTCCCGCAAAGTACGGACCATGTCATCTTTTTGCTGCAGCTCCTCCTGCAAGCTCCCCAAGTCTTTCTTAAGCTTGTCTATGGCCTTCTCATTGTCTTGCTCTTTACTTCTCAAGCTGTTGTCTTGCCACTTGAGCTGCTCGTGCAACTTTGCCAGCTCTTCTTCAAGCACGTGCACCATCTTGGTCTCTTCTGCCAGCCTCAGTGCCGCCTGCTGTGCTGCCTTTTCTGCCTCCACGTGCAGGACACTGACCATGTCATGCTGTCGCTGCAGCTCCTCCTGCAGGCTCTCTAACTCTTCCTTGAGCTCATTCGTGGAGCTCTGGTTGTCCTGCTGTTGTCCCTGCAGGCACTCGCTTTGCCACTTGACTTGCTCGTGCAGCTTCACCACCTCTGCTCCCAACTTCTCCTTCGCACTTTCAAGCTCAGTAAGCATGCCATGCAATCTACTCTCCTCCTCCTTGTGCTTCACAATGTCTGCTGTCGCACCTTGAAGCTCTTCGTCCATCTCACTGGACAAGCACACCAACTTGTCCTGCAGGCTTCTAAGCTCGTCCTCCTGCCTCGCAATCTGCTGCATACTAATCACTTCGAGGGCCTCCTTCTGTTCCAACTGGTCTTGCAGCCGTACTTCCAAAGCAGCCAACTTCGCCTCGCTCGCAGCGATTTGCGACCTGGCTTCTTGCAGGAGAGAGTCCTTGACATCTGAATCTGCTCTCCACCTTCGAGCCTCTGCATCGAGCTGCTCCTCTCTGCCGCGCACAACTTGCTCCATATCTTGTATAGTGGCATCTTTACCCACAATAGTCGCTTCCAGGTCCTTAGTCTTGCTCTGGCATCTGCTTAGCTCCTCTTCCAACCAGGCTACCTCCTGCCTGGTCCTCTCCAGCTCGACATCCTTGTGCGCCCGCTCAGCGTCAAGATCCTCCACCTCTGCTGTGATCTCCTCCTGCACTGCTCGCCAGTCCTCTTTCAGATCTTTGGCAGCAGCATCCTTGATTCTCAGCTCACTTTCCAGCAGCTTGATGGTGTCTTGCAGGTGCATTGCCTGCTTTTCTGAGGCAGCAGCCCTCTTGTCTGCATCTGCTGCTCGCTTCTTGTCGCATGCCCCATCTTCTATCAGCCTGCTAACTTCTTGCTCCAGTGCATTCAACACTGCCGCATTGCGCTGCTCACCACGCACCTTGACCTGCTGCTCCTCCTTGGCCAGGTCTTGCAGGTCTCCGAGCTCTTGAGAGAGCTCAGCCACGCGCACACACAAAGCTGAGCATTCTGCATTCTTGCAACTTGCCTCCTTCTGAAGCTGGACTAGCTGTGTCCGAAGCTGATCGTTCTCCAAACGAACACTCGACTGAGAAGCCCAAAGCTTGGCTTCGTAGCCTGCCATCAGATCCTCCAGCTTCACCTTCTCCGTCCTTAGCCAGTCGCACTCCTGCCGGACCTGCAGCACTTCGGCCTCCTTCTCTCTCAGCTCCCCCATCAGCAGCACGGCCTCCGCTATCACCTCATCTACTCTGGTCTGCGTGTCGTCTCGACCATCCCTAAATGCCTTGTGGACAACCTCGTCTCTAGTGCTGGTATCTGCCAGCTGGCTTTGGCAGCCAGACTGCCCAAGAAGTGCCTTTCCCTGCTTCTGCAAGTCATCGACGCCTGTCTCGAGCTTCCTACTGAGATCACCCTGCGCTCTCTTCTGAGTGTACGCATCAGACGAGTTGATCAAGAGATCCTTCCTCCGAGGAGACTGCTCAGGAGCCTCTGAGTGGAACCGGGCCAACCCTTCATCCTCCTCTAGCTCGAGATCGAGCACCGCCATGGCCTTGGCGACGTCATAGCTCACCGTCCTCCCTCCGTCGACTATGCGGCCCTTGCACCACAGGACGTCCGCAAGCAAAGCCTTCATCTTGTCAAGCTCTGCTCGGAGAATCTCATTCTCGCCCCTGCTGTTGGGACTCTCCGCGACGGCCGCGCTTGACATCGCAGGAGACATCCTCTCTCCTGACTTGGAGGTTCTCAGGGAAGGAGTCATACCGCGTAGCCTGCCAAGCCAAACACGGCATGAGCGACGTCCGGTCAGGACTTTCATCAAGAAGCCATCTGCCGTACAGGTGCCACTTGGCACCCCACCTCAGCGATGACTATAACCGCCTCCCTTCAGGTGTTTCTCAACAGGGGCCAGACGCAGGTCTGTGCAGGTGAGCCACCTGGCCGGTCAGCGCCGGTTGTTTGAGCTACATTAGGGTGCAGAGTCAGGGCGGCGACTGCTCTGGCTCAAGGCCACCTCTGCGGGGATCGCAAGAGGCTCGCAGCAGTGAGACGTCCAGCCAGCGCCCGCGACGGTCGCCCAGAGGAGGGGCGCGCCGGAGCCGGCGCGGAGCCTGGCGGCGTGGCGGCAGGCAGCGGCGGCGGAGCGCCCGCCGGAATGGACTTAGCGGTGACGACGACGGCAGAAGGCCAAGGGCATGGCTGGGCTGGAGGCGGTGCATTATTGCCACGTGGGCCCGTGCTTTTTGGCGCCACGGCAGGGGCCCTCGCGTTTGAATCACAATCTGAAGCGATGGCGGATCCTTTGGGGCGAGCCACGCGTCCACCGGGCAGGGCCTCCGTAGCTGCTGCCGTTCCAAGGAGGTGGGAAGGGAATACCAGGCCGCACCAGTTGATAAGAGAAATAAATAAGAGAAACAAAGGATTAGAGAAATAGAGAAATAGCTTCCAATGTGAAGGCAATGTGCAGTGAGAGGCCAGCCCAAAGCAATGTACAAGGTCTGAAAGAGCCGAAAGGCGCAAAAATCATGAATATACTCCTTCTATCTCCTGCGATAAGTAGATAAATTGATAGGCTGAGCGTGGGGTGTAGAGTTTGGCGGTTGACCTGAAAGTGGTTGCCAGTCAGCGGCGTGAAATTGGTTAAACCTTGTCCAGTCTTTCTGAGCTGGATTTTGACTGCCCTTACCCCCTTTGGAAGAACTTGGATTCTTGTTAGAGAAAGACTCTTCCAGTAGAAGGCGATGACTGTGCTCAAAAGAAAAGAAGAGATTTTGAAAGGGGCCAATAGCGCTGAAGTGTACAGGGACTCTAAGTGGTCACGGGGTGCTCAACATCTCCTGTTGAGCAGCCGCAGGTCTGAGAAACTAGTTTCTGGGTAGTGGATACCCTGTCTGTAGCCAGAGGCCAAAGCGCGACCGGCTCGCAGTTCAAGCGCTTGTGCCAATGATAGTTGCAGCGTGGCCTTGTCCAAGTCCCATCGGCCGAACAAGAGAAGAAGCTAGTCCTTCGAGGGAAGCTTCTCACTTAGAGAAGAGAAGGGTCTTCCCAAAAGGGGGCGACTACTGTGAAAAGCGAGCCTAATATAAGAAAGCGCGGCAAAATTGACTGGAGGCTGTGAGAGGCCAGCCCAAAGGAACGGACAAGGTCTGAAGGAGCCGGATGGTACAAGCAAGGTACTAAATGCTAAGACGGTAGCAAGGAAATGGCGGCGGGCCACCGCACGCCGCGCAAGGTGGTGAAGAAGGTCAAGCCAAATATGGAATGGACAAGGTCCGAAGGGCAGAACTAAAAGAAGCAGGAGAGAGAGAGAGAGAGAGAGAGAGAGAGAGAGAGAGAGAGAGAGAGAGAGAGAGAGCGAGAGAGAGAGAGAGAGAGAGAGAGAGAGAGAGAGAGAGAGAGAGAGAGAGAGAGAGAGAGAGAGAGAGAGAGAGAGAGAGAGAGAGAGAGAGAGAGAGAGAGAGAGAGAGAGAGAGAGAGAGAGAGAGAGAGAGAGAGAGAGAGAGAGAGAGAGAGAGAGAGAGAGAGAGAGAGAGAGAGAGAGAGAGAGAGAGAGAGAGAGAGAGAGAGAGAGAGAGAGAGAGAGAGAGAGAGAGAGAGAGAGAGAGAGAGAGAGAGAGAGAGAGAGAGAGAGAGAGAGAGAGAGAGAGAGAGAGAGAGAGAGAGAGAGAGAGAGAGAGAGAGAGAGAGAGAGAGAGAGAGAGAGAGAGAGAGAGAGAGAGAGAGAGAGAGAGAGAGAGGTATAGAGAGAGAGATGCAGCTATTTGTGAAGAAGTGAACGAAAGGCCATCGGAGGCCCACAAATTGCTGCGGCGGCCGTGGGCGAAAGAGGCTACATCACGAATGGAAGAAGCTCTTCACAAAGGTGCATGGCTGCCTATCGCACTTCCTTTCCCGAGTAGCCTGGTCGGTGCTGTATGTGCTCACTTATCATACTGGGAGTGCCCCTTCAGCCGGTTTTCGCACAGTCACCTTGACCCAGTTAGCATAAGCTTCACTGTGTCTAGCCCCATGCTGAGCACTAGCTTTTGCCTGAACGGTGTATGGCTTGATTTGGCCTCCGATTCACGCCCCGATTCACGCCATGCGCTCTTCCTTCTGAAGGACGGGCCCGGCTGCAACGAAAGTGCAGAAAGCGCGTGTAGTGTGCCCCGACGGCCAGTTGTTCCCAAAGCGCATGGCCCGCCGCGCCGCCGCCACCCCGCGCCCGCCGCTCGGCCGACTGCGTCGTGCGCCGAAGACGAGGCCTTAGCAGGCCGGCTCGGGTCTCGGCTCGCGTGTGGCCGCCGAAGCCACGTCCACGGGAGGGCCTGCAGGACCGCCCCAGCGTCGCTCTGTCGCCGCTTTTGGCGCACCTGCCTGTGGTGCAGCCAGCTTGATGACCTCATGGAGGATCCTCCTGGCTAGCTCAAAGTGACGTGAGCGGCGGGAAGCCTAGTTTGTACGCGGTCTGCCAAGAACTTGTAGAGAGCCCTTTGCGGCAGCGTTCAGCTGGGAAGCATGGACAGGAAGGGGATGAATGAGAAGACTCCCCTTCTGAATGGCGCATCGAGCAGAGTGAGCACTTTCGACAAATCAAAGTGACGTCAATCAGAGTAGCTAGTGATAAGTTCGACAGGGAAGCAAGAGAGCAAGAGAAGATTCTGCAAGCTGACTGGAATCAATCCCAAATTCACCCCCCGCCTGTAGGAAGCTAAGCGTCAGGATGGCGATGATCCAGACCTTGAAGCCCCTCCAGAGCATAAGGTCAGCTGACGAGCATTCATTTGAGACCAGAAGCAGCATATGCGAAGCTTCTGAGTAGACATTTGGCTTTGATTTGCACTCAGCCAACACTTCAATATTTTGTTCCCTTCCTACTATCATGCTCCACACTGCTGAGCATGGCAAGTTCGATAAGAGCGCTCCACTGTCTCAGATATAGTAGAGTTGGTTTGATATTGAGCAGGCTTGATATTGAGGCACAGTAGGACACTGAATGTGCAGTATTGGAACATTATCTGCATGCCGTTTTCGCAGACGACCATGCCCAGTTTCTACTCCTCACTTGCTCTCCCTGTTTTTGTTTGTGCAGCAGGCTGGATTTGGCAGAATCTTGCAACTGGTAAGCACTTTTTCTAACATGTGCATGCACCTGCACTCCTCAACTCAAGTTGTTCATGACTGCTGACAGCCTTTGCTCCACGACGTATTTGGTCGTAAGCCATCTGGAGTGGTCATATCAGCCACGCACTTTGCAAGACTGTACAATGCAGAGCTGCGTTGATTGACGTTCTAACAATCACCTGTGCTTTTGTGGCACAACCAGTCCAAGCCAGAGCGGGGGATGCTCTTCTTCGCAACACTTGCACTCATCATTTCTGCTGTTGCCAACATCTCATTGGTAAGACTTGATGGTGCTCAATACTGGGCTGATGTTGTGCCCAGCTTGCAAGCAGCTGTATCTAAATTTTACAATCCAGAGATGACAAGACAAATGCTTATGTCAAGATGGCTATAAATTAGTTGAGGGCAAGTACAGCAATTGGACTCTAGCTTTTAGCAATCAGACAGAGTCCAACCGCTTCAAGGTTGATGTGAAAGAGGCTGTTACACTTTCTTGTTGCTTCTCATAGAGCAAGGTGGGGTCTTTGTTTTGTCCGTATCTTGCAGCCCCAATTTGCAGGCAAGGTTATTGATGCCGTGACTGATTTCAAGGACACGGATGAAGGAAGAGCTGAAGCACAAAAGAAAGTGTATGCCACTTTGTGGGAGATTGTTGCAGCTGTCATCATTGGGTATGATATAGGACTGCTGAACAAGCAGCTCATGCAGATGGATCACATGAACGTATGTATGAAGGGGAATGACAAATGGTCGCTTGCAATGCTTCAAGTGTTTGTTGTGCAGCTAGTATTAACGTCTGACAGATCTGTATGTGATAGATAATCACTCAGCACTCAGATTCACTCCAGTCAAAGAATGCTAGTGTAAGGTTGTCAGGTGAGCCGCGCCTTGGGCACTTCGACAACGGAGTAACTCCAAGAAGTGCTACAGGTTGATGCTATTATGACGGCACATTTCTGCTGGCTGTTCCTAGGGCCATTGCAACCATGTTCCGAGCTTATCTATTTACAGCTGCTAGTGAGAAAGTGGTGGCTCGTCTACGGAGAAACTTATTTTCTCAGGTCATAGTGCAGGTATGGCGCCCTACACTTCATCAAACGGATGAGGCAATCTTTGTACATGTCTTCTTGCAAATGTTGTAGTCAATGAATTACTGAGGCCTGTCTTTGTGTGACATGTCTTGCCAGGAGATTGCCTTTTTTGACGTAACACGAACAGGTGAACTACTAAATAGGTTAGCCGAGGACACTCAAGTGATCAAGAATGCTGCAACAGTGAACCTCTCAGAAGCGATGCGCAGCGTGGCTACAGCTCTCTTAGGGCTTGGTTACATGTTCTTCACGTCTTGGGAACTTACACGTAAGCACTCTCAGCTTGTTGTGGATAGTGTTCATCCACTTCATCAGTATTGCTGTTGATCAATGCTGGTAGTGACTTACCTTGTGATTGTTGGTCAAATGTCGTCTCTGCAGTATTGACTATGATTGTCATCCCAGTGATAAGCCTGGGTGCTCGAAGTTACGGACGTTACTTACGTGAGCTTTCTCAGCAGACACAATCTGCTTCTGCAGCTGCCAACGCTGTCGCTGAGGTATAGGCAGCAACACTGGACATATCGTGCTTGTCTTGTGCAGATGTCTGCTAACTAATAGCCCCTGTTTTGAAGCTTGTATCTTCTTGTGTGCTAGTCATGTTGATCCGACCTAATAACAACTCAACATGTCCTATCTGCAGGAGTCCATCGGTTCGATCCGCACGGTAAGAGCGTTCGCTCAGGAGGACGCTGAGGCAGCTCGTTATGCAGAAAAAGTGGAAGTAACCCTAAAACTGGGCCTGAGGCAAGCTGTAAGTCAGTGCACGCTGATTCCCCTGCACAGAATCAGCCTGGCAGCGAGGATGTATGCTCAAATCATCGGCTTCTTGTCGTTGACAGGTCTACCAGGTCCCTTGAAGACATATTTGTGTGCTGGTTTCAACATTCATCGGATGCAGCGTGCAGGGAGCTACATGGCTGGTGGCGTGTTTGGAGCAGCAGCGTTGGCAGTAGTTGCTGTTGTTGTCTATGGTGCAAGAATGGTCATCAATGGACGAGTCACTGCTGGTTCTCTGTCAACCTTCATCCTCTACAGCCTGACAGGTTTGTGAATACAAAACAACGAAGATGCTGAGTGCTAAGTATATCTGACCACCTTCTTTGTTTCTTGTCACTTGTTAGACCTGACAGCTTCATCTGCTGTGCATGCCTTCTTCACAGTTGGATTCTCTCTTGCCTCGTTATCTGGTTTGTACACGACGTCAATGAAGGCAGTGGGAGCAAGCCAGCGTGTCTTTCAGCTTCTTGACCGCATCCCTGCCTTGAAAGCTCCTGGCAGCAAAACCCCTGTTGGGTAACTTCCTAGACTGAAATGAGCTGATGTCTTGTACCATGTCCTGTTGAGTGGTGCTGACAAAGTCTCAAGTAACTGCAAGATTAAAGATGTGGAGGCACACGCATATCTCCTATCATTTCTTGTATGTTTCTGCTGCTGATCTTGCATAGCTTGTCATGTACATGGTGCTGAGGTCTCTCTATGCCCTGCAGGGAGGGAAGAGGTGGTGAAATTAGGATCGAAAATGTCTGGTTTGCCTATCCCTCTCGGCCGAATGACATGATTCTGAAGGTACAGTATACCTTCATGTACCTATTGCTGCCACCAGCTGTCTCTCCCAACGCAAGCAGGCCCTAGGGTGGTATACTGAGACTCGCAAATACAAGCGGTACACTTAAATAGGTAGACGAGGACGAGTTCTCATGGATGCTTGAACAGACTGTGCTTTGAGATGTCAAAGATAAGACTTTGACATTGCTGATGGTTTATCTTCATCATGTTATGAGTGGCAGGGAGTAAACTTGAGACTCAGACCTGGTACGAGGCTGGCTCTAGTCGGTCCTAGTGGCGGTGGCAAGGTCAGTGCTTCGCGTTGCCTTGGGTATTCCATCGAGAACCAACCTGGGCATCCAGTAAATAGACATACATCTGTGTTACTGCATGGTTCAATCTCAAGCTTGTCCTGTGTGTCAGCTATGTGTCACCTATGATCAAGCTGTGACCTGCTGCATTCAATAAATGGCCAACCAGTACTTTTGCAAGAACCCTCCCCTTCCGACAGGTAGTGAGGCATGGTCAGGCTTGTCATTCGTATATACTGCAAATACTCTTACATTGCTCAGCTGTGACAGCTGAAGGTGATGGCCTGAGAGCACAAGTATGATCTGTTATCCTGTGCAGTCCACAGTCGCAAGCCTTGTGCAACGTTTTTATGATCCTCAAGAAGGCACGATCTTCTTGGATAACGTGCCATTGCCTGAGATTTCTCACAAGCACTTACATCAAAATGTGAGTTGCTGCATTTCATTGAAGATACATCGTTACGGTGCTTGGCTAGAAATCATTGTGAAGTCTTGCTGGCTGGTGCGGCTGTCAATTGCCTGGCAGTATGATGAAGCTTGACCAAGTCACCTTCATTGATCACCACGTACACCATCCTGTTGAGTGTTAAGGCATTTTAGCGAGGATGAGGTGCTCCACATGATATAGCTCATGTGTGCCTTATCAGCTACCTGATTGTATGTGGCAAACGCATGCATGCTTGTGCAGATAAGCATTGTGAGCCAAGAACCAGTACTCTTCAACACGTCCATTGTCCATAACATAGCCTACGGCTGCGAAGGCACAGCCAGCAGGGACGCCATTGAGCAGGCAGCAAAGATGGCGAATGCCCATGACTTCATCGTGCAATTCCCGCATGGCTATGACACCTTTGTGGGGGAGCGAGGAGTGCGGCTTTCAGGAGGCCAGAAGCAAAGGATCGCTATTGCCAGGGCATTATTGATGGACCCTCGCGTGCTTTTGTTGGATGAGGCGACTAGTGCCTTGGATGCAGAGAGTGAATATCTAGTCCAGGTAAAGTGAGATGCATATCAGAAACTTGGTATAGACGATGGACATTTCGTAAGGCTGCCCAGTCTCTCTGAATGCATCATCAAAGTGCGTACAAAGAGCATGCATGAGTTCTATGTACCATACGATAATTGAAGTAAAATCATCAAGTTGTACTACTTTGATTCTTGCAATGCGCAGGATGCCATGGATCGCCTGATGGCTGGAAGGACGGTCCTGGTGATTGCGCACCGGTTGTCGACTGTGCAAGGGGCTGACGTGGTCGCAGTTGTAAGTGATGGCACCATTGCTGAACAAGGAACTCATGAGGAGCTCCTCAAGCTGGGTGGCATATATGCAGGCCTTGTGAAGCGACAGCTGCAAGGCAGCCATGCTCACGCTGGGGATGGCTCGGACGGCCCGCATGGCATAGCGCATGCATTGACCTCTCTTCTTCCCACGTCCATCTTCTCTAAGTCACCACAAGAGCCCAAGCATTAATTGTCCTATTCGCCAATTTCGAGTTGGAGAGGTCTGTGTTACTGCACAGTAGTTTGACTTAGACCATTCTTTCAGATGGCTTGACATTGTTTGGAGTTTCTTACAAGCTCCCACTACCACCATAAGCTATATATTATTTTTCTCATCAAGTTGATCATTTTGGCTGCCTCCGTGCCTTCAAGGTCAGCAGTAATCATCAACAATATCTAGATGCGCATGAATTCGCCGCATGTCAAGGACTCCGTTTAGTTGCATTGGAGAGAAGCAGTCCACTATGTGGAGGTTGTAACCAAGTCTCACACATTGAGTATCATGATACTCAGTGTGACCCGTGCTCCTGGGATTGGGTGTTTGACGCTTGGACTAGGTGACCGAAAATCTTCCAATTTCGTTGTAATCTCCTAGCATTGCCCTTGTATTTAGGAATTGCTCACATGATGATGTATGTGCACAGAATGCACTCTTGCTTGTGCTTTTGTAGAAAGATTTCGTGTATTTGAAACAAACGAAGGCCAACCAAGGCCACCTCTTGCTTGTGCTTTTGTAGGGTTGCAGCTGTAGATCAACCTGGACTTGCTCGACAACCATGGCTGGAGTCACTTCCGCCAGAAGCTCTGGGCCAAACCGAATCCCAGTTGAGACAAGCGGCCTGCAAGTACATTCTGCTCAACGGTGGCCGTGTCTCTGTCTTTCCTCTGCGGCCTGCGCACCAGTAACATAAATTCACCTTTCATAGCCCCTGAGACCACCTCAGAAGCAGCGTGTCAACGAATGGTGGAGAGAATCAGTACAAACTACATGGCTGCTTGCAACGACTACTGAAAGCCATGGGAGCCCAGAAACTTGTGCTCATTGCATGGAGAAGCAGCTCGTCCGAAGGGGGCGAGGTGCTGGGACAAGCCAGCCGGGAGCAACGGCGCAGTGGGAGACCAAGAAGCGGCCTGAAGGAGTGCCAAAGTTGGAGACGTAGATGACTGTGGGGGTAGAGTTTTGAGTGGGCGCGCCCTGGCCATGGCGGACGTCTGGCCTGCAACCCTAAAATTCCCCCGCTAACCAAATGGCTTTCAATATCAGCTAACCAAATCCTAGTGGAGACCCAGCCGTGCCTGTCTGGCCTGGCCGCCGCCACCGGCGCCGTGGCGGCGGCCGCGGCGGCGATGGCGGCGGCTGCGGCCGC
>WELB01000084.1:488025-499378 GCA_009602725.1 Spirogloea muscicola | reverse complement strand
GGCGGCGGCGGCGGCCCGCCCGCGGCGGCGCCGCTGGTGTGGCAGGCGCTGGCGGCAGGCCTGGCCTCGCCACCGCACGTCCTCGCGCTGCTCGCCGCCAGGTTGCCGCCATGCCTCCGCCGCAGAGCAAGGCCTGCCAGCCCCGACGTCCTCTTGGACGTCCAGAAGCGGAGCCTGGTGTCGACTCACTCAGTACTCTGCGGCGTCGCAGGGTGCTGCCGGTGCGCCACCGGCGGCCCTGGCTGTACGCCGAAGTGCTGGACCTCGCGAGCGCGCACCTCCCGACGTGCTGGCCACGCCGCGGAGCGCCCGTGCCCGACGGGTGAGGCGGCACCACCTTGAGCCGGCCTTTGTGTTCCGAGCACCGCCACCTTCACCTCACGCTGTGTTCCGTGCACAGCGGGCTCTTGGGTCTCAGCGCCAGCTTGCGGGCCTCAGAGCAGCCGGGCAGGACAGTGGACACGAACGTGGCTTGGACAATCTGGTCTGCTGACTGTCGCTGGTGTTCGAGCAGACTGCCGTAGTGCAGATGCTGGACAGCTTGTGCCTCGGGAACAGAGGCAATGCAGATAACATAAGCTGCAATTAGAGGTCGACTACATTGAATTAGGAATGCTGAGGAGTCCATGAGTATAAGGATGGTTTTTACGTGGGGTTATGTAAGACTTATCTGAGGTCCACCACCTTCCATGACCAGGCTGGTGGCGAGCATCAATGCTGCAATGGGCCAGGCGGCGGACAGCCCACCGGGGTTCTGCGCGTCCATCCTTCAGTTTGTTGTCCTGCTCGCTGCCAAGCTACTGGAGGCGGCCCGGGAGGACCTCTCGCAGGGTGCCGCGGCAGCGACGCTCGCAGTCTCGGACCAGCATGGCGCAGCGGCTGGGAGGTGCGACCTAGCCGCCGCTGGCCCAGAAGTGGACATGGACTCGGGCTTCGATGTAGGGAGCCTCCGAGGAGGCAGTGGCAGCGATGGTGAGGCCGACATCTTGGCTGACGACGTGATGGGCGACCTCATGTCTGGGCTCGATGCCTCCGCCATGGTGCGCCAGCACGAGGGCCTGCCGAGCAGTCAGCCAGACGACAGCGGCGGCTTGCGAGTGGAGAAGGGAGGGAGCCTCGCGCTGGCGCCCCAGGGGAGCACGGGGGAGGCTGCGGCCAAGCACAGCATGCGGCATCAGAATGGCGCCGCTGCCATCAGGGCTGTCACAAGGCTCTTACAGGACAAGCGGAGTGCGATGATGCTAGCACTGTCTCGCCGGCATCTGTGAGTGCGTCATTGCGCCTCCACCACAGCATCACTTAATAAGATTATTCAGCTGATGATACATCTTTCCTGTACTCCTATCTTTATAAGAATGTGAGAGCCACTGCTTTCCCCACTGGCGTTCCCTATGAGTGTGCCTTCGTGCAGGTCCTGGTGTCACCTCAGTCGGTCTACATCCAGTATACAGAGACAAGTCTTACTGGTCATGGTAGCACTGAGTACTGACAGTAGCACTTTCTGGATCAGGTCCGGGCAGTGGGAGAAGCTCGCGGCGCAAGTCCGGGTCCTGGAAGCCTTTGCACAGCAGCAGGAGGTTCTGCCG
The DNA here is from genome assembly GCA_009602725.1 of Spirogloea muscicola. Classification (NCBI taxonomy): domain Eukaryota; kingdom Viridiplantae; phylum Streptophyta; class Zygnematophyceae; order Spirogloeales; family Spirogloeaceae; genus Spirogloea; species Spirogloea muscicola. Next base: position 497,792 of record WELB01000084.1, on the reverse strand, counting down.
GCCACGGGCGATGCAGTGGCCAGCCTGGCAGCCTCTCTCCCTCCTCCACGCACAGATGTCGCGCAGACCAAGGTCATGCGCGTGCTGGGCACCGCTGGCGGGGGCAGGAGCTGGCCTTACAACAGTGGGTGGAGCCTCGGGGGCGGCTCCGAGGCCTGGCTGCCGCTGGACCTCATCCTGGAGGATGCTGTGGAAGGCCTTCGGACGTTCTCCCGGCCTGTCTCCGAGTACGTGGCAGGCGAGATTTCAGCCCCGAGCTTTGCAGTGGTCACAGTGGACCGCAGACCTTAACATTTCGCCTCCAGATACATGAGGCCAGCCTAGTCCTTGCAATCTTGGTGATCTGATCTGTGGGCAAGCCTGACAAGCTCTTGTGCATGCATAGCTGCTCCCAGACTTACTTACTTTGTTCTCTGGCAGCCAAATAGAAGGAGGTGCAAACACGTAGGCATAGTCACGTGTCAGTGCACTCAACGTGAGCCTCAATGTCCATCTGCCTATGCAGAGACCCTCTGCATGCTGGCGGCTCTAGAGGGCATCACCTGGCAGGACACCTTCCTTGCCCTCTGGCTCACCGTTCTCCGGGCCATGACGAGGGTGCGCAGTTCCTTCTCTATCTGCGGTGCTCCTAAGGCACTGCCCATGTCAGGGAAGCTGCCTCCAATTGCACACTGGCATCGTCACGTCAATCAGGGATACACAGTGAAAAGTTAGGTATTTAAGAAGCTGAATTGACACCTTTTGGTTTGAGTGATTGGACAGGGGCGTGCAGAGATCCCTGCACCGAGGATCGAGTGCCGGCTGAGCATGGTCTTGGTGGTTGCCCCAATGGTTGTCGCGTACATCCTCGAGGCCGACGCGCCAGCCGAAAGGCCTGGCGCCAGAGCACCTGAGGATGGCGCGGGGGCGCGAGAGGCTATGAGAGAGGCGGTCGCCAGCAGCCTCGATCTTCTGGCCAACTTCCCGGGCCTCCTGTATCCTCCCTCCCCTGCTCAGGGCGTCGCCGACCAGGTGGTCGCCCTCGCGACCGCCCAGGAATTGGTCGACCAGAAAGGTGCAGCGTCTTCGCTGCAGGCAGCTGAAGCTGCAGTTCCTCAACAGCAGTCAATGTGCGAGAAAGAACGAGGGCAAGTTCTTGGCATCCTGGATCTCATCTCAAAAGTCGTCATCATTGCAATCTGCATGCCAAAACCTAAATCCTAAACCCTTAAATACTAAATCCTAAAACCAAACCCTAAACCTTGAGACTCAGGTCCTGGCTTGATTCCCGTTCTGGCAGGAACAATGCAAGACCTCCTGACTGCAGAGTGCTCTAAGCGAGGCTTGCTGCCACTCAGAAGGACTCTCCCAAACCCCCCCTCGAATGTCAGCTGGCACAATTTCCTGCAGGGAGCACCACTTGTTGATCCGCTGCGTGCATCGATTCTGGCCACGCCTGCCCAGAGGTTCGGCACAAATTTGAGATGGCAGATACTTACTACTCATCTGGTCGTAGATTCTTCTTGCAGTATTAGGACAAGGCCAGCTGGTGCATGCCATGCGCATAGGTAGATCATAGCTTGTGTCAATAAGAGCTCATTTCCTGATCAGGTATTGCTGTATGTTGATGGAAGCAGCAGTGCATGCACCACGCAACTGCCACGGTAGCTACTGCAATTAGGAAGACAGCAGCCTTACTAATGAAAGAGAAGGACACAAATGACCTCTCAGCTAAAGGTTGGGCTCCTTGCCAACAGCAATGCCGAGCTGGATCATCTGTACGAGGTCGCAGTCGGTGGTGCCGAGGAGGAGCGCAAGGCCGCTACCTCTGCATTGCTTGGGGCTTCCCTTCTTCGAGCATGGCATCTCCAGGTGCTTCCCATCTTGCACCAGAGCGCCACTAGACACTGATAGGAATTGCAGTCTGCTTCAGGTTCTGGCGCAGCTCAGGGTGCTGGGTCAAGGTTCAGGGTTTTGTGTCTTGAGTAATTATGAGGGGTTTTGGTATTTGGGGTTTGTGGGTCGTCGTGCTTGGGATTATGTCATCCCATTAGACAACAGCCATTAGACAACGGTGCTCTATACTGTCTCTCCAAGTGACGGCGCTTGATTTTCTGGTGAGCCTCCTTGACAGCAGCCGAGCTGTCTAATCATCTGACTTAAGTGCTTTGACAGGAACGCGCTGCCCAGCTCTCGGTGCAGCTGCTGTGCACCCATGCTGCAACACACGGCGCGACGTCCTGCAGCCAGCTGGCCTCGACCACCCCAACCCTCCTGGCCGTGCTCTCCGCGCTTGCGAAGCCCGACGCACTGCGCCTCCTTAGCCTGCACGCCCATGTCTGCACACTCCTTCACCTCATACTTCTGAAGGCCACGAAGCTTCTTAGGCAGCGCCTCAGCACCTTAGAACAATGCCAGGAATGTCAATGTTCTTGGGTAGGGTCAGACTTCTTCTGGCACTGGCTGTGGGTTCCTTCTAGCCAATCACTGCTGCCGTGTTGAGTGGGCTCAATCGTAGTAAAGATATTATGAGCACTCGCCAGTCCCAACTTTGTCGACTGCGGTGTTGTTACTGACTCTCCACAATCTGCACCATGACATTGACGCAGTTGCCAGCGCTGGCTGCGGCTCTGCTCCCCATTTGTGAAGTCTTTGGGTCGCTACCCTCGGCCATCCCGCTGCGGATTGGGCCACACAGCAGCCCGGCCTCATTCACAATCTTCTCGCTGGCGCTCCTCCTCCTGGAGCGCCTCCAGGACTATGTGGCATCTTCGGTTCCCCGGAACCCTCGCTCAGACCCAGCATCCTGCATGGGCGACAGCTCTGGCCGCCTCGTGGACCAATCGGCCAGGAGGACGAGCCTCCAGGACTACTTGAGTAGCTGGAACGCTCTTCGAGGCAATGAAGAGGTTAATAAATCCAAACTTTAATTATCAAAATACATGTCTCATATCATATGAATGCCAATGTCACATGTCAACTTTCTCAGTCAAAGTACTGCTTTCATCGGATGTTCCTTCCGTCATGCTCAAGTTGGTCCTCTGCCAAGTAGAGACTATTCAGATGGCAATATCTGGCTCCTCTCTCCTCCTCCGTCTAAGTTACAGTGAAAGTTCTTGTGTAGCCATTGCTACATGCTATTTGTATTAGTAGTAGCCCTTAGCTGCTTATTGTCCTTATTAGGTGTTACTCTTACCGAGACACTACATTGTGTCAACTGGTCAATTCATGCAGCATCTCACTTCTTTACTTATGCTTTCATTGCTGTCCTGCTCTTCAGACAAGTCTTCAGAGTTGTATCAAGTCGCTTTTTACCTCAACTCTCTGGGCTGACGGTTACTCAGAAAGTATCTTGGCAGTTTCTGATCAAGCCGTCATTGGGTCTGCTGTGCCAGCCACTGTCATTGGACCAATTTCCAACTGTGGCAAACCTCTACTCGCAGCAGCAAGCCTCGGCTGCTGTCCCCGCCACCATCTCCTCGGTTGTGGACAAGCTCATCAGCATGTTGTTCAGGGAGGTCATGAGGAGCCGTGGCAACGACCTAGCGTCAACTGACGAGCGCAGCACGTTGACGGGGTGGGAGGTTGTGCACGCTACGCCGGCTGTCACTGAGGCAGTGCTTGCAGCTGTTGCACACAATCACCTTACCTCCGGCGACGCGATCAAAGGTATGAGCGTATCAGGTAGCATAGATTGTGACGTACTACGAGGTCCAGGCAAGTGAACTCTTAAGTGGCACATTGCTCCAAGCCCATCTATAGCTCAAGAATGATGCACTTGCACGGCAGGTCTGAAGGACTTGGTGGAGTTTGTGCCGGCCAGTATTGTGCCACTGGCCAACTTTCTGGCGGCCGAGAGCATGCGGGGTTGCTGGCGGATTGCCGCGATGAATGGGTCTGAGTGGCCCACGCCGGCCAGCAACCTCACGGCGGTTGAGGCGGAGATCCAGGCTGCCCTGACAGACACTGGGGTTGACACCCCTCCACATCTTTCCGGTATGTATCTGGACTTATTGCTATAAGAATAGAGATATCTACTTGTCATGTATGCAAGTCGAGTTGATAGCTAAAGGCAGCTCAAAAAGGTTGAAGGTTGTGTCATGTGACCTCCTAGACAAGCTTTGGTAGACTTGTCCATGCCTGCACAACACCAGTGCCAGCACCAGTGCCACGAGCTCACGTAGCGCGCTCCTGCTATCCTGGCTGCCATCAGGTGTCCTCAGCGGCAGCGGCACACTGCAGCCGCTGCCGCTGGCGATGTTCGTGTCGCTCACCATCACGTTCAAGTCAGAGATGGCAGAAGCCATCCTGGCGGTAGCAGGCCCGCGCCTGATCCAGGCCGCAGCAGCCTGCCCCTTCCCGCGGCCTATTAGTCAGGCCCTGTGGTCCATGAAGCTGCCCAGGTACATAAAGAGTCCTCTCTGCCACCTTCACATCCGGCAATGTCTACACTGCCCCAGTGGTTGCGTTCTATCATACCTTGGCCCTCAATGAGCGCTTATGAATGTAGAGATGGGTCACTTGAGTGTCTAGAGCCAGCATCGCTCCACTTGCCTCTCAGAAGACTGACACATAGCTTCTGACCTCTCCTTCGCTGCTTACTGAGGGCTTTGCTGTACCACACAGGTGGCACCGGAACATTGTCACAACTGCAGCAGCGCTCGCGGTTGCTTCATCCCATATTACGATGAGCCAGCTGCTTGCGACCTGCTTTGTTGCGGCACTGCCCAACTCGTCGCGCACCAGTGCAGCCCTGCTCGTGCCCCCCTCGCCAGCAGTCATGACAATGCCAGCATCACCCCGCCATACTGCGCAGGCCGCCAGGGTGCGGCTGGGCATGCTCGCCGGTGCTGGCGTTGCACTCTGCACGGGCGGCGGCGCTGGCGCCCTGCTGGGCCACGGGGGCCGGTCGCGCAACGCGCTGCCTGCGCCCACCTGGGTTGCCGGGCCGCAGACATCGGCACAGGCGCAGGTGACGGAGCCGGGTGCGCTCTTTCTGCGCGCGTGCGCCTACGTCCAGGACCCAGCTTTTCTGTGCGACGAGGTGCTGCGCCAGGTTGCTATGGCCGTTGCAGCTGCTGCGCCCCGTCTGGAGCAGGCGCAGGCTGCAGCAAGCGGCAGCGGTGACTTACAACTCCGATGCAGGAGCTCTGCCATGTGCGTGAGAATTGCAGTCTCCGGTCACGCTGCCGGCCTCGGTGCTGCGCTGCTGTACATCGCTGGTCGAGCGCCGCTGACCAGGCACCTCCTGGTCGCCGTCTTGCCGGCCTGGCTGCTGGTGCGTGCGGGTGCCACGCGGCGGACGAGCCCGCTGGAGGCGTACGCGCTTGCAAGGCTTGCCGTCATCTCGGGCATGACGACCTGGGGCCCTGGGGGCAACGAGCCGGCGACGGCGGCATCTGATCGAGCGGAGGCTCTCGAGCTGCACCTCGCCCGGGTGCTCGATGACGCGGAGGGCTGTGGCGCCGCCACTGGTGGCGCAGTGCACCGGGCGTACCTCACGGCGCTCGTCGCGTTTGTCATGACCGTTGCACCTCAGTGGCTGGGCAGAGTCACCGCCGCCACGCTGGCCCGCCTGGCCACGTGTCTGCACCGGTGGTGTGCTGGCCCGCTCGCGCTGGAGATTCTGACCCTGGCTGGCCCGCATGCGCTGGAGTCCGCCATTGAGCTCACCTCTGCCATGCTGTCCATTGAGAGGGAGAAGGCCTTTGTCGCAAGCTGGTGCCACTCATGAGTGGAGCACATGTATGATTTTCCACTCATACGCTGTTAGCACCACCCACTGTGTCGCAATGTGAGGACTCTTAAATGCAAAGAACACCCAAACCAACACTTTTGCCTGGCAGGTAGTTTGTACTATGTCAATTCAATTATGGACTGTCACTACAAACCTTGCACAATGGTGCAGCTTGTTACTGTATGACTGCCAGCACGTGTTTGATGCAGTACTGGAAGTCTTATTCGCTAGACACAGAAGGTGCAGGTGGATCCACACCAGAATATCAGACTCTCAGGTAGATTATCATATAGATTACCCACACGACACCCGATTGTAAACTCTCAATTACCCTTAGCCACGCCACTCTGGATAGGATGACAGTGGTACACCCCGCGGCTAAAACGTACGAATAAGATTGTAATGTGCGTACGGTTGTCCACCTTCTCAATTGGATCTCGAACTTGGCTTGGCTTGGATCTTCGAAATGTGTTCATGAGTGCAGCTTTCTTGCCCTTCCAGCACGACCGGAAAGGAGGTGATATCGGACACTAAGAGGCTTTCTGGGGCCAGATTACCAGGCCCAGCAAGGTCAGCACGAGTCACGTTGGTGCACTATGGTGCTGATCTGTGAGTGAGGTCATAAAAGCTGGACGCCTGCAGCTCGCTACTCACCACCCTCCGTGGCATTGCCCAAGGGCGGCTTGAACTGCACGAAATCGGGCACGCGGATCTTGTCATGCCAGTCGTGCAGGCACATGCGGTTCTTGACGTCGTAGAACCAGTACTTGTTGCTCACAACACGCTCCACCTTGGCATCTCGCCCTGCACATATGGCAACGCTACGGTCAGGCTTGCAGGAAATGGCAAAACTGCCTGGAGGCCACCCGCCATCTGTTGCGGCCTCGACAGAGAGTGGCCAGGCGGCCAGCAAATGCCGCCAGAAGCCCAAGTATAAGCCAGTCAATTCTAGAAGTATTGGCTCTCACTGCAGTCTGCAGGAGTTGGGAGTTTGTTATGACCAATGAGTAGTATCTCAAAGTTCCAGCATGATACTAAAAGCAAGGACAGATTTTGCAGAGTGCCTCTGTTCTGTAAGCGTATGGCGCATCCTTGTCGGCCAGCACTTCTAATCAATTGGCATGTACCTTTGATCCAGTTGTTATGGAGGATGACACAGCCAGCCTCCTTGCACGCCTCATGCACGCTGGGCGCCTCCCAGAACTTGTACACTGCGCCGTTGGGGTACTTCTTCCGATCCAGGAAGATCGTGCGGAGACCGTTCACGTGCCATTTGCACTCGTCGCCACCCACTTTGTCCTCGCCCTTGACGCCGCACAATATGTCATAGAAGCTGGGCTGCTCTGACAGCTTCGTTGTGCGGGCGTGCGCCACAATAGCCTCGAACGCCGTGATCGTTTTCTTGTCTGAGCGGGCATAGTAGAAGCCCGAGTTGATGCGCCGGATGCCATTAGCCACTGTCGTCTCATTAGGCTCGTTGCTCTGGGAACATCACAGCAGGAGAAGTGAGGAGGCACTCAGATCATTGTGGAAGTAGCAGGTGACCTAAGCCAGTGCAGCTATTCTTATTACTAATTGATGGCAGCAATTGCCGGTAAGTATGCATAGCCTTTAGAGAGATCCTAACTACGTAGCGATCTGTGAGCACCCTGAGCTGCCAACAGATTCAAGCGCAAGCTTCAAGAGCTCAGACTTAGCCCCTCATCAGAGAGTTAAAGCTTAGCTGGAGCAACAAATATTGGCTGAAAGACAAGACAGAGAAGAGGATGAGGACAGGGATAGAGGGCCATGTCCTCCACTGCTCCACAGCGAGCGGCACACACCTGGATGGGGAATGTGCCGGGCCCAAATGCCTGGAGTAGTGGGATGACGTTCTCGTACCACATGATGTCCACATCGGACCACAGCACGTTGTACCCGGCCTTCAGCACCGACAGCACCGCACGTGACTTGAGCTTGGTGAACTGCCGGAAGCACTGGCTGCCGAATGCGCACTTGTCGCTCTTCATCAGATTTAATTCCGATGCCGACGCCTCCATGTACACCGGCAGGCCCTGCATCCGAGACAAAGCCAAATATGAGACTCGTTCTTGAAACACAGCATGACAAAGCGTTGGAAGGAGAGAGGCGTGATCACAGGAGGACAAAGGAAGGAGAGATGGGGGAGAGAGGGAGGTTCTGTCAGGGGTTTGGCACCTGCGCGAAGGCCCACTTGTACATCTCCTCGTCGAGCGCAGCTAGCGCATAGTTGGAGAGGCCGAGCTGCCGCAGGCGGCAAATGAAATTCATAAGCATGTCCGTGTAGCCCGCCGTGACAGCCACCAGGATCACCACCTGCTTGTGCACCATGCATGTACTCAGATCGCGGCAGCAGAGGTCACTCGCTGCTAAAAAGTTATGTTACTATTTCCCTGTCCTCACATCGACCAGTCACTGTTGATCAGCCACAGAGGACAGCACCTTCCCAGCGATGTTGGTTAACAATGCAATTTGAATATATTGCTTGCCGCGTGGCTTACCTTGTCCTTATTTGCAACCTTAGGCAGGATCTGCAGCATCGTGTGGGGCAGGCCTTGGGGACTATCCTTCTCCGCTGTCGTCTTTATCTCAAAGTCGACGGGTGCATCCTGCACTACCGCGCCGCACAGCCACCGACGCTTCTCGAGGCGCGGGTCCGAGATGGTCGCATTGACGTACGGCGAGTACTCGCACGTGCAGTTGCCCGGCCGCACGCGCTTGAGCAGGCACATGCCTGCAAGGTGACGCCAGGACGTGCCATCCCCCCCCCCCCGGGCCGAACAGCTGTCAGAGCCACTTAGCGCTAATAGAATGCTGTCAGTGAGGGCGTTTCTGGCGGCCAGAGAGGGCAAGCAAAGGAAGCCAGTTGCTCCCCAAGACCTCATTTGCAGATAGCAAAATAGCAAGACAGTCAGATAACAAGGCAAGTTGCAGCGCAGCTTGGTGGCATTGAGCAGCTGATGACAGGAGAGGGTTAAGGGGGGAGGGCAGAGGGAGGAAGGAGAGGGGTGGAGAGCGGCGGTTGGGGACAGGGGGACCGACCGGAGGGCTCCCAGCAGCTGGCGAGGCGCCAGGGGATGTGGAGGGAGGTGCCCTTCTGGTTGGTGTACGTGCCATGCGACTCGGCGAGGTGGACGTTAGCAAACACCTCCCAGCTGCTGCGCTTGTGGGTGGACCAGAAGCCGGCGCCCCTGGCCGTGGCGTTGACGGCGGCATCGTCGGCGGCGGCGGCGTCCTCCTCCTCGTCGTGGTCGTAGTCGTGGAGCACGTGGATGGCAGTGACGGCATCCGAGGCGTCGACGATGGCCCGGCCGCCGGCGGCCGCGGCCGCCACCGCCTCGTGCGTGAGCCAGTTGTCGTACTTGCCGCGCCCGATGGCGAAGGGTGGCACCGGCGTGCCGACGAGAGGCGCCGGCGAGTTGTTCCAGGCCCAGAGGTCGATGCCGTTGGCGGAGTGGAGGCTGCCGCTGGCGCGCACGTGCCGGGCAACCTCCGCCTCGTCGAGGACCGACGTAGGGCGGCCCTCGCGAGCGGGCGCCACGGCGGGCGGCAGGCCCTCGAAGGAGAAGGGCAGGGCGTCGACATCCCAGCGCGCGGCGGTGAGCGTCCAGTCGCGGAAGTAGGAGGCAGTGCGGGCGATGGCGCGCAGCGCGTCGCCGAGCAGCACGACGTCAGCGTTGACGAGCATGGAGTGGGGGGTGTCGGCGGCCATGGCGCGCGCGAGCATGGAGTGGAAGAGCGGGACGCCGTTGAGGTTGGCATCGACGCGCGGCTCCACGGCCACGTGGCCCGGGAACTCGGCGGCCAGCGCCCAGAAGGTCGGGTGGTCGCCGAATAGCACGACGGCCGGCGTCGGCGAGAGGCGCAGCCAGGAGAGGAGCGCGCGCCGCTGCCGCACCGCGGCCTCGCCCTCGTACGGCAGAGGCGCCGCGAAGATGGTCAGGTTCACGTCGCCCGGCTCCACCGCCGGGGGCCAGCTCGCCGCCCGGTCCAGCAGCAGCTGCCGCCGCGCCGCAGCGGCGGCGGCGCCGGC
>WELB01000084.1:445705-480033 GCA_009602725.1 Spirogloea muscicola | reverse complement strand
GGGCCCCAGTGCCGCCATCGGCGCAATCTGCGGCGGCGGAGGCGGCGTCGGCGGCGGCGGCGGCGGCGACGGCGGCGGTGGCGGCGGCTGGATATAAGTGTAGTATAACTGGCGGCATAGCTGACGGCCCGGAGGTTTGGGACGCGAGTCAGGGCAGCTTTGGGAAAACTTCCGGGAGCGGGCTGCTCAGCGTTGCGCGATCGGTCGCCGCGGCTGGTGCTCGGCCCGCCGGCCCCGGGCCTCCTGTGGCACGGGCAGCCGGGGCAAAGCAGTCCCGGCCTGCCCGTTGGCTGGGCTTAGGACTTCTGCGGCGGCGGAGCCGGCCACCGGTGCTCTCCGGCTCCCACTTGCGGGTTTGTTGACTTGGTGGTTTCTGAGCTTCCACTTGTAAACGTCGGTTAGTGTAGCTCCCTGGTTTGCGCTTCCCGGCTCCTATGATGAAGGGCTCGCCAATTGAGGATAGGGGCTGGAAAAAGGCAGCCCAAAAAAGAAGAACAAAGGCCGAGAAGGGGCCAGGGGAGGTACGAAAAACAACAAGCACAATAAAAAGCGAAGCAGCTACGAAGCACTCACAAACCCCTGCTAAGCAGCCTCAGGTCAGAGAGACTCCGTTCCTGGAAGCGGGTCCCCTGGCCAAAGAAGAGCGCGCCCATAGAAAAGAGGGGCTGGCCAAGCCAGCCCAAAAAAGAATGGACAATGTCCAAAGCCAAAGCAAGAGGAGCCGGAGAAAGGACTACACTACAACATACTGCAGAACACAGAAACGATGCAGAGGAAAGCTCAGTACCCACGAGTGAGCAACATCAGGTCTGAGTAGCTCGCTGCAGGGAAAGAGGCGCTCCGCCGAGACCTAGAGGCGGCGGCCATAGCACGGCCTGCGCGCGTATGGACGGCGTGGGCAAGGGAGCGTTGAAGCGATACGGCCAGGCGCATGCGGAAGACTTGTGCGAGCGACCCGGCGGCGTTGAAGCCGGGCATCGCCCCTGGCAGACCCGGCCGCCGGTCAATGGCCTGGCGAGCAAGGCGCTGAATGAGATCCAGCCAGCGGCTGCCGAAAGCCCCGTGTACATCTATCGCCAGGGCCGCGAATTCATCCCCCCCAGGCCAGAGCCACCTGTGAACCTTCTTCCTGTGAACCTTCTTCCTTAAGGCTGGCCAATCACAGCCATCGCCCTCTACTGGAGAAGTGGCACTCCCAATGGGGGCAAGGGGTGTGAAAAGCCAGCCCGAAAAAGAATTGACAAAGGTTCGAAGGGGCCAAACGATGGAGGGGCCTAAAAAGCGCTAAGCAGCTACGAAGGGGCCTGAAGATGCTAATGTCAGAACGGGGGAGGATGGACCACTCAGTACTTACGAGTGAGGAGCCTCAAATCCGACAGACTAGCTGCCGGAAAACTATCCCCCTGCTGAAAGCCGACTGGAGGAGTCGCTCGTCTGAGACCACCTTCCTGGTCTGCACTTGCTGCCAAGAGCTTTCTGAGAGTCTCCTTTCTGACGTCTTAGCGATTAGTATCCTGCTTCTTGCGCCATCTGGCCCTTTCAGTCCTTGTCCATTCTTGTGGGCTGGCTTCTCACAGCCACTGCTGTCAATCTGGAAGCGTGGAAACGTCCATTTCTGTCGGCTGGCTTTCCATAGCCCTCAGCTGCTGCTTCTTTCTGCCACTGCCTTGAATTGGAAGAGCCGTTGATTCTTGGGCAGGTCCTTGTCGCGGCCATAGCCCTCTACTGGAAGAGCCTTCCTTCCTTTTCACAGCCATTGCCCCCTTCTGAGAAGAACGAATCTCCTTCTTGCTGGAGAACCAGGGTTATATATCCTTACCTTCTGCACGCTCATGCATATATTTAAGATATGATCTCCATTATGTGCAACTTTCTACCATGCTAGGGCCTCAACAACGAGAGACAAGCCGCCAAACGAGTGGAGCTCCCCAGGCGGGCGCCGAGATGCAAACAGGGTAGGCCGACAGGTCAAAGTCAATGAAAGGGAAGAAGGAGAGGCCTGACTCCGACTACCCGCAAAGGGATTCTTTGTAGCGGGCCCCAGCTTGTAGTGCTAATCAGGAGCACTTATTGCATGTTGTTGTGCTCATTCATCTCTCATATACTGGGATCGTGCTCAAATGCCATGCCCTTTGGGGGTAACCTGTTCCGAGCTAGACCACTGCAAACTAGATCATGCTCGTGTCCATACCAAGTTATTGAGGTAAGACGACTAATCTGTGAGGAAGAGGAGCCAGCCTTGCTTTTGAAAATTGGATAGACCGAAACCTGCTCTACACGAACATATCACTCGGTGGACTACTACAGCAGGTACGAAAGAAGTGAGTCCTTCCAAAGGGGGCGGGGGCTGTGAAAGATTGGACAAGGTCTTAAGGGCCGAAAGGCGCCAAGACCACACAGCTATGCAAGAGACTACAGAGAGTAGGAGCTTAGTAACCCCGAGTCAGCAGCTGCAAGTCGGAGTAACTTGCAGCTGGGGAAGAGGAACCCCAACAAGACCCAGAAGTTTGAAGGATCCAGCAAAGAGCTAATAAGCGCCAATGTGGTCCCAGTCTAATGATGGAGGGACCCCTGCATGTGCTAATAACTCAGGGGGGGACGGTTGTCCTCGTTCGGCCCCAGGTCAATGAACTCGTACCACCTGGCGGCATCCTCACCCACCGGCAACGAGGGCCGCAAAAAGACCTCCACGCCCCTAGCAGTCTGAATGCTGACCCTTACATTGCCCAGAGGGCTGGCGGCCGCGCTACCTCGCGGCGGCTGAGCTGACACCTGTATCCAGCCCAGGCCGGAGACTGCGATGTCGCCGTACGGCCTGCCCATAATACCATATGACAAGGGTCAGCAATAATATTAAGCAGCTACAAAAATAAGAGGCCAATCCCAGATTGCCTTGAGATGTTTCGACATTGAAGCGAGCACTTGCCCCTAAATTGACATTGTACCTATGCAGATTGAATTTCTACAAGACTATAAGGCACAGTCATCTTGGGCTAGCCTCAGTTGAAGATTTGGACTTGAACCATTGCTCTCAGGCAAGATCAAGAAGAGCCTGGTACCTTCTGAGCGTAGGAGGGGGCGGGATTGACAGCGAGTGGGAGCTGACCAGGCCCTCCCAGCCGGCCAATCCTCCAGACGCCGAGGGGGGGGTCAGCGAGGTTCCAAGCTCCTCCTGCAGCACAAATGAGCACAAGTGGTACAAATTGAGTGTAAGAACCCAAGCTAGGACCCACATGGGTATGTGACGACGTTGCTAACTACCTCAAACGAGGTAGATGGACACACAAGCAACGCCACAGCTGGCAGCCTCCCAGTTTCAGGAAGGTCAGCTTCGATGGATCATCATAGTATCGTGGATTATCAAGATCCAGCGAGAGAGGAAGCTTCTGGCATTGAGATGGCACCTTGTAGAAGGCGTCAGCGTTGGCTGTCAAGAGTGAATGTACACGGACAGCAGTAGGCCCAAAGAATGTGAACTTGATCGAGGTGGGGACCTACAAAGACGAATGCCGAGACTGTTAAAGAAAATAATTGAGAAAGATGTGGGTCCACAAGTTTCATGTCATGTGTGACCGCTTGACAATAGGTGTTCTGTCTTGGCACAGCATGCTAGCCCTCTACTCAGTCAGGTAGTGGGCAAGTCACCTCCAAGATGTCAAGGCGGACCAGGCCGCCCCACATCAGAGTGCAACCCTCGAGGCCGAGGCCGTTGCGATCAGCAGACATGCTTCCAGCTTCCCCTTCCACCGCAGCTCTGCCATGGAGACTGTCTCCGTCGCTTGTGTCAAGAGGTTGGAGAAACGAGGCCAGGGTAGGGACAAAGCCGCGCAGGCGGTGCCGGGGACCAAGTGCAGGCAAATCAACAGGGTTGACCTTTGCAGCCATTCTGTGGTGAAGGTGCACGCCAGGGGTGTCCACAAGGTCCTGCAAGAAGAGTAGCCATATGATGGCGGCGTTGCAGTCACGCCTAGCAGCGCTGCCAATATAGACTGTTATTACTACATGTTGACATTCGTTTGGAGGCTGACATGTTAGTGAAAGCCAGCTGAAAGCATCTTCGGTGCACAGAGGAAATGCTGCTTATATGTTGCCTGCTGGTGGCAGTCATGTGGAGTATGTCTCCTTTGATATAAGGTGATCTTGTAACAACTCTGTCATGAGGAGTGCTCAGCTTACCCCTCCGCCATTGGGGAACGCGTGTATACGGATGGGCCCCAGAGTGGTGCCTGGCATGGCCGACTGGATGGGCCGGTGCCTGAGTGCCGGCTGCACGGAAGGGTCTCTCAACGACATCTCCGCTGCAGCATGCATCACAAACGAGGCGTATATACTAAGCAGTCACACTTCAATGAGGAGTAGATTAAACAAATCAAGAACCTGGAGAAAAATGGTACTTAGTGGTATTTCAAGTGTAAGCACGGTACTGCCATTCGTCGTTCTAAGTCTGGAGGAGATGACTATGGGCTAACACGCGAGTACGATCCCTTCAATTCAAGAAAATTAACTTGGAAAAGCGTAGAAAGCTTCATGGGCATCCAAACCTAGTAAAGCAGAAATCAGAGCCGACTTTCCCACATTTGCTGCTCCCTGTGAAGGATGCAGATGCTCGAGATTATGACAGCTACAATGTCCAGTAGAATAGCAGGGGCCAACACTACTCCTGGTCTTTATGCAAGACTGAATCATTGAGCGTGGATGTGCATTACCAGCACATATACATCCCGCCCCTGCAGGACATTGTATGGAGACATGTACCAGATCAGTCCCACTTATCTAAACAGTGCGTAGCAGCGAAGCAACACTGTTTAACAGTCATATTAATGCTGATGCTTGTTTTAAACGCCAATCAGAGAATCATCCAGAGGTTGAAGCTTGTGTCCTCTTCATTACTAACAGAAACAGAAACAAAAACAAGACAGAATGACAGTCTGTATCGTTCCAATTCTTGCGGCTTCGTATCAATGCCGCATCTGTCATTCCAAGGTAGAGTCAACCTGTCGCTCGCGGTAGATGTTGCCTGCAAGGCTTGAGATGCCAGTCTGCGCTTTGGAGCTGACAAGATGAACGGCAATAACGCTGCAGGCAGGACAAGAAGCTTCAACCATGAGATCTCAATGAGCCACTGCACATGGGTTGCTGCCACGCTTAGGAGCATGTCATCCTGCTTGTCTGCCTCTGGCGACTTCTCATTGCCATCATCACGTCCTTCTTCTTTTAAAGTCAAAGAACTGCTAAGGAGAACACTGGTGATGGAAAGAAGTGCTGGTGTTGAGGCAGTCTCACGAACTTGAGCTTCTTCCGGGAGATGGCATCCACAACCCAGTCACCAACGACGGCGAGGAGAGTGCCAAGGGGCAGCAGATCAACCTGGGCATGACGAATGATGCCAGCAAGTGTCACACCAAGCAGCACCACCTAGCACTAGGACGTACCAATACAAGGCTCCGAATTTTGGCTTACTTTCATAAATTCAACTCAGAGCCTGCAGCTTAGGCCCCACAAAACCACCAGTCCATAGGACCAATGTAGAGATACTGAGCAGCTGCAGCACAGAGAGTCTGCAATTGTGGACCTTGGTGACCACAAGGATGATGGGATTCGCCCCAACGAGTTCCCGAACCCTTGACAAGAAGCTCCCGTTGAAGTCAACAATGTCCACCTGCAGCCACAGCAAGTTGGATCCGGCACTCATGAACACACTCCCCCAAGCATTGGTTAACAGTGGTACAGTGTCACCAAGGATGAACGAGGGATTACAGGACAATTTCTTGCTTTATTTCATAATGTTATAAGCTGACTTTGGCAACTAAATCCTATCTTGCAAGTTGGCCTTACCAGCTTCACAATAAGGGCCTTGTGGTCGCGCAGGTGCAGCAGCTGTGCGCGCAGCTCGTCAGCCGACACAAAGCCCGGGCCGCTGCCGTAGCCGCCGTTGCCCCCGACCGCCGGAATCATGTGCCCCTGCGCCAGCTGGAGGCAGCGCTCGCACAGGACTGACTGCAGCTGGTGGTGCCGCTGCTTCTGCTTGCAGGCAAAGGCAGGATGGGCTTGGTCAGGCTGGACTTCTGAGAGCACTCACTTCCAATCGGTTAACACCTGACAATAATTGAATAGGTCCAACAAGACCCATCATTAGGCATAATGTATGCAATGTTGGTTCTAGAGTTTAGGGCTTCAGGCTTAGGGTCGGGGCTTGGGGCTCTCTCAGCTCATGGCTAAGGGCTCAGGACTTCGGGTCCAACATCGGAAGCTGGTAACTGGGCCCACCACCAAAGCCGCCAACAATTACCGTTAGCAGGATCTGGCAACACAGAGGCAGCGCGACTCACAAGCTCGAACTTCTCAGTCGGGACGTAGCCGGGGGCCTTGGGCTCGGCGGACTGCAGGCCAGCCCCACAGCCATAGCAGGGCACAGCCGCAAGCCGGCCTGCTGCTGCCGCCGACGCCCGCGCTCGGCTCCTCGACGCTGATCTCGGATCGCCCGCTCTCCTCACCGCTGTCGGCCCTACGCTGGGCACCATGCGCTCCTCCTGGCCCTGCTTCTACAGGAAGTGCACCATCCAAATTGCTAATTACTCGGCGCTGCCACTGGGGACAATCAATACTGAATTGCAGGAGCAGACTGCAACTATTATTTGTATCCCTTGTTAGTAGCTTACTATTGCCCTCCACCTTTGATCCTTGAGCAAAGAGAATGCTACTAATATCTGGAAATCTTGACTACTGCAGTCACTAGCGTGTGGAGAGCACTGCAGCAGTGGACAAGCCTCCTGGCTCGCCTTGATTCATGGACAAAAGCCTTGACAGCTTTACAGCCTCCGTGCTCGACTTGAACCGGGACCTCAACATGAACAACAATCTCTGTTTCAAGCAGAACACTGTCCGAGACGTTAGCTGCCTGCACTGCGCTCCCTGTGACGATCTCAGAGTGAGGGCTAGGTTTTAGAAGGGTCAGCAATTAAGCTTACATTTAGGTTTGGGGTTTAGGGTTAAGGGTTCAGGGTTAGGTTCTACCTGCAGCAGCAGTGCCCTATCTAGGTGGACCTCGCCGCGGCTCCTGTCCTGGTGGAGCCTTCGCAGCGGCGGCGCAGCATCTGCAGCAGCGGCAGGACCACCGTCGACGGCGCGCCGCGGCAGCGGGAGCTGGTCACTCTGCGAGAGCTGCAGCGCGTGGCTGCGCGGCCCCGCCGNGCTGCCGGTAAACTATCCCCCTGACGAAAGCCGGAGGCCGAGTTCGTTCATCCGTTTCTGTGGGCCATCGCCCTCTACTAAAGAAGCAAGCGCGGCCAGATTAACTGGTGGCTGGGAGAAGAAGAAGAAGAAGTGGCTCTCCCAATGGGGGCAAGGGCTGGGAGAGGCCAGCCCAAAAGAATGGACAACTAAAGGAGTCCTTCACAAAGCGGAGCAGCGGATTAGATGTGCTTGCCGTTGTACTTGGCCACTTCGGCCTTCGCTTGTTTCCGAGTACACGACTATTTCACCAAGCGGCGCGCACAGAGGCACCCGTGGTGGTGTCGCCGTCGCCACAGTCGACAGGCTGAAGGCGGCAAAGACCTCCGCCGCCGTGCAGTCAGGGCCGTGGTCGAGCCTGGCGAATGCAGGATTGGGCGAGAGCCCAAGACTAGGCCTGGGTGGCGGCGGCGGCGGCGGGGCGGCGGCGGCCGCGGCCATGGCAACGCGCGCGGAGCTCTGCAAGAAAGGTGTGGGGAGGACTTGGGGCCGGGTTACACCGGGGCGGTCGGCCTCGCGCTCCCGGTCGTGGTCGCACGCCACGAAGGCGCCACATCGGAGGCTGACTAGGACGCCTTTTGGGCGCGTTGAAGGGAGAAACGCGCGCGTTTGCCACGCTGGCGGCCGGACTCCAGACCACCTCCCGAGGTGGTCTGGATTCCGACCTCCCTCCCCCACCGCGACCCCGCCCGAGAAGGGACAGCTGGCACCAACCTCCTCCAAATACACAGATATGTCAAATACGCATCCGCACGTGCAGGCGGCCTCGGCCTCCGTGGCAGCGACACCCCCTTGACCCGGCGGTCAAAACGGTGTTTGGCCAACCCGGTGTAACCCGGCCGTCGGAGAGGGTCCCTGGTCGGACTGCCACGTCGGCGCAAAAATCGCTGAGTCGGACAGCCACGTCGGCTGGGGCAGCGCACGTGGACGAGCGCGTTGTAGGCCGGGAGCCCGTGGGGGCTCCCTCATGAAAAGAAAAGCTTTTTCCAATGTGATGGCAATGGCTGTGAGGCAATGGCTGTGAGACTGGTCATTCTGACCTGCGGCTGCTCAACAGAGGATAATGGGCACCATTGGCCACTTGGGTCGCGATTTGCTTTCTAACGCTTTTCTGGCCCCTTCGAACTTCATTCCTTCTCGGAGAGCCACTTCTTGGCTCGCTTTTCAAAGCCCCGCCCCTTTTGGAGAAGGCCTACTCTTTTTGGGCTGGCCTCTCCCGGAAAAGCCATTTCTTCTTTCTGGATGAGCTTACGTTCCAAACAAATGGACAGAGTCTGAAAGACCGGAGCTGCGCGCCTGCGTGTTCAGTCACTTGCTTACTAGCGAACACAGAGCGGCCCATCCTTGGTGATGACTTCCTTTCCTGCGTGCTATCCGTTATAACTTCTGAGCCTTGTCATAATGTGGGCTGGCCCTTCGCAGCCCTCGCCCCCTTAGAAGTATCCAGACTGCATATCATCGTTTCGGGCTGGCCTTTCACAGCCATCGCCGCCCTCTGAGAAGCTTTCACCATCTGGAGAAGAAGCATGCAAGAAGAGGGTGGGTAGCACGCGGCGCGCATAAATTGAAAGGGAGACCAAATCAGGCCAACACACTGTTCAAGCAAAAGCTGCACAACGAGTGTACAGAAAGTGAAGCCCTGAGCTAAAAGTGGCCAAGGTTGAGCATGAAGGTTTGGAGGGCCGGAAATGAGCATTGGACAACGTCCAGCCTCTTCCTTGAAACGTATATGACCTAGGGTCATCAGCACCGCCGCCGCGCCGCTGCACAGGCGGGTGTCGTCGTAGCATTGCGCGCCATGCCAAGAAGGCATGGGCGTAGGCACCAGGAGGTCCGGACGCTGAAGAAACCCCACACATACCCCAAAGGGACAAACTGATTGCTGATACTGAACCTTAACATGGATGGTGAGGTGGCTGCATACGTGGAATATGAGGCAGCTCATTGACAATCCACGGATTACGTCAGGAGTGGAAATCAAGATCCTTCAGGTGTTTGACAGTGATAATTGAAGATTACTGACAATTCCTGCTCAATAGACAGGTCCAACATTCTGCTGCCTAGAATGATGGCAAGTCGAGCCTGATCTGATCACAAAGGAAACGTATGAAAGTCAGATGCAGTGCAGTGAACTCGTCCTTTTGCATGCGAATGCAGGTCTCTACCATGTGGTGCGGCGACACGGGGGGCCAAGGGCTGTGAAGAGCCAGCCCACAGTAAACTGAGGAAGGAAAACTCTTCCACTAGAGAGCGATGGCTGTGATTGGCCAGCCCGAAAATAGAGGAACGCAGAGACCGCTCCACTTCCACACGAACAAACAGACCATAAGCTTTTTCATTGCAAAGCGATGGCTGTAAGCGGCCAATATGACAAGGTCCACGTCTCCACATTTCTGCTGAGCTGATCGGCCGCACAGCAAAGAGCATCCTCATTGGCAGAGCATTTGATCGCCTCAGCATTCTGCCGTAGGGAGTCCATTTGTCCATCATTTATGGGCTGGCTTTTCACAGCCGTCGCCCCCCTCTGGAAGAGACATGTTGCACGGTTGGTCACCTCATAGCTCAGCTTATTGCCCTCTGAGTCGCCCGAGGCAATCATAGTCACTAAAATGAGCGCCCCTAAGGCTGTGACCTACTCTGTATGAGAAAGGCGCGCGTTGCGCATGACAAAGAAACGGAGGCCAATTCGAGCCTTCCAAAAGTCCTGGGAACGGGGCATTAAGCTGGCTAAGGGGGACACCAATATCCACGAGTAATCGCATATCATTTTGACAAGCTAAGCTGAGGAGCCGGACCACCACCACTACCACCACACCCCTCCAAAAATGACTATTCGCCTGGTCGTTGTGGCTGGGCCGCTGCTAGCTTCAAGCTGAGCGCAAGAATTTACCAAAGGAGAGCCTGCACGCTTGAGTGAGCTTAAATTGCTTGATTTGTTTCATCTGCAAGCCTGCAGGCGCTTGATATGGCCTAAGAGTGGCCAGTGAATAATGGTCATCGGCGCAATGGATATGCCAGGGAAAAGGTTAGCAACAGTATCATTGAATCACAGAAGTCTTGGGCCGTGCTTGGCAAACACTTGCTAGCCAGGATCATAAGAGCTAAGTATTGGCTGGTCGATCTCTCCCATATACGGCAGCCTCCCATACTTGAGCCTTGCTTGCCTGGACCGTGTTGGCTAGACCTACCTCATCCAGGCCGAAGAGCATCCAATCAGTCAGGCCAACAGGGCCACCATTGCTGAGTACAAGTGTATAACCACCTGGAAAACCTTTTGACCGGTGATTCATGTCAACCCACGTCTCATGGCCCACACTTACAACACTGGGGTTTAAGCGTTATGGTTTCGGGGCTTGGGCTGCAGCGTAAAGCTGAGTCCTCAGGGGCGGGCTTCAGCCAGCAACACATCACTTTGACGGTCCCAGTCCATATAGCAGCTGACAGGATCAACTTCCTCCTTCGAGGTGGTACGCTTGCCTGAATGCCGATTTTATGTCCAATGTGCTCAGAGTATCGCTCGCTCAGCCATTGAAGTCATACATTGTAAAGCTCCACATCTGCAGGCTCTACTTCCGATCAAGTATAGTACAGGGTCATGTTATTTGAGAGCAGTAGCTTTGGTTCCTAGCGTGCTCTGAACAAAACAATTGATGTTTCCAACCTAAAACATGAGTAATGAGCAAGAAGAGTTTATGCTTGACTGGGTGAAAAAGCAAACATTTTTGTCCCGCGAGTCGAGGATCTCGGCGCAAAAGCATTTCAGGTCTGAGTGGAGCACATTTATCTGCTAATCTGACGAGAGCTACCTGCCCAGCCTTTTGCTCTGAAGGTGCAAGTGGCTGCACTTGGCTGCAGACTTCGCTGATGTCGGGCGCGGTTGGCCAAGCATCCAAGCGCGTTCACTTGTCAGACAAATTATGCGCGCGTGTCTGAGATAAGGGGTCCCATTGACAGGGTGCGGCACCAGAACTTTGGAGATACGACCCAGACTCGACAAGGAAAAAGGGTACACTAAGAGGGTACGCACGTTCTGTGGCTGTCGTTCCTTATCACTGCGAGCCTCCGTGGCTCATTGGCGCCCCCGCCCATTGCGCGTGCATCGTGGCTGCGTGCGGGGAAGTGGAGCCGCCACCTCGTACTGAAGGCCACAGCTGACTGGCGAGGGGCACTGGCCGCCCACAGGGAGGGCGGCACCGGCGCCAAAGGCAGGGGCGGACGCCATTAGGGGACGCTGGGGGACCCAAAGGGGACCATGGCCGGCGGGCGGGGCAGGAACAGCAGAGCTGGGGGGGTTCGCTGAGAGCGGCGGGCTCGGGCAGGTCGTGGCCGGGGTCGGGAAGAGAAACGGAGACGTGGGTCTCGCCGACGAGAAGAAGGCTCTTCCAGAAGGGGAAGGCATTTCCAGAAGGAGAGAGCCTTTCTCACAAGCAGCTCCCCAGCGGGGGCAGTATGCGACGGGCGGCCGCATCATGGGCCGATTTGCGGCACGTTGGACGAGAAAGGGGACACCGTCGGGGCTGGCAGGGCACGGCGGCCTAGCGGGGTTGACGGGCACCCGCCGGCGGCGGACGCTTTGCGACTCCTCCGCAGACGATCACGCGTGCTCCCGAGCGCACGATCGCCGGCGCGCGAGAGCCGGGACCGTTGCCGACACCAGCCAGCCCGGGTGCTCGCGCTTGACGACAAACAGACCGCCCCCTGCGCGTGTGGTGCCGTCGGCGCAGCCGGGGCCCCCGCTGCCTACTCCTGAAGCCAGCCGCGTCACGACAAACTTCCCGGCCCCGCAAAAGCGCGGGGGGCGAGGTTGGGCTGGTGGCGATGGGTCGACTAACCGGGTCAAGCCCAACCCCAACCCGGTTAGCGCGGGCGCCCTCCCGAAAAGTGGGGGGGCCCACGGCGTATCGCATGGGTGATGGAAGAAAGTGGATCGCTTGGATGGCAGCTTCGCTGCGGCCCGCTTGGCGGTCGTTCAGCCGCGCTCCCCGCCGCTTCCCGAGATGGGGCGGCGCCGCCTTCTTCTCCCCGTCGCGGGGGCATCAGGAGTGCTGCCCTGTCCGCCTGGCCTTCGGCTCCGCTAAATAAGTCATGAAACAACGTTTGGGTGCACTTGGCCGGCTCTTCTAGTATCAGCAGCCAGGATCTTCTCCTCAGCCGGCCGCCCATTGCCCCCCGCGTCGCTTCCCGTCCGCCCGCCCGCCCCGCGCCATCGCCATCGCCAGCGCCCGCGGCNCGGCAACGGCGGCGGCGGCGGCGGCTCGGCGGCGCGCGATGTGAGCGCCGCGCGCGGCGGGAGCGGCGACCGGCAAGGGCCATGGTGTCCAAGATGAGGACGACGACGACGCCCAAGGCGCTGGTGGTGGCGCTGCTGCAGGCGGTGCAGGCGGTGGCGGCGCTCGCCGACTCGGCGCGGAGCTACCGCCGGCGCGCCGCCAAGCTGGTGCGCCGCATCCAGGTCCTGGAGCAGGTCTTCGAGGAGGTCCGGGAAGGCGACCTCCCGCTCGCGCCCACCGTGCTCAAGGCCTTCCAGGACCTCCACGTCACGCTGCAGACCACCGCCGCGCTCCTCGAGCAATGCCGCGACGGCTCCAAGCT
Source organism: Spirogloea muscicola (assembly GCA_009602725.1). Lineage (NCBI taxonomy): Eukaryota > Viridiplantae > Streptophyta > Zygnematophyceae > Spirogloeales > Spirogloeaceae > Spirogloea > Spirogloea muscicola. Next base: position 467,211 of record WELB01000084.1, on the reverse strand, counting down.
CTACATGGTGAGGCGGCCCGCCGCGCCACCTTCTCTTGTTCGTTGCGGTAGCGGCCGATTGTCAGGCCACACCACCTGGCACTTGCACTGGAAGGTCTCTTGAGAGGTGAACGCATGTGCTGTGCTTGACAAAGCCACACCTGTGCGCCTGCCTTTGAGTCTACCTTCCTGCGGTCTTGGCAGCGGCGCCATAGTAATGGTCTTCCTGGTCTGCGGGCTTGGCACTGATGCTGCGCCGCTTGATTGGTTTTTTAACCGTCCTCGCTTCCGGCTGCGACCTAGCATGCTGTCGTCAGCGTCTTTGCCCTCTTACCGGCTGCATCATATGGCTGATTGATTTGCCAACTAAGATGTCATTTCATTCTAGAGAGCTGCCATTCTCAGGCTCTCCTTCTCCCCACTTTGCTGGGTGCCCTCATCGGATCGCGATGCATCACAGGGGTTGTGCTGTTCGGTCTTAAAGCAAGCCTCTGGAAGTGCTCGGAGTGCTGACGCTTGGTGGAGTTGTGGACTCGGTGCAGGTGATGAACCAGCCGTTTATCATGTCCATGTTCCAGGAGGTGACCAGCGACCTCATCGCTGCCTTGGACAAGTTGCCGCTTGAGTTGATAGGCTTGTCCGAAGACACGAAGGAGCAGGTACCATGTCGGAGCCGCTCTCTCAAGCCGCCGTTGCAAGCCAAGCTCAGCAGCAGCTGTCTGGTCGCTGGACAGCATACATCATAAGACGTTGACAGGGCCGCGGTTGTTCTGCAGGTGGAGCTGGTCCACATGCAACTGAGGCGATCCAAGGGCACGACAGACTCGCAGGAGGAGCAGCTTTACACCGACATCAAGAACCTCCTCGCCAAGGAGCGGCAGGGCTGCCTGGCGTTGTCTGACATGCAGTCAGTCGCGGAGCGGCTGGACCTCATGGCTGTCGACACCGTAGCGGGGGACATCAGGGCACTCCAGAAGCAGCGCGCCTTGCTGCGGGACCGAAGGCTGGTCAGGCAGCTCGACCCCGCGATCACGGAGAACGAGATGTCGGTCACTCTGGCCTTGCTACGCAAATGGAAGACCTACATTGGTGGCGACACAGGGGACGATGGCACGGGCTCATCGAGCAGGATTGACGCCGCTCCGCAGCCGCCAGAGGATTTCAAGTGCCCCGTCTCGCTAGAGCTGATGCATGACCCTGTGATCGTAGCGACAGGACAGGTACGGTTGTGCAGTGCTACCAAGTGCGTGGGTGTGCTGTGTGTCAAAGTTTTGCAGATAGTGCACAATAGCTTTGTCACATCCCTTACTCTGTGATCTGGCCCTGGATCCATGGTTGCATCTGCCAATTTTACTCTTTACCCTGGAGCAGCCACTGTCTGCGGCATATTTTCAACCGTACCATGAATGTATAGGTCTTGGCAGTTCCAAGCAACAACTGATACATCTGAATCACAGCTTTGTCACCTTGAAATATCTCGTCATTTGAGTTAACGGCTGGAACTTTGTTGGCTTGTGCTGCAGACATATGAAAGGGCCTGCATCCAGAAGTGGCTCGATTCTGGGCAGCGAACTTGTCCAAAGACGCAACAGAAGCTATCTCACCTAGTGCTCATCCCCAACTATGTTCTCCGCAGCCTCATTGCTCAATGGTGTGACGAAAATGGGGTGGAGGTCCCCAAAAAGCCTGGCTCAAAGCCTGCGCTCAAGGTAACCCTCCTTCACTGTAATTGGTACACCAGCAGCTTTTTGGGTTTGTAGTCACAGACACTTGCGACAAGAGGGCGACCACTTTTGGGGACCATTTTCATGTGCTCAAATTGACGCTAGCTTGTTCTGGATATCTGCAATCAGAAAATGGGGCGCACAGCGTCGGACATAGGTGTGGAAGTGGGTCCAGACCAGGTTCTTGTCAAGACTCTTCTGGAGAAACTCACAGCCGGGCCACAAGGTATTGCACGTCGCCTGCACTTCATAGCTTGCTCTGTGATGTACTACACTCTAGCAAGTAAAGTTTCTGATGTCCTCCCTCACATTTGAGCTTTAATACTCTAGAATGAAGATTGTCCAACTGGAAGACTGGGTCAACACTTTGCTCGTTCATCCCTCATCATCGTTCACATCAGCATCTGTTTAGTTGACTCTTCTAATGACCTGAATATCAATCGGCTGTTAGTGCAACCAATGTCACTTGAATGTCACTTGATATCTCTTCTGTGTGGTTGCTTAATTACTGCTGTCAATAAGTGTAACAAGGCTTAACACAGCTCTCCATTGTGTCTGTAAGATGTGACAAGAGCAGCAGCCGGCGAGCTCCGCCTGCTGGCCAAGAAGAGCATGGAGAACCGCGTCTGCATCGCTCGCTCGGGAGCCATCCCCAAGCTCGTTGGGCTCTTGACTTCGCCAGATCAGAAGACTCAGGAACATGCCGTGACTGCCCTTCTAAATCTTTCCATCAATGAAGACAACAAGGTTGGTCAGCGGTACTACAGATTAGCAATTGAAATCAAGGCACCTGCTGCTAGTGGATTGTTAGTGACTTTCAGAGGACTGTCATTTGCTTTGCATAAATTGCACCTTGGGCCTGCCCAGGTTGAGTGTCACCTGCTCTCGACGGTCTCCGTCTTGACTGATGCAACCCCGCAAATTGCTTGGTTGGGTGTCATTGACATCAGACCCTTGGCTTGCCTTCAGGCGTCGATTGTGCAGTGCGGCGCTATCGATCCCATTGTCACTGTGCTGAGGAATGGCAGCATGGAGGCCCGAGAGAATGCAGCAGCGACGCTCTTCAGCCTCTCTGTTGTTGATGACAACAAAGTAAGCATTGGCAACTCAGGAGCTATTCCAGCGCTGGTGGAGCTGCTGGAAGAAGGCACCCCGCGCGGGAAGAAGGACGCAGCCACGGCGCTCTTCAACCTGTCCATCTATGGGGTACAGAGCCTGCCATCTAGTGCAAGAATTCTGAATTCAATTTGGTGGATCTTTGCGGATGATGTTGAATGAGGAGAATGAGCTGCTTGTCTCGATGGGAGAGCACCTTTTTAGGCGCAAGCTCAACATGCTTGTGACCTGTCAACAGCAAATCCTGGCACACACTGCGTACAGCAAGTCCATCTGATGACCTGCAGCCGTCAAGCTCCGTATCCATTGAGTGTTTCCTTATGAGCACTTCATTGATCACGTCTTTATAGTCAGACTCTAGGCAAATCGTGATAGTTGAAGCTCTGCACTGTTAAGTCTCAGAGGATTGTCTATATTGGGCTTGCCACGACAAGCAAGGGGCCTTACATTTATTGTGTGCCCTTACTGCAGGGAAACAAGTCGCTTGCCGTAAGGGCTGGCGTTGTGCCCCCTTTGATGGACCTGCTGATCGACCGAACCGCCGGAATGACAGATGAGGCCCTAGCAATTCTTGCCATCCTTACTACCGCCAGTGAAGGCCGGGCTGCCATTGGCCAGGCCTCAGCCGTGCCTGCATTGGTTGACTTGATCAGGTAGCAAGCGAATTTGACTTCTGCTCCTCCTTGCAGCCCATGCCATGCGTACGTGGCTGCTTAGCATGTATAAGCGCCAACCCATGCATGACCTTCAATTATGCTATTGGCGCCTTGATGCTAGGTTGTCAATCTCTTGCCTAAGCTGTGGCAGCCTAACCTTATACTTGCATAGAGTGTAAAGCTGTTACCTTCTTGTTATCTCTTGCTCCTGGCGTAACTTTGGAGACATATTGCATAAAACTCAATTGATAAAATTTCGCTTTGCAGAGTTGGGACGCCACGGAACAAGGAGAATGCTGCTGCAGTTCTGCTGGCGCTCTGCCTCAACGGGGTGGCGCACTCGCAGTCGGCGCTGGAGCTGGGCGTTGTCCCTCCGCTCTCATCACTGCTGCAGGCTGGGACGCCGCGTGCGAAGCGCAAGGCGGCGCAGCTCTTGCAACACTTGGAGCAGCTGCAGCAGCAGAACTCTGGAGTAGCAGAGCAGCAGCTGGCAGAGGACGCCACAAATGAGAGTGCTAGGGCAGATGTCCCGGGGGAGGCAGCAGCGGCGGCAGTTGACGAGGGATGCTAAGCCAAGCCCTGGCGGCTACCTACGTGCGCTCCTTGCAACCATCACTTGGGATGACACGGCGCTCGGCTCAAGCTTGTGTGTACATCAGCACAATCTGCACCCTCAACCCGGCAGGTGCAGGAGGGTAGGCTGCAGATGTACTGAGCCCCTCCACAGCTGCCGGCGGCTATGAACAGCGCTGCCGGAGGTAGGCACAGGTGCGACTGGGGAGGAGCTTCTCCGGGCCTGCAACTGTGCCACTGTCCGCCAGTACTGTTGCCAGGCTGTAAGCTTGCTGCATTAGCCTCTACTGTCTCTCTGGCTTAGGCTTGGTAATGATTGAGATCGATCTTATGGATGTCGACATGTGGTGGCGCCCTCTTGAGTAAGCATTGACTGCTCAGGCTGCCAGACTGTGTCTTCAGTCGCGGGCCCTCAAATGGCTCACCATTTAGTCGTCATTCATTGATTGAGGCCAATGGCGCTCCACCGCAACGTGATCAATTCCATCACACCCACCAAACTTGTTGCCAAGGGAATGTAAAGACTTTTCAGGTCGAAGGCAGCCTCTGTGCCCAAAGTGCACATTGGCGAGCTTCAGGGGTGGCCCGCCTCTAGTATGAGAGCAGTGGACGATGGGCGCTGCAATCTGTGGACTGCAGTCGGCGCCTCTACATAGTACAGCTGATCGGACCAGAATCGAGTACGCCACAAGCGGGTGCGTGAGGGCAGCCCCGTGCAGGTCTCGGAAGTCGGCAGAGCGGCCAGGATCAGCAGGAGGCGCCAGAAGAACGAGTGGCAGCCAGAAGCAGAAGCTAGTGTCCAGAAGCAGATCGTGACAATGGGGCTGGATGGGCTGCGGGAGAGCAAGGCTAGACGTGGGGCACGAGGCCGGCGGGCGTGGAGCCGCCGCCGAGGAAGGCGGCGAGGAAGCCGCCGGCGGCGTCGGCGTCGTCGAGGAAGAGGTCGTCGGGGATGCGGCAGGCGGCGTGCAGGGCGCAGGCAGCTCCGCCGACCGTGACGCCGGTGATGAGGACGTTGAGGACGCCGCCGAGGAGGAAGGCGAGCAGCGTGACGGCGGCGAGCGCCAGGAGCTTCTCGCGCTCGCTCAGCGTGCGCCCGGCGATGACCAGCGGCTCTGTGCGCACCGCCAGGATGTACATCCACAGCGCGGCGGTGCCGCCGAGGAACAGCAGCGTGATGGGGCGCCACAGGAGCGCCAGGGCGACGGTGGCGGCGACGATGACGGCGTAGTTGACGCGGAAGTACGCGACGTTGCGGCGGAGGCGCGACGCGGCCTCGCCCAGCGAGTCGGGGCGCGCCAGCGCCGAGCGGTCCACCAGCTCCGCCCACGGCCGGCGCCGCGACAGCNTCGCCGCCGCCGCGGGGAGCGCCGCCGGGGGACGGTGGGGCGGGGGACGGGGGGTGCCGCCTGCTGGTTAGGAAGGCTGCATTCTGGCTGCTGGTTTGAAGGGAGCAGTTGTAAAAGCCAGCCGGGTGAACGTGACCACTTTGGCGGAGCCACGGGCTTAGGCAGACAGGGCGCCCTTAAATTAGTACCCCCGTGTCGGCGATCAGAACTGAGATGAGCGAACGAGAGCCGAGTGTTAGTGGGGACCGGGCGCGAAGCCACACCGATACTGCCGCCGTCGGCACCTACCCGCCGTCGACACCCTGGTCTGGCTCGGCGCCCGTTTCCGGCGCCTCCCGGCTCTTTCAATTTCGTTCGCTCCAGCGCGGTGTTCCGACGGTCCCAAGGGGAGCAGGCCGATTTTCCCTTCTCGTCCTTTGTACATTCTTTTCTGGGCTGGCTGGCTTTTCTGGGCTGACTTCAACGCCGCTGGCTCGTGGGCTCAGGTGTATCGTATGCGCTTGTCCGTCTCCCTCCAGCGGTCCATGGCCCACGCCTTGCATCTGCGTGCTGGCCGTGCTCTCGCTGCGGCCTCCGGCTTTCGTCAGGCGGCTACGGCTTGAAATGGTCCTCTCTGATCCAGCATCTGGCCCGGCTGGTTGATGCGCGTCGTAGATGTCGGGGGGGCAGCTTGGGCCACTCCAGCATTCCACAGGCCTTAGTTGCATACTGTAGAATGCGGCTCTCGCTTTGTTTGCTGCGCTCGCAAGCCTTGGCTCTAAGTCGGGCCTCCGGCTTTTGTGGCGGCGCTCCAGCTCCCCAAGTTAGCTTGTCCATTTTGTTTGTGCTCTCCCGTGGGTACTAATGTCACCTTAGGCACGTTAGTTTAGGTCTCTATATTATGTAGCCTTGTTTAGTTTGCACTCGCCTCTGCTTGAAATGTGTATTGGCTTGAATTGGCCTCCCTTTTCATTTCATGCGCCCCGCGCGCCTTTCTCTCTTTCTGCCATAGCCTCTTCAGGCCCCACAGTCGCTGCTTAGCTCGTAGTTTGGCCCCTTCGAACCTTGTCAATTCTTTTCGGGCTGGCGTCTCACAGCCCTTGCCCCCATTGGGAGAGCCACTTCTTCTTTTTCCAGCCCCTATCCTCAATGGGCGAGCCCTTCTCTCAAAAAAGAAAAAAAAAATTAGAGATTTTGAAGCGGCAGGCTCGTGTTATGTATTGTGACGGGAATCACCCCGCTAGCCCAAAAGCTCTATGCCCACAACAGAAGAAGAAGTGCGCGCCCATAGAGAAGAGGGGCTGGCAAAGCCAGCCCAAAAAAATAATGGACAATGTCCAAAGCCAGAGAAAGAGGAGCCGGAAAAAAGACTACACTACAAAACACTGCAGAACACAGAGACGATGCAGAGGGAAGCTCAGTACCCACGAGTGAGCTACATCAGGTCTGAGTAGCTCGCTGCAGGGAAAGATCCATGCCACAACGGGGCATGGATTAAGCCCGCAGGCCCACCTATGCATAGGTGGCTGTCGGCTGGAGGACTGACGCTTTACATTTACGGTTATGTAACGGTTTGTCCTGACTCTTACCGGCGGGGCGTGCCCGCTACAGTATGCGCCTGTCCGTGCCGCTGCAACGGTCATGGCAAACGCGCTTCGTCTGCGTGCTGGTCGCGCTTTGGCTGCAGCCTCTGGCTTTAGACAGGAAAACACGGAGACTACTTTCTCGGACCTGCGGCTGCTCAAGACGGGATACTGAGCATCGATGGCCACTTGAGTCGCTGTGTGCTTTGACGCGTTTCTGAGGCCTTCGAGCATCTTCTATTCCTTTCTTCTCTGGGCACTCGTACAATGAGCCCCCCACGGTCGGCACTGGGCGCCTGACTCTGTCCATTCGGGCTGGCCTCTCTAGGCCTCAATTATCTTCTGAGCCCTTCTCTCTGCCTGACTCCACCGTCTGTCGGCTGATTGTAGTCAGAGCCCTGCCAGGCCTTACCCTCTTGTGGCAGCATCCAGACTCCACTACAACCCTCCGTTGTTTACCAGACGTGGAGAAGCAGCTCCCCAGCTGGCCAGTAAAATGACAACCAGCTTATTAAGAGAAGGTTACCTGCGCCTATTTCCTGTAGCTCTGGATAACAGCATCAACCTCTCGTCTCTACATAGGGGACGTTTTCCTTCATACAGATGCTTGCTCTAGCTGACACTGCACTACCATGCCCAATTCTGAACCAGCTCCTCTGCGCATGCGTCTGAGCCTCTGCCTGCGTTGCATCGCCGTGTCATTGCCACTGTATGCTTGTGGTGGCCTGATGGTGCGGAGTGCTCAGCCCTGCAACTGGGCCATCAGGGGCTGCTAATCTGCTCCTGACTTGGCACCTGCCTGTCTAATTACATGCCGTGTCTCATTGTTGGTCAGAGGCACACCTCATGGGAACGTGCAACACGTAAGCCACCAGGCACGGACCAAGGAAGGTGGCCTTCTGGATTGACACAGCTGGTGCTTGCTTGCCAGTCAGGGACAGATGCAGCTCTGATCATGCATGCTTTCACACTGTAGCTGAAGCAACTAGTGCAACAGCCAAATATAGAGCCGCATTTATTGAACGAGACTGCTGGCAACAACACAAGAAGCGATGAGCTGGTCATAGTGCCTCCTCTTACAGGAGGTTGAGGACAATATCAACATCCCTGTATGCCTCGCTGCCAGCACCGCCGTGCTCCATGCCATACGCATCCTCACCATTGTCCCGTGCCTCCATTGCGTACTCCTCCACATGCTCCTCAGGCCGGCCATGGTCCTCATCCATGCCGCTGTGGTCGCCCGCAGCCGCAAGGTTTGCATTCATAGCCATCTCGTCCAATGCAGCGGTAGCTTTGGAAGCCATTTGATCACCATTACCAAACGACTTCTCTACGCCGCTCTGTGGTGGAGGCTGCATAGCTGACGCTGCCACAGTTGAGGGCAAGAAGTTGCCGATGCCTTGAGACTCAAAGACAAGAATGCCATTGCTCGAGTGCATCTGGCGCTTCTGCACAAGAATGGCATGCAGGTGCACCCAAGACGTCATGTACGGCTGTGATGAGCACAGCACAAGGTCAGAATGCAGAGACCAAATCAGGAAGACAAGTGTCAACATTCACAGCTCGACGCATTTGCCCTGCCTATACTGCTCACCATCTGTGCAACTCGATCACGGTCTCGCTGCATCTCGGCCTTCTCAGCCGGGCTGGGCTCCCGGAAGCGGGGCTTTGGCTGCCCATCCGCCGAAGTTGTAGCTGCCGCTGCTGCCGCAACTGACACCTTGGAAGGACGCCCGCGCTTGCGCTTGGAGAAGTCAGCCGGGATCTCACTGGGCAGCAACCGTGACCGTCGCGGCTGCAGGAGTCCAGCTGGTGACGTCGGGCCCGCCGCGGTGGAGCTGTTGTGCAGCGCAGACAAAGCTGTCGATGGTGTCGCAGGCACAGCCCCGGAGTTCTCGCCGAAAGAAGGAGTTGGCATGCTCACTGCCATGCCTGCAAGAGCCGCCCTGGCCTTGGACATGCTGCCAGGCGGCCGGCCGCGCCGCCCCTTGGCCTCCACCGCCGATGGAGGAGCGTGGGCAGCAAGTCCGGTGTCGTCGCGCGGTCTGCCCGGGCCCCTCGCAGGCAGTGGCAACGGCGGATACGGAGCTCTGTATGGTGGCGCCCACGGGTAGCTATACCCAGCTAGTGTGGTGCCGGCCGCCTGACCCCACGCTGGGTAGCCACTGGCAAGGATTGGGGCGGGAAGGCCCCAGCCAGCGACTGAAGCGGCAGCAGTAGCAGCGGGAGCAGCAAACGCAACTCCGTCCTCCTCGCCGTCGTCCGAGTCCGACAGGGACAGCTCCGCAGCATCGGCGGCAGTGATGGGCCGCCCCAGGGACCGCAGCCGCTGCTGAAGCTCGCGCTTGTGAATGGCGTGGGCGGCCCTCCGGTCGCGACGGGCGAGCTCGGCACGGGCAGCGACGAGCTCTGCCGCCTGCTGGCTCAGCTGCGCCGTGAGCTGCGCCAGCTGCCGCTTGAATGCTCTGCAAGCCCCAAATTGACATGTTTAGCTCCATATAGCCTCAGACCAGATGCACGGAAGAGGGGGGAAATATCCTAAGCTGATCGCATGTGCACATCTCTTCTCATGAAGTGATGCCAACTTGCTCCACCGCAATGCCGCAGCGTCTCCAGCGGCTTCCCAATGAACAGTGGACAGACCGAGGCCGGGCTGTGACTGACCGGCTGCGCCGCACACTGCGCGCGTGGATCTCAGCGTCGACGGCGTGGCGACCAAGGCGAGCGAAGGCCTCCCAGCGAACGTACAGCGGGTCCTGCTTCTGGTGCAGGCCACAAAGACAGCACAGCCAACATAATCGTCAGTGCGAAGAATTTACATTCCATAGAACCCCACTAACAGAAGCGCGCCGGCTGAAGTTGTGCTAGCAAGACCTGCCAGCAAGGTCGGCAGCCATAATGTGACTAAGGTGGATACTGTCTGAAAAGAGGGGCAAGGAGGCCTACTGTAGCAGCACCCTCCTCGCCGTTGGCGCCCTCACCGTCGCACCAGCCATCAGCTTCTGCGACATCAGGAGTCACAGCTGCTACCCCAGCAATCGCCGGAGCATCCAACCCTGCCTCCTCTTCCGCTGCCTCTGCCTCTGCCTCCGCTGGCTCCGCACTCTGCCGCCGACCCCGCACCATTACGCCCAGCTGCGCTGCGCCGCTGTGGACGTCCACAATGTCCTCGTCTGCAAAGATGGGCACAAGGTCCTCGGCGGGGTCCTCCGCTTCGAAGCCTCCTGCCGAGCCCTTTGTGTTGCTCGCAAGGCGCTTGGACAACAAGGGCGGCCCCAGGCGCAGCGCGTGTGCGCGGCAGCTGGCGCAGAGGCTGCCAACGAGCTGGTGGTAGTAGCCGCTACCACTAAGCCTGGTCATGGCCGAGGTCAAGGCTGATGGCGGTGAGGCAGCAGTGACCTCCGGGGCAAAGGGCGGCGGCAACGGCGTGGGGAAGCTGTAGGGCGGCGCGAAGGGGTACATGTACATTGGCGGCATTGGCGGCCGTAGCGCCGTTGGCGGTGGAATCGGCGGCGGGGGCGGTGGCGGCGGAGCCAGGTACGGCAGCGCCGTCGGAAGCAGCGGCTGCTGCTGCTGGAGCTCCGGCGGCAGCAGCCGCTGCCGACGGCCACTACGGCTGCCGCCGCCGCCGCCGTGCCGCCCGCGCTGCCCTCCGCCAGCGTCGCTCGCCGCCGTCGTCGTCGCCACATCCTGCCCATCTAATTCCACCACCACGCAGGCCGCCTCCGCCACTGCAGCCGTTGTTGGGCTATCGGTCCTCCGCTCGTTTCCCTTCTCCTCCGCCTTCACAGCGCCACCGACGGCCTCCGCCAGCGGCGCCGTCTCGACGGCAGTGGTTCCATTGGCGGTGCCAAAGGTGGCAAGGTCAGAATTGCTAACGTCCAACAGGCCGCCTGCCAGCGCCGGCGGGGCTGCCGTCGCCAGCTGGCTGGTCTCGACGTCCTCGGCGCACAGCGGCGGCAGCTGTATCGGGAGGCGGGCGACGGCGACGCCGCAGTACGCGTCGCCGAAGCCGCCGCCTGCGCCGCCGCCGCCGCCGCCGCCGTCGCCGCCAACGCCGCCGCAATTGCCGCCACCGCCGCCGGCGCCGGAGAGGGGCACTGGAGCTGACTTGGCCCGGGCCAGCTCAGCGGACCACGTGGCCGTNGCCGCCAGCCGCGGCCGGCACGCCGACGCCGAGCTCCAGCGCGAGGTCCATCGGCGCCGCGGCTAGACCGTAAGCCCTAAAGCCGGTCCACCGGGTTCGGCGGCGCCGCCGGCGCCAGGGCCGCGCATTCGCCGCCCGCCGTGGCGGCTGCCGCCAAACGCGGCGGGCCCCGCGGCGGGGTGCTGGCTGGCTGCTGGAGCAGCGTCCGGGGTCCCTTTCACACTCGGTGACGTGGCCTGTCCCGGACGGCTGCAGCCGTCGGATTCGAGCAGCTTGCCACTCTCATCCGACGGCGCGCGTCTGCTCGAGCGGCTCGCCACCCCATCTTCGAATCTCGGAGTTCCCTTCTAATGAGCTTCTAATGGGTAATACGGCGGCCTTCCCAAACCTACCGTCTGAAGGGAGGCGACAACATCACTCACTTTCCGCTTCACGTTGGCCGTTAAGCAGCCTTGCCTCATCCCCAAGCATCTCCCAGCTCCTTGGGGGTTCGGCCAGTGTGAATGTGGAGGATGGGAGTGTAGAGTCTCAAGAGGTGTCCAAACCTCTTCAATTTTGTGGAAGCGCCACAATCTCGAGGGGCCACCACAACACTGGCCCTTGAGAGAGCCGCTTCAATGTCAGTATATCTCCGAGCCGTGAAGCCATCCCAAATTGCACTCATTTACTGGCCTCCTCTTCGCCTCCAAGCGCCATCAACAGAATCTTGTCAGTAATAGTGATGTCCGTCCCAACCTCCTTGACATCGCCCTGAGCCCCACTGCTCTTGGTTCAGACAGCAACATGACTTAGAACTCAAAAGCAGCGTCTCATAATAGTCTCATAATATGTCTTTGTCTTTCAAGTATATTCCCCTAGGCAAAAGCAGCAATGCTGCTTGCCAGTGGGCCTTGAAGACGTGTGGCTTTCAGCATTCTCTTCTTCGGTGTATGGCATAGGAGAGACACAGTCAATTTTGCAATGCGGTGCTGCTTCGAAGGCAGCTTCTAAAGTGCATTCTGACCCGGGTTAGGAAATCCAGTGCAGGCCAGACTTAAGTTCGGGCCCACAAGGCCAATGAGATAGCATCCAGGTGGAATTTGTAGGTAATTATGTCTGGAGCCAACTGCAAAACTTGAGTGGTTTGTCATATGAAGCTACGGCCTATACACCAACTCCCAGTCATGAGCATTAAACAGCTACCTCCAAGCTGGTCATGACTTGCCATCATCCTTCTTCTCTGTCTCCTGTTCCGTTGAATCCTTATTGCTCTGCGTAGGAGGACCACAAGTGCCATTTCAGAAAGACTTCCCTCACTACAGAGGGTCGCTCAAATGCCTTGCCAATGCACCACTAATCGATATGATTGCTCCTACCAACATAGTAGAATGGTCAACATACGATGGAGCGAGCTCATACCTTTTGCAAGGAAGCAATTACATTCTGTACTTGAGGGTCATTGGGATCCACGCCTGGCAACTGCGCCACACAAGCAAATGCATGCCCATATGGTCACCTTCTTGTTGTCAGGCGTTCTACAGAATATCACACGACTCCATTGTAACACTAGCTCATACTCAGTGGTGCAGAAGGTATAGCCAGTAGTCGCCAGCTTAATATGACATAAATTCTTGAAGGAGCCGCGGTATATCAACAACTCACTGATGAGAGTACAGAGTTCACAAAGTCAGCATCACCGAGAACATCAGTGATAGCTCTTTCTGCACTCGAAGTTGCTGCACCAGTGTCTTGCTGCATGGACATCTGCAGGGCTGTCCAAGACAGAGCGAAAAGAGACATCATGTAAGTGGTCAGCAGAAAAGGCAGCAAATAGCATCTTGGCTGCGCTTTGAAGCTAAAACTACCTATCTTGCAAAGCGCATGAGTTTGGCCAAAGCAAGCTAACCTAATGACAGCTCTGTGTCATCCCCGGCAGAGTCAGGCATTGCAATGTCCAAGGCGCCAGGCGTGCTGGCCATGGACATCGCAAGGGCCTGCCGCAGCAGCTCAGCTTGCTCATCCTGATAATGAGATTGCCACAAACTTCCATCACGATACTGCATACGGCTTGTTCATAGTCACAACCTTGTCGCTTCAAATTGCAGACCTGGACATCTAGCTCATGAGCTTTTTCCCAATGACACAGGCCAACATCAAGTGGAGGTCTCTCCAGAATCGAAGTGTGTACATTGACTGCTCAGGAGACATAGATGACTCACCATATTCTCGTCGCCACCTGGAGGGGCCCTAGCATCTGTCATTGGCGCCTCAACCTCAGCCGGCTCCTTCTCAGCTTGTCCCCCCTGCTCGTCTGTGGCAGCCTTCCATGCTCCCTTGATGATGTTGTCCAAATAGGCTACCTGAGCACTGTCCTCCACCGGCTCCTCTGCACTTGGCTTGGCTGAGCCACTTCCTGCAACCTCCTCCGCGGCACGCTTTGCAGCTGCCTCCTGCCTCGCCCTCTCCTCCTCCATAGACACGCGCAACGCCAAGGCAAGCTCGGGGTCCAGATTCGGGTCCACGCCGAAGTCATAGCCTGCCCCGCTGGCTCCTGCTCCACCAGCAGCTGCAGCTGCCGCAGCGCCTGCTGCGGCTGCTGCTGCAAAACCGCTGCCCCCTTCCCCATCACCAGTGAAGATTGGAGAGCTGCACGACAAATATCACAAGTGACTGTCATGGCACAGCACAGCCTGCGATGCAGATAGATGTTACACCTCTGACCCAGTTTCCCAAGCTCATCCTACAACCCCGTGCATGATATTGTGTTGAGGTAAGCCACCCTCCATTTCCGCAACAGAATACCACAAGTTTCTGGGCTCCAAATCTTGCGGTTGTAAACTAGGTCACTTTGCTCATGACAATGCAAAGGGCTAGCATGTCAAGCATTGCAAGAGCCGACTCCGCCTCTGCTGGCCGCTACCACATAGACAATAGCAGTAGTGGAAGAAGTAGTACCTGATTAGGACGTCAGAGAGGACATTGGGGCCAGAAGGCACGTGCACCAGGTGGCTGTTGTCGTTGCTATTCACGGCTGCCAGGAGGGCCTCGAGCTTCTCCGCCTTGCCATTGTCCTCCTCGCCAAAGCTGACTATGTCGAGTGCCACGTTGTTCTTTTTCAGCTTCTTGCCCATGGCCACGAGCACCTCCTTGGCCGACATAATAGGGCTGCAATAGGCAAAGCATGACGTGTATTACTCTCTGGTCCACTGCTGGACACAATCGAACGGTATCGACTTGAAACCCTGTCAATCCTGCAGTACGAAACCTGTGTGCCATGAATGTGTTCATACCTTCCAGCAAACAGTACGATGCGCTGCCGCTGGTTTTTATTCTGCCGGTGCTTTAGCGCCAGCTGCGCGACCTGTACTCCAGATGTAAGATGCACGTCCCCTCCAAGATCGAGTCCTGCAATGTCTTATGGCGATCCTGAACTCAGGCACGCTCAGAGTCCAAAACCCTACCAGCCAGCAGCCGAATCAAATGGACATATGCTTGCCCGCCACACATTGATCTACACCCATCAATGGCTGCGTCGCTGGCAGACTGAGCATATGCAGCCCACAGCCAGCATATTCTTTCAAGTTTTTGCTCTAGATACTTGTCCAAATTGCAGAAATGGCAAAATGTTGACCCATCATTCAAATGATGTAACTAATAAATCATATTGCTTTGGCAAAAGCAAGGGGAGAGGCTGAGGCTGCCCACCCTGCATGGAGGAGAGGATCTTGCCGAGATCGCCGGTGGGGGTGACTAGGACACGGACGCCCTTGCCGGCCATCGTCAGGATACCAACAGTGTTCTCCGGATTGGACTGCACCAAGCAATAGGCAAAACGAGATGACTTAGCGGCGTGTAATTAGCAGGCACTTTGTCGCCAATATACCTTATTGTTTATAGCGACAAGGACCTCGCAATTGCACTTAAGGCAGAAGCTCGTTTGAGTAAAGGCAGCGCCGTCCGACCTGCGTCTTGGCGCCACATATGAGATTGACAGCGTCGGCCTGCGCCTGGAAGCGCGTCGGGGGGTAGTCCCCGTTGCGCATCCACTCCGAGTTGTCGATGCACACCAGCGTCGCCTGACGGTCACCAGCAACGCAGGTCGGCGTCGTGAGCGCCATCCGCATGCTCGAAGCGGTCACAGCAACCTCTAAGCGCCTCTGCGCCACCACAGGCGCAGGAGGACCATGGCGGCGTGCGGATGAGCAGGCAGGCAAAGACGCCGGCCCCCTCGTCACTGACCTCAAGGACCATGGCGCCTCGCGAAGTACACGGCGCGGCGGCGGCGGCGACGGCGGCGGTAGAGGAAACGGCGGCGGCGGCGGCAGCAGCGGCGGCGGCAGCGGGGACGGCGGCGCAGGGACGCGCACAGCTTTGCTTCGCCAAGGCCTAGTTGTGCACGAAAGGTCGAGTCGTTTGATTTTGCAACCGTGCTTGCAGATTTGCAGATTTCTTGATCCTTTGAGGCCAGAAACGAGCCCGGCGCCACGGCAACGCCGCCGTCTCCGAAACGGGCATCGCTGGGAGCGGCTCCGAGGGTCTGGCGCGGCCGCAGAGCCGGGGGTCCCTCGCCAACACATCCCATTCGCATATCAAGAACAGCTGCTCCGCGGCACAAAGACTCCGCAGGATGTCCAGAACATCTCGAATCGGCGCCCGTTGCGCGCTTGGCGGGGGATTCGAACCAGCATAGCCCTGCGGCGGCGGCGGCAGCCATGGCAGCCATGGCCGAGCCGTCGCCGCCGCCGCAGCGCGCGCTCGCTCTGGGCGGCGNGATCTTGAGAATCCGCGCGGCCATGGCGCGCGTCGCCGCCGCCGTCGCGGCCTGACGGCGGCGGCCGTGGCGCCAGAGCGCCGTGAAGGCCGCCGCGCGACTCTGAACGGCGGTGGGAGCCTCGCCTGCGGCCTTCCCAGGACGAGGATGGCGCTGCTGGCGCGCAAGGAGGCCCGCCGCCGAGCTCGCGCGAGCTCCTGGACGCGCTGGCGGCCACGGCGGACGCCCAGCGCGCCATCGCGCGGCTGAGCGTCGAGGCGCATGACCGCGAGGTGCGGCCCGTCATGCACGTCGCGGCGTTATGGCAATGGCGCGAGCTCGCAACCCATCTCAGCCACGGCTGGATAGCCGCTCCTGCTGGATCGCCGACGTTCTGAGCCGCGGCATGAGTGCGCATGGTCCAGCACGAGCGTGAGCTCGCCCACCTGGTGAGGCCCGAAGCCGTCGAGGCCAAGGCGCGGCAGCTCCGGGCCGTTTCCGACGTCCTCCGCAGCCTGACAGCCAACAAGGTGAAGGTGATGCAGGGGCGCAGACAGTGCGTTGGGTGCGTCCTAATTGCTCATTTAAGACCACGGTGGGGCATTTGGGCTACTGGTCCTGTGCAATCTTTCAGGGCGTCCTTATCTTAAACCCTGACAGCATGCACGTTTGGATCGGATTCTGTTATAACTTCGTCATTGACACTGGGGGTCTGATTCACAAACGCGAGGTCTCACTCCCTTCTATCAAAGTAATGCCCCATGACAATGGCTTGAATGGTGTTGTCTCGCTTAAATGCTCTACGCTTAGAGCTGTTCCTGCACTGCCGCTGATGGGCACCGCCGTACTTTGCAGGACAAGCTGCTGGTGCAGCTTCAGCAGCCCAAGGTGGAGCCCTGCATCCCTGTGGAGATTGCTCATCAGGTGACACACCCTTGACTTTGTCCCTTGAAGGGGGACAGTAGTAAGAGAGGGGAGACTCAGGAGACACGACTAGAGCTGCTTCTAGCCGTGGTCATGGTCTATCTTCACATTTCCTTATGAAAGCCTGCCCTATCATGATCTATTTTCGCATTCTCACATCCCCTTTGTGGAAGACCGCCATAAAGTAGAGGGCTGTAAGAGAGACAGTGATGCTACATCCCAGCTTTTGCTCCCAGCTTGTGAGTTTGTGCATCAACTACAACACCTTATTTTTGGCAAGTGGAATTTGATGCATGATCACCAGCAAGACTTCTATCAACTTGTGAAAAGGGCGGCGGCAGAGGCCGGCAATCTGGTGACAGCTCACGAGGCTGTTGCCTGGGCGCTGGCATTTGATGCGCCTGCTTCAAGTTGGCAGGTAGGCGAATCCCATTGCATCCAAAGTAGCTGCGGCAGTATTCAGACTGCAGTCACAGGAGTGCGGCTGCTGTTGGCAGCAAGATGTGCTACTATGATTATGTGAAGTGCTTCAATGACCGTAACAGATGCAGTAAGCCAACCATTCATGTCCTCTTTCTGCAGTCGAGTTTGCAGGAACACACTGCTGCCACATCCGCTATTCTGCAGCATCATGAGGCTTTGACGAGTATACGTGCTACCTTTGTGTCAAGCATGCACCGAGGAGGGATCGACGACGCTCTCTGATAACAAATCGTTGACGGAGCTAATGGATATTAGACTTGGCACGGTTGCAGGCGCTAGCAACACTTGCCAAGCCTTATTGCTTAAGTATCAGCTAGAAGTGCACACTATACCGTGATTGATATATGACTTAACTTTGAAAGGATGATACTGGCTGCAAATACTGACAAGTGTGTGGCGAGCCCCGTGCAGCCTAGTAGGTGATTCAGCACAAGGAGGTCATCAAGTCATGAGGTCATCAGATTTCTCAAAGAATGCAAGACTTGGCCATCTTGACACAATTCCCCAAAGGAAGCCGGCCTTCATGGGATAGTCACAGGTTGCTAAGCATACCAGAGCAGCACAGGGGCAAAAACATACATGTGCCACAACGCTCAGCAGAAGGGCTACTCATGCTTTCTCCGACCTGCAGCCAACTCACTGTTCCTAATGAACTCCGGTGTAATGGGCGGGACATAGTATCAGTTCCCTTTCATGAATTTAGCGTGTGTTGCAGAGAAGGACGCCTTAGCAGAGCACTTGTCCTCCAAACCTCTTTGGCTAATGAGGTTTCTAATGTGTCTGGCCGTCAGACACTGATGTTGTTTACAACTGGGGCCGCCTTGTCAATGCGCTTCATGATGCCAGCAATAACCTGTGACAGGAGAAAAAAGCCTTTTGTGAACACTGATGCGCTGAATGGCAAATTGGTCATGTCTTGAAGGCACTTAGTGAGTATGATTAAACAGTCGAAGAGGCAATGAATGGATTAGGTCAAGATTACCTTGCCAGGACCTAGCTCATAACTAGTTTGCAAGCCTCTCCCTAGAAGCAGCTTCAGGGTTGTCTCCCACTGGACTGGTGATGTAACCTGGAACATGAACGGATGTAAAATCCGTCAGCCCTACGACTTATCTGCTTGCCAAAGACAAGCCAAATCCAACTCACCTACGACAATACTTCCTGGACTCTCTTCATTATGCTGATATGTCAGTGCACACCAAGCTCCACGCCTGGGGAGATGTTTCTTTGTTGTTGTTAGGGCACGTTTCACCAAGAAACGTCTTGTATGTGGAGCTAAATGGAACAAGACCTGCTATTGGCCATATGATGCACATTGTTCTACACATTATATTTAGCTTCACGTTACTTCAACAATCTGAACACATTTGTTCTTCCATCTCGATGAACAATATAGCCCATGGATGTCAATCAGGTGCATGCATCAGCGCCCTTCCTGGCCCTGAATACGGGCTGACCCTAATCACCTCCTTATCTCGTAGCACAGATAGAGATGCCAAGGGAGGAGGGGGGTCAGCTTTGGGAGTTGGGGGGAGTGTTTATACAAAGGGAACAATGAAGATGGAAGTTACCTGCTTGGCCAATATCCTTCTGATTGTATTGGGGTCAGAATGAGCCTTGGCATCCACATTGGAGATGACAGGAATTCTTGGAGTTTGAAACTCCGTCTGCAAGAGCCCCTCCTCCAACTGGGCAACGGCTGGCAACATGAATCTTGTGTGAAAGGCCCCAGCTACAGCCAATCTCACCTGCATCGTTTAGAATGGCCGGGACAGGCAGAGAAGGTCCATGATAAGAGCTTCTGAATGGAGCTGTGCCACGAAGACAGACGTGTAGCAGCCATGGCATGAATTCTGTAAAGGTTCAATATGGCATAAGAGTAAACCTACCGCCATGCGGGCCTTGAAGCTCTTAGCCCTTGCCTCCACTGCCTCTATGCCCTTCAGCCCCCCAGACACGGCATAGTTGCCCTGAACCAAAGGATACCAAGTATGTGCCAAAATATTGAGTCAGATAGTCTGCAACTGTGTGTGCCATTGAAGTGGCATTACAGACTTCTGATTAGAGGTAACGAAAAGAGAACAAGTAGAGTTGCACGTACTTGCTGAGCTAGTTCAAGAGACAGACCCGCAAGGGTCACTTACTGATCAAGAGGTGAATACATACCGGGCACAGGAAGTTTGCAATTTCAACTTGCTCCTCCACACTCACATCCTTGTTGGCAGCATCGCAGAGCTCTTGTACTTTAGCAGAGTCAAGGCCAATAATACTGGCCATCCCACTGGGAGTCGCATCCGCAGCTGCCTGGTCAGAGGAAATACAACAGCTTAGTGTACACCTGGGCCCTAAATTTCACTACTATTAAGAAGTCAAGTCAAGAAAGGCATCATAAAGCTCAAAGGGCTGCAACAAGTTACCTGCATTGCCTCTCCCCTGAGCTTCACTAGCTTCAGTCCATCTTCAAAGCTGAAAGAGCACACGTGGTGATATGTAAAACCGCACCCCTTCAATAGCATAGAGCAACCTATTGTGACAAGCTATCTAGCATCACACAAGAAAGTTTCTGAACGTCTGGACGGCGGAAGATCAAGCATAAGAGAGATCTTAAGAGTTTGTCACTGCATCTTCAGAGCAAAGGTTTGTTTGACCTCATTGCGCCTGCAAAGGCCAATGCAGTATACTCTCCAAGACTGAGGCCGCAAGTGGCATCTACAGAGTCAATGATGGCCTGTCCTCCATCTTGCACTCGGAGACCTTCAACAGCAGCCAGGCTGGCCACATAAATTGCAGGCTGCACATATAGGTGACAGACCAGCAGATCAACTTGCTTGAAAGTGGGACGCCTGTCAGCTACAAATTCACAACCTGACCAGTCCAGGTTGGTTGTGTTGGGAACTTTTCTAGCTTAAGACATCAGTTATCTGGTCTATGGTATGTGGAGCAGGTATGTGGAGCAACCCACATATCGAGCTCCTCTATTTACCACATGCACTGCTAGATAGTCAGCACAATTTAACATAAATGGCTGTATGTGTAAGTTTTGTCCACCTGGCTGACAACGGTGGAATCCAGCTTCTCCTTGGGCCCATTTATGCAGACATCCAGTAAGTCATACCTTGCATACATGACAAGGTCAACAAACATATCAAGCTATTAAGCATTCTCTGCGTCTGCCTCCTGCAGAATCATGCGCTTACAGCGGCAGATGCTGGTCAAGGTATGATTGAGTATTATCAAGTTTGATGCATATCTCTTGGAGGATGTGTGAAGCTCACAAGCCTGTCCAGAGGCAATCAAGTAGTAGAGCTGAAGCTGGATCTGTACCCCAAGATCTCATTGGCCCTCTCAAAAAGCTTAGCAGCTGCAGGAACCTTGGCAGCATCTGCTCCCATGCCCAATGCTTGAGCTCCCTACGTAGTCAGCAAAGAAGACATTGTTTAGCCTGACTAGCCTTGACTCCACATTGTGACCTCTTTCGCCATCGCACCGCAGCTCGACCTTGTCAATCACATTCACTTTGACAAGAACCTAGTGACTCAATTGTCATAGCTTCTTGGACATGCTACCATGATGCTTTTCAGAGCCGGCATGCAGGTAGTGCATTAAGAAATGCACCTTCTCAAGATATATGTGACCTACCTGGCCAGGAAAGAGGAAGGCTGTGCTGACTTTCAGGTCAGTGAAAAGATCGTCGCTCACTAGCGTCTCGCTTGTCAGGCTCATCTGCACACGGCCCGGGGTTCCCCTGCTTCTCGAAGGGTTCTTGTTGTACCGTAACCTCCCCTGTAGAGACGTCTTCCACCTGCAACTTGCAGATTTAAGTTGATTATTGCCAATCCTTGCGCAGCTGACCTCAGTGCAATGCAGCCGTTGTTCAGCTTGCATTACTTCCGAGGTATTACAATAATGCCGTCGGCCAATGCCACGATCTTTTGTGTAACAAGGTACTGGGGACAGGCAGTAGCTTGTCACACACACGCCGGCTGGCGCCAACTTGGCCTGCTGTACTGAAGGATGGAAGATAGTCGATGCACATCAGCGTATGCGAAGATACCCTGCGGACGCAGCTGAGCAGGCAGTGGTAAAGCCGCGCGCCATTGAGCCATCGAGCAGTGACGCCATGGGCGGCAGCGTGGCGAGCGTCGCCACAGCCTCCGTGGCGGAGCAGCGCCCGAGACAGGCCGCCGCTGCGGCAGCCATGGCCAGGGCGCGGCTTGCACAGGTGCGCGGCGCGGCGGCTAGCGCGGGGCGGGCGGCGGCGACG
>WELB01000084.1:377742-432306 GCA_009602725.1 Spirogloea muscicola | reverse complement strand
CGAGCAGGCCGTGCTATGGCCGCCGCCTCTGGGTCTCGGCGAAGTGCCTCTTTCCCTGCAGCGAGCTTCTCAGACCTGATGTTGCTCACTCGTGGGTACTGAGCTTCCCTCTGCATCGTCTCTGTGTTCTGCATGGTCTTGTAGTGTAGTCCTTTTTCCGGCTCCTCTTTCTTTGGCTTTGGACATTGTCCATTCTTTTTTGGGCTGGCTTTGCCAGCCCCTCTTCTCTATGGGCGCGCACTTCTTTCGGCCCAGTGGCTCGATCTGCTAGTCAGGCTTGCGCGGGGCGCTGTGTGCTGTACTCGAGGTGAGCAGGCTGACTTCAACGCCGCTAGCTCGTTAGCCCAGGTCCACCGCATGCGCCTATCGATTTCCTTTTATCGGTCCATGGCCCACGCCTTGCACCTGCGTGCTGGCCGTGCTCTAGCTGCAGCCTCTGGCTTTCGTCAGGAGGATTGCTTTTCCGGCAGCTAGTCTTTCGAATTTGCTGCTCCTCACTCGTAGTCATTGAGTGATTCATCCTTCCCGAGTTCTGAGATAGCGCTCTTAGCCCCTTCGTAGTTTGGCCCCTTTGGCCCCGGACCTAGTCAAATTTTCCGGGCTGGCTTATCACACCCTTACCCACTTTGGGAAAGCCACTTCTTTCTTTGAGCACCCAGTGGCCACTAAAGTCGCTGTGTGCTTTAGCCCCGAGGGGACCATCTTTGCCCGTGTGCCATGGATATCTACGGCGGCTACGGCTTGAAATGGTCCTCTCTGATCCAGCATCTGGCCCGGCTGGTTGATGCGCGTCGTAGAAGTCGGGGGGGCAGCTTGGGCCACTCCAGCATTCCACTGGCCTTAGTTGCATACTATAGAATGCGGCTCTCGCTTTGTTTGCTGCGCTCGCAAGCCTTGGCTCTTCCTCAACGTGCAGGGCGCGCTCTAAGTCGGGCCTCCGGCTTTCGTGGCGGCGCTCCAGCTCCCCAAGTTAGCTTGTCCGATTTGTTTGTGCTCTCCCGTGGGTACTAATGTCACCTTAGGCACCTTAGTTTAGGTCTCTATATTATGTAGCCTTGTTTAGTTTGCACTCGCCTCTGCTTGAACTGTGTATTGGCTTGAATTGGCCTCCCTTTTCATTTCATGCGCCCCGCGCGCCTCTCTCTCTTTAGCCCCTTCCAGCTTTTCTTCATCCTTTCTCTGGGCTGGCCGCTCACAGCCATCGCCCTCTACTGGAAAAAACTCTCTGTATAAGACCCTTGTGCATTCCCGTTGGGCTGGCCACTTTCTTTTACAGCCATTGCCTTACATTGGAAGAGCTCTTTCTTTCCTTTCGGGCCACTGCCGCCATGACGGCGAGCTTGTGGGAGCATAAGGCATTGCGAACGAAGCTCAAGAAGGAAAATGAAGCACACTCTTCTTACAAGCAAGAACAAAGAGAACAGCTCTTTCAATATAAGGTAGTGGCTGTGAAAGCAAGAACCAAGAGGGCAGTGGCTGTGAAAGCTGTAAATGCTCTTCAGAAGGGAGCGATAAGAGGCCAGCCGAGTACAAAAACAGCTTCTTGTTTCGTGTCCAGTTTTTCTGGGCTGGCCTTTCACAGCCCTCGGCCCCTTCGAGAGAGCTCACTACTCGTTAGAATGAAACAGCCCTATCATAACGGTAATAAAGCCACTCAGTAACCCCTAGTCAACAGCCGCAGGTCGCAATAAGTAGCAGCAAATTGGGAGGTGCTTCTCATGTGGAGGTCGTCTTGCATCTCTATCTGGAAACCTTCAGAAGAATATCAGACAGGGGAGTTGGCTGTGAAAGGCCAGCCCAATAAAGACTGGACAATGTCCGAAGGGGCCGGAAAGTGCCACACAGCTACGCAGGTGGCTACTACGAATGGGTGCTCAATAGCGCCTAGGCAGCAGCCGCAAACCGAGTAGCTTGGAGCCGGAAAAGTGTAACTAGGGCAGATTCGGAGCACCAGCAGGGTCGCCACCTTTCTCCTTCCCAATAATTCTCAAATGCCGCACTGCTTCTAGAAGCAATAAATCAACAGCTGCAGCCAGACCGTTCGAGAGGGCCGTCTCTTCAAGATGTCACCTCGACTTCCAAATTTCTGATTTCTGTGGCTGGCTCCTCATAGGCACACTACTTTCTTCAGACCACGGAGGCTCTCCTTACATTGATAGTTTAGCATGTGGCAGCAGACCGTCTCAAGCGAGCAGAAGCAGCAGCTTCTTCCAAGGTGCAAGCACAGGGTCGAGTGGAGCTCCTGTGTAGTTCGGGTAAGCTAATGGCCTGGACATTGTACCTCTCTCAGTGCACTTCTACTCATGCTTATTGTAATCTTCTATCTTATGATTGCTGTGAGGCTTCTTCATGAGCTCAAACGAGATTGATGACACTCAATCCTTACAACTGCGCATCGTGACACTTCGGGACAGAAAACGATGGCCTCACTTACATCATGATGCGCATTGTGTGTTGATACAAAGTGTATAACCTCCTCACAGATGCCCATTCATCTCTGAGGTAAGCCCCCTCTGCCAGTGCTTCACCTCAATCGCCTCTGAATGCGCTAAGGAAACTCTTGGGCAGTGCTGTCCACCTTGTCCACTACTTTGGGCTGACCTTATGCACGATAACGGTCAGCCGAGACCAACCTTATTGAGAAGCACATGGCCGCAAGATCACAAGCTGGATGCCGGTGAAAGAGCAGGACGCATATTCCAGTGTAGGCCTGCCGTCTTTGATACAGCAGCTTGGAGTGTAAACATGAGCATTGATGGAAGAACACGGAGGCAAGAAAGTAAGGAATGTGGAGCACAGGCAACACTCTAAAGACCATTGGTGGTGATACAGCAAGCACGTGAGCACCCTGTGCACAATCTGCAATCGAACACTCTGGGACAGTCTTGCACACTTGACGTCTCAGAGGTGCAAGCACGGCACAAGCTTGGGTACAACTGTTCAGTGCGCTGCACTCGGATCAGATCATCGGTATGGAGTCTGATCATGGTAAATGGCAAGTTACGGATCATATATTATATGCGGTGCTGAGGAGCCCAAAAGCCCAAGAGGGCTTTTACATGAAGAACACGGACCTGGCCTTCAAAAGCAAGTCTTCAGCTGGAGGCAGATGCGCTCCAACATTGTACAATGTCACTAGACGTGGTCAAAAGGTACCGTTTTGGGCCTAGCCTATGACAGCTCCAGGCAGTTGCCCAAGTGCTTGTTTGCTGCCGCTGTTGCTGCCAGCATCCATTGAAACCAGGACTTGTGGCTGCTAGTTTGGACGAGTGCCAGCGCTGCTATTTCTTGCATACTAAGCTGCCTGAGGGCGTTCTATCGCCCAGAATGAGAGCCAATCCAGCAAGGTCCTATGTAGCCCTTCACCTGTACCTAACATACTCAATCTTCACATAGCTTGCCGGACTTGGCATCGCCGCCGATGTTAGCGGCCACTTCGATCACCTCCAACGTAAAGAGCGAGGCGCAGAAGATGATGACCTCGACCACCATCGGAGCCGTCCTGGCAGTCCCTCCACAGCTGCAGCCGCGACCGGGTCCCGGCGAGCACTGCAATTCCCCGCTGGCACGGCAGACTGGGCCCGCTGCCGCGGGGCTGCTGCTGTCAGAGAGCGGTCGCCGCAGCCGCAGCGGGTGCTGCCGCCTCACTAAGCTGAAGTGCGAGAGAGAGAGAGAGAGAGAAGAGAGGGCCAGAGCAGTTCCACACCGGCGGCTGCAGCAGCGATGGCAACGCGGAGTAGAGGGAGGTAGAAGGGGAAAGAGATGCGTTAATGGCTGTTGAATGAGATTAACAATTGATGGGCGGTTGTGTAGTGAGTGATGGACGGCCACTTGTGCTCTTCTCGTCCTCAGCCCCTTCGCCTTCGCAGAGCTGTATCTTTGTTTCCCCTGTGTTATCTTTTGTTGTTCTTACAGCCCCTACCCTCTACAGGCGAGCACTTCACTACAGACGGTGTACTCGTCTGACTTGGCCTCCCTTTCATTCCTGCGCACTGCGCGCGATTTTCTTGCCTGGCCTTCCTTCCACAGCCACCGCCCCTTTCCGGCTTCCGTCAGGGCGACGTCTATCCGCCTGCTAGCTATTCCGACTTGCATCTACTGCCTAAAGGTTACTGAGAGTCTCCTTGCTGCTGTCTTATTACTTAGCACTCAGGCTCCTTCAGACCTTGTCCATTCCTTTGGGCTGGCCTCTCCCAGCCACCAGTTCATCTGGCCGCGCTTGCTTTTTGGGCTGGCCTCTCCCAGCCACCAGTTAATCTGGCCGCGCCTGCTTTGGGCTGGCCTCTCACAGCCACCAATCAATCTGGCCGCGCTTTTTCGGGATGCCCCAAGACCAAGGAAAGCCAATGTACGTTTAGAAGAGTACTGCGGTTGCCAGTTTCAGTGTATGCACACGTACATTGGTGGGCCGCCTGCCAGGTGGAAAGCGTTGGGTCGGCGCGGCACGATCCGGGGGCGGGGCCTTGCCGCGTGGCGGAGCAAATGCGGCGCATCCGCGCGCGGGCCCACCACGGTTGCCGCCCGCCCACCACTGGCGCCGACTGACACGGCTCTCCGCCAACTGGCTTCCACGCAGCAGGCTGTCTCGCGCAGGTATAACGCATGCGCCTTGTCCGTCCGTGCAGTTGTCCCATGCGCTGCATCTGCGTGCCGGTCGTGCCTTGGCTGCAAGCCTACTGGCCCTGGCTGGCTATGGGACCCACTGCTCGGATACTTTAATTCCCCGACCTCCGGCTACTCTAGAGGGGCTACTGAGTTGTTGTGGCTACTTGATTCCCTGTGTGCTGAGCGTTTACCTCTGGCTCCGCCGCACGGGCTGGCCTCTCACAGCCAACGCCCTCTCCTGAACATCCTTTTCTCTCCTCTTCTTCTTGTTTTCTCTCCACGTTCTTCTTTCTTTCTCCACTGTTCGCCCTACGTGCGCCGCCGCTTTGGCGCCGCCGCTTTGGCGATCGTTCTCACATGCGGCCACGAGGCGGGCGGCCGACCCCCGTGCCGCGAGGAACTCGTGGCTCTCCCAAAGGTGGCGAGGACTGTGGAAAGCCAGCCAGAGTAGAGAAGGCACGGACGGGCACGAGGACGGGCACGAGGCACCCCACGCCGGCGCCAAACGCTAGCAGCCAGGTCGCCCAACGAAGAGAGATGGGGCGCGGCGTAACATGGCATGCGAGAGAAGGGCTCGCCCAGAGGCTAGGGGCTGGGAAAAGCCAGCCCAAAAATGAATGAACTAAGTACGAGAAGGGGCCAGGGGAAGCACTAAGAAAACAAGCACAAAAAACGAAGCAAGCGCGGCCAGATTAACCGGTGGCTGGGAGAGGCCAGCCCAAAGAATGGACAAGGTCTGAAGGAGTCGGAGTGCTAAAGGACTGAGACAGCAGCAAGCGAACTCTCAGTAACCTCTCATCAGTAGATGCAAAGCTGAATAGCTAGCAGGGAAAAAACCTCTGACCTAAGCTACGAAGCACTCAGTAACCCCTGCTAAGCAACCTGTCGTGCCATATGATGTCGGCTGCCATATGACGTCGATAAGCTGGATTAGAACGGAAGTAGTCAACAAATCATTCTACACGTGATCGCCAGAGTCAAACCAATGAGTGTAAAAGGAGTCTTGGCGATAGTCAGATGATAGACTTTGCGGAGAATGCACAGCACGAAGGAATGGCAGTTGCAATTATCTGATAATAAGAGCAACAGCTGGCGAATTTAATGTCTCAGTAAAACATGTGCAAGCAACAAGATGTTCAACATATAATCAATGCAGGTCTGAGATCGATCGTGTAGTCTGATATTGATTGATTGTCACCCGGTCCGTAACCAATTTGACAGTAACTCGAGCCAAAACGGGGGCCTAGCCCAGGCCTATCTACCAGGTAACGGGGGCCAAGCCCAGGCCTATCAGAAGAAAGTGCTCGCCCATAGAGATGAGGGGCTGGCAAAGCCAGCCCAAAAAGAGAATGGAAAATGTCCAAATCTACTTCTGACAGGCTCCAAGCCTTGATGTAGACCGGGGTCCAAACAAGATGCAGTGTGCACTCTTGCAAGGAACAAAGGTGCTGGATATATGCAACACCTCAGAGCAATGCAAGGTCATGCTTGTCAGCCGCTCAACAACACACAAGGTCACAATCTTTGTGTCTTACCACGTGTGTCCGGACTTACGCGCCGGTGTCGGAAGCTTCTCGGAGGTACGAGTCTCTAGCGGCTATTACGCGGACACCTGTGGTTCGCCCTCTATGGGCGAGCACTTCCTTCTTGGCGTGACATTGAACGCGCGCGCTACGCTCGCTGTTGTAACAGCGGCAATGTCGGCGACAGTGACGGCAGCAGCAGCAGCGATGGCGGCAGCGGCGGCAGCAGCAGCAGCAGCGACGGCGACAGCAGCGGCAGCGGCGGCGGCGACAGCGACAAATGCCAGAGGGAGAGACTGAGCCGAGAAGACTTGTCTCGGCTCCGGTCTTCCACACCCTTATGCTTGGTCAGGAGAAATACATTGCCTAATTGGGTGAGCTATACAGCTGATCTGACCCCCAGGCATCAAGACCAGTGTGACCTAAGACGCACTCCTTTGATCCACCTACCATTTCCCACTACGGCCTAGCTAGCCGATCACCCACGGCTCGTCGAGGTAAATCGCACCTTCCGACGCGCTTTCTCGGGCTTCCTCGGTCTATGATTGAGGGCCTCTCTGTGGTGTGGGAGGCAAGAAAGGCACTGCTCACCGGTGTCAGAGATTGGCATGGGCGGCAATATGCCTGCACGCCGTGACCAGGCTGACACGGCTAGTTGATTGGGTTGGGCAGCCGCGGTCCGGCGGGACTGGGGCGACTGTTTGGGTTTGCGCCCGCGTCAGACGGAACGTGAGCAGCGATTGGGTGGTACGCCCCGCGTCCGGCGTTACGCGGGCAGCGATTGGGTGATGCCCCCGCGTCCGGCGGGACGTGGGCAGCGACTGGGTGATGGCCCCCCCCCGCATCACACGGGGATTCGGCGGGCAATTGAACTCGAACGTCGCCAAGTGGTACTCTGGCGACAACTTGGCACCATTGCTGACCAAAGCGAGTGGGAGGTCCCGCGCTCGCGTCTTCTTCACACCAAGCTGATGGATGACCTGTCTTGAGTCTCCACGCGAGCAGCCACCTCCGCCTCCATGTCAGCACCGACACGAATCGACCACCGACGGGACAATGGACGACAAACCTCAGGTCAGGGAAACTTGGCTCCTGGAAGCGGGGTCCCCGGGCCAGAGCCAGAGGCAGCAGCGAGGGCTCTTCCGGCACGCAGGTGCAGCGCGCGGGCCACAGACCTCTACAGCGAGACGGCCAATCGCATGCGGTTCACCTGCGCTAGCGACCCGGCTGCTTGAAAGTCCACCGGCTCCCCATGGAAGCGGCGGACGATGGCGTGACGTGAGAGCTGATTGAGCAGCTCGAGCCAACGAGCGCCCAACGCCCCGTGAGTGTCGATGGCAAGCGGGAAGAACTCGTCTTTCCGCGGGTGGTCTGCGTATTTGAGCTCCTTGGCCCGAGCGGCGCAGGCTACCGCATACCCATGCCTTGGAGGCACACTATGCGGGGTGTATGCGGTTGTAGGGGTCAGTGGTCACCAGGTCAACGAGAAGACGTGGCCCGCCGGCTGGTGGGGAGGCCACAAGGTCGACGCCACGGCGTGGAGACCGTCCGCCCGTTGTTGAAGCGGGATGACTGCGGACTTCTCGGCGGCCACCGAGAAGCCGGCCTCCACGAGGATGCCATGCATCGCATGCCGGAGGAGGTCGTGTGCCGCTGTCCGCTCTCCGCCGTGGGAACAGCGCAGAACATGGGCGGCCAGCTCCCCAGGCTCGGCCCCTCGCTCGTCGCATTCGCACTGAAGCACACCCTGGAGGTATGGCTGCGGCAGACCCAGTAGCCGGTGTACGGCACAGCGGAATACCTCTTCCGGGAGGGTGAGGGCGTCGTTGAGGGGGAGGGCCTGGAGCCCCGCCGCTGCCCCCGGGGAAGAGGCCGAGTGGAGGCGTGCGCGCCCCCGCAGGTCGGCCTCCGAGAGCTCCGAGGCGGTGGTAAAGTGAACGGGCCAATGTAAGCCAATACACTGTTTCAGGCAAAAGGTAGTGCAATACTTGGGGCTTAATAAGTCCAACCACTAAGCTAAGGTGGCTAAGCTAATAACAGCGTGATGGAAAACAGGAACGGGAGGCAGAAGAAACGGGAGGGCTTGCCCGGCGGCTGGAAAGCCCGGAAGCCTGGCTCACTCCATTGGGAAGCAAGAACGCTTCCGGTAGATGGCGGTGGCTGTGAGAGGCCAGCCCAGAAGAACGAATGATGGAGCACCATGCGCATGAAGAGAGAGAAGGCGCGCGGTGCGCAGCAATGTGAGGGTGGCCAACTGAAGCCAATACACTGTTCAGGCAAAAGCTAGTGCAGAAACTGGGGCTACATGTAACGAAGCCCTATGCTACGGTGGCGGGTTGACGCAGCGGCGGTACTACCCCAAGCATGTCTGTTTATCAGCGTGCTGGGCGCGCTTAAAGAAAGGCCGCTGGCTTTGTGGCGGTGCTCCGGCTTCCCAACTTTTAATCTGTCGAATATACTTGTGCTCACCCGTGGGTACTGAAGTCACGCTTCAGCCGGCTTACACACTGTTACCTCAGCCCACCACAGCATAGGACTTCGCTCTGTGTAGCCCCATTCAGTGCACTGGCTTTTGCTTGAATTGTGTACTAGCATGATCTGGTCTTCTTCTTCTCCTTTCATTCGAGCTGCACACTTTCTCTCATGAACAGGCCTTGCGGTGCGCATGAAATGAAGTGAAGGCCAGGCCGAATCATCCATTCGTTCATGCAGTGAGGATAAGGGCTGCAAGCATCCTACCTTCCCATCCACGATAGACAGCTTGAGGTTTTCCAGTCTTCCAGTCTACAAATTTCTGAAGACTGGCAAATAGCAAAAACAGCGTGCTTGCGGCTGTTGTGGAGCGGCCATTCCTTCTTCTTAGCAAGCGAGCAAGCCAAACGCAGCACCGCAAACACAACCAGCTCATACCGCATTGGCAAATTCAAGAAAAGACGGGTGGGCATGCTCCTGTCTCAAGAGTAGGGGCAGAGGACTTATCACTTGATCGCTGTTCAGCGACCAATTGGTGGGATGTCAGCTGCCGGAGCTCCCATTGACGCCCCTAGATGTGTGTGGTGCTGCGCTCCCACGTGAAGGTGTGGCATAAATTAGCATCTGATTTGTAATGGTGTCATGCTCTCACATCGAAAAGGCTCCGCCATGGAAGGTCGAGAAGGTCAAAGTGTGGCAATTGGGTCAGCCCTCTCGCATGCCATCCCTAGGGTGGTAGCTGTGTGCCCCTCGTCTATGTAACTTGGGAAACTCCTCGATCATAAATTGATGAAGGGCCTGTATGCTTGTATGAAGGGCCAGCGCTACCACGACATGGCCATTGCTGGCAGAGGCCTGCCACACCATAAGTCAAGATTAAGGTTGCCAGGCACAGACAAATAGAGGGACTATCAATACTACATTATGCAAAGGTCCGTGGCAAAATGAAGACAGAGTACAGCGGCAGATAATGAGGCACACTCTGCGATCCATCAGAGACTGCAAAGAGCGATGTCTCTGTAGGACCAGCTGGCAAGATATGCCCAGAAGCATTGGTGAGGTAATGCATTTACTGCAATGGGTAATGTATTGGTTGTGTGATGCAGACTTGCCCACATTCCAAGCAAGCATTAGCGACGTGGCCATCATGCAAGCCCAGTAGGCGAGAGAGCAGACGGTACCAGACAGTTTACCGGAAGAGTAAAACCCCATGGCTAAGTATAGCAGCATCTAAGCACCGGCCTGAAGGTGCAAGGTAAAGTCTAGCGAGTGCGTGACCAACACATGGACAACTGTATGCACTAGATGTGCATGGACGAGCTGGGTGTGGGGTCGACCTGCTCTATTCAGTGCCTGGTCATCCTGAACGTCACAACAAGTCCATGGAGAGTAAGGGTTGCGATCAATAAACACTGGCTATTTGAGAACATGGTACTTGCTTAGGGCACCCCATGTATCCAAGCATGGAAGCTCTCCAGAGGCAATGCAAGAGGGGGCTGGTGACTTTGACAACGAAGCTCTTCCTAGTACTCCCAGTAAGGGACTGTGGCTGTGAAAGGCCAGCCCACAGGAGGATGGCCATGGTCCGAATTGGCCAGAAGGCGCTGAAGCTCAAGTTGCTAAATACAAATAGGTGCTAAAATAACTCCTAGTCAGCAGCCGCAAGTCAGAGTAGCTTGACTAAAGGCTAGGACAGTGATGACGACAATGATGACGAGGTGGCGGGTGAAGAGATCTCAAGATCGATGGGTCGTAACCGAGCGAGCGGGGCAGCGGACGCCAAGATCTTGGGCCGGTGGATAGCTGTGCTGGGAGTCCAGTGGGGCTATGAGCGCCAGCGGGGTGAGGCGCACGGCCGTGGAGGGCGTGGAATTTTCGAGGGCACAGGAGGAAAGAACTGTGGGTGTAGGTGCAAACAGCTGGGGAAGGCATTGGAGGGGTCCAAATGTCGGGCTGGCGGGCGGGCCAGGTCGCCTGCGTTGTCGGGCGCCCTACTCCGCCTGTCGTCGCGACCCGGCGCCCGCCCCACATTCGCAACGACATCCGCACGTGATTTCCACCTGACAGCGTCGCAGGACGTCGGGCACGGTGGCGCGCGTGGGTAGGTGGAGGCCCTGCCTGCCGCCCACTCGTGAGTTAACGGCTATGGGAGATCCAAGGCTGCCTCACAAGCCTCTCCTTGTGAGAAAA
This sequence comes from Spirogloea muscicola, assembly GCA_009602725.1. Classification (NCBI taxonomy): domain Eukaryota; kingdom Viridiplantae; phylum Streptophyta; class Zygnematophyceae; order Spirogloeales; family Spirogloeaceae; genus Spirogloea; species Spirogloea muscicola. The sequence continues at coordinate 421,516 of WELB01000084.1, read as the reverse complement.
AGGAAGTTCTTATGAAAGGCCAGCCCAACATTGGACGAGGTCCAATGGCGCTAAATCATACAGCTACGCTATGAAGCTCCTCTTTCCCGTTGGAAAACGAGCTCTCGTTTCTCTTCACTTGGGTGTGGAGTTCGGCATCTGTCGCATAGCGAGGTCACATGGTAGGGGACTAAAGGATCGCAATGACATATTACACATATTCAGATTGCACATTGGAGCCTCCCAAGAGCCGGAACGGGCCTTGAAGCTTGCGAGATGCGCTGAGATCTGCAGTTGATGCGGGTCAAGCAGTGAGGGCGGGCAAGCCGTGTGCAAACAGCCCGGTTGGCGGTGGCAGACGGGCCGGGCCGGCAGCCTCGTGGCCCTGAGCCTCGTGGCGGGCCGACAGATTACTGTGCAGGCACCATGCCAGCCTCGTCAAGCAGCACCGGGCAGGAGGCGGCTGGGCCTTGACGCGCAGCCGACGGCGCGCTCCGCGGGGCGACCAGCGGCCGGCCTGCCTTCCCCGCCCGACCTGTTGTGGCTGTAGTTTCAAGGGCACGAAATGGCACACAGGTGCGTGCAATAGTGCGACAAGCACAGCCGCCAGCTACCACACGAGGTTGGCCGCAGAGCAGCCCTCCGTTGACAGGGAGAAAGAATGGCATTGCCGCTTTCGGGCCTTCAATGTATTGGCTTGAAGTGGCCTCCCTTTTACTGCATGCGCTTGGCCGTCTCGCTGCAGAGGTCTATGGCCCGCGCGCTGCACCTGCGTGCAGGCAGAGCCCTCGCTGCTGCCTCTGACTCTGGCCAGGGGACCCGCTTCCAGGAACCCAGTCTCTCTGACCTGAGGCTGCTTAGCAGGGGTTACTGAGTGCTTCGTAGCTGCTTCGTTTCTTTTCTGTGCTTGTTGTTCTTCGTACTTCCCCTGGCCCCTTTCTTAGTGCTTTTACTTCAAGCGCTCCGCGCGCCTTCTCTCTCCTTCGGGCCCCTTGGGATCTTGTCCATCCTTTTTAGGCTGGCTTTTCACAGCCCCTGCTGAAGAGCTCACTAACATCTCTCACACTGCTATCAATTTGAATAAGCTGGCTCTTTTTCTCATCGGCACTTTCGGCCCTCCTTCCCCCCCCTGCCATCCCTCCTGCTACTACTGCTGCCCCACTCCTCTAGCAGCTCCAGCAGGACAGATCAACAAGGCCGCAGTTGGCACTTCCGGCCCTCTTCCCCCCCCCCCCTCCATTCCTCGTGCCACTGCTGCTGCCCCACTCCTCTAGCAGCTCCAGAAGCTGCTAGATGCTAGCTGCTACGTCAGGAGATGTGCTTGCCTTTGTACTTGGTCATATTGGTCATATTTTCTCACAGCCTTGCATCAGAAGAGTTGTTTCTCCTATGACAAGGAAGAAGGTCTGAATGGGCTGCTGGAAGTGATCGAGAGAATCCAGACGACGGTCTTCATCAGAGCCCCCAAATTGGCCACGGTCCATAGGTGCCGAAAGAAGTATGAAACGGGAAGGGTAGCACTGGGGCATGCAAGCAGTCCAGTCGCGAGGCGGCATGAGGTCTCGTCCCTCAGACAGAGATAGGAGAAGGCAGGTGCGGCAAGCGGAATTCACCATCGAGGGGCAAAGGCTGTGAGTGGCCAGCCAAGTAGGACCAGTGCTTTGGGCAGTGGTTGAGCAGCCTGTGTGAGAGCCATTCTTCGAAAAGAGGTTTCCAAGAGGGGCCAATGTCTGAAATAGAGAAGAGAGAAGCAGCGTCTACTGAAGGGGCGAGGGGCTGCGAGAAGAAATGGCTCTTTCCGATGTGGGGCAATGGCTGTGAGAAAGTGGCTGTCGCAAAGGGGCCATGGGCTGTGAACAGCCAGCCCGAAAAGACTTGACAAGGTCCTTAGGGGCCAAAACGCGCTCCAAACATTCGAACTTTGTTCATTCTTTTCTCTGGGCTGGCCTCTCTCAGCCACCGCCCTCTCCTGGAAGCGTCCTCATCCTTCCCACCTTCCCAAAGCTTTGGGCTGTCGTCAAGGAAATAGCTTTCAGGCTGCTAGTCCTCTCAAATTGCGGCACCCATTGGACAAAGTAATTTCCTACCGGGAAAGCTTTGGGAAAGCGCATTTTGGCCCTTTCGGACCTTTGTCTCTAGTATTAGGGCTGGCTGTTCACAGCCCTTGCCCCATGTGGGAGAGCCACACTCCTTGTCCTTGTCCATTGGTTTGTTAAAGAAGTAGCGGCTTTCCCAAAGAAAGGCTTGTTAAAGAGCTTGCTACTTCCTTTTCACAGCTCTCACCCACTTTGCTGATGAGTGATTGATGAGCTGTGGTCTCATCCTGTTCTGGCTCGTTCAGACCTTGTTTTATGCCGAGGGTTTTCACAGTCAAATGAGTTACCACTGAGGATTGGTCACTTAGTATAAACTAGCACAAAGGCGATGATGAAGCTCTAGCAAGGGGTGAGCAGCAAGCCGCATGGTGGCAGGATTGCAGTCTGCAGCCACGTGTTCATACCAGGGTGGTGTGGCGACACAGCCCTCCGTCATGTAATGTAGTCATTCAAGGGTGGCGGGCACGGAGGCGGTTAGCATAAGATAACACTCAGGCAAGGCCTCCTTATCTCCCCACTGTTTCACCCCCATGGTCGCGGGACGTCCGGCTCGTCGCGCGGCGGGCTCGACGGCTTTCGGGTGCTACGTGGCAGCCACCTGACGGCCGGACAAGCTGGACAGCACAGTGGTGGGAGAAGCTGGGGTCCTCGCACGCGGCCGGCCCGAGGTCGAGGTCCGCAGACGATTGTTCACACAGCAGGGCACCTGCTCCGGCGCTCGGCGACAAACTCCGGCCGCGCCCCGGGTCCCTGGAGGCGGGGGAGCTTTCCAAGCACCTGCCCGACCGCGCCGGGCAGGGCCCGAGAGACACGGAGGGAGGAGCTGTTGGCCCCCACCACCCCCGGCAGGCGCCCGTGCGGGCGGGCACCACGGCGCCGGCGGAGGGAGGGGAGGGAGGCGAGGAGAGGGGGTCGCCCCCACCTCCCTCCTCTCCTCCCTCCTTCCTCACAGCTTCCTCTCCTCCTCTTAGCCGCAGCACCCCGAAGACCCACACATCGCCCACTTCGCCCACTTCCCCTCTCGGCNCCCCCCCCGGCCAAGCGGTCCTCCGTTTGCGCTGTCCATCCTCAGCGCTCTCTCAGCCCTCCGCCGCCGCCACTGCCGCCGCCACTGCGCCTGGTCCAAGACTCTCGGCAGGCAGCAGGAGGAGGCCCGGGCGAGGACATGGAGGTCGCCCGCCTGCCGTCCGGCGCAGCTGGTGGCCTCCTGCCGGCGCTGGCGTCCCTGCTCAATTCGCTGGAGGCCTTTCTAGGCTCTGCGCCGCCGCCGCCGTCGTCGTCGCCGCCGCCGACGCCAGCGGACGACGAGGCCTACAGCTGGAGCCTGACGGAGGAGCTCTCGGACCTGCGCTCTGACGCTGACTCGGAGGAGGAGGACGACGAGAGCAATCCCCACGGGGCCTGGAGCTCGCTGCGGCACTGGGGGCCCCCGCTCCTCGTCTGCCTCTCTGACGACCTCATTGAGGCAGAGTATGACTGAGTGTGCCACAATAACACCAAGCACTTCCACACTCCACAACACACCATAGCACGCCGCTGCGGAGGCCTCCACAACGAGCTAGCCGGCACATACAAGCTAGCCGGCAGACTGGAGTGTGCTGCTTTCAGCAATGGTGCAGGCAAAGCTGAAGGCCTCCGAGTGAGCCGCACCATGTCGCGCTACTGTTGGCTAGTCAAGTGAGGGCAGCCAACTGTAGCCAGTCCACAACCTTCGCTGACTTCTGAGCAGAGAGTGCTCTTTGTGCCTGGCACATTGCAGCAGCTGCATCAGCTGTTTAGCCGCCTGCTTGCCCAACGCATGCTGCGTTTGATCAAGGCCAGCCTGCCTGCTTCCTCTTGGTTAGTTGCTAGCACTTCGCCAGTCTCTTGATAGGCACCCTTGGGGGCTTCCAACAGATTAGCTTCACAATAGTGAGGACTCTTGCTCGTGGAGAAGCCACTTGAGCCTCCTCTGTACACAAAATTTAAGAGCAAAGCTCTAATCAGGAGCAAAGCTCTAAGTGAAATGTCTCATGGGCTCAATGCCTTCTGAACATTGCAATTCAACCTCTGCATGGGTACTCCAGTGCACAATCACTGCACAATCACCTGTCATGTTGCTAGTAATGTCCCTGTGATTGTTACTGGGTGCACAGCTCTAGCACTCAAGCAGCTTCTCCTGCATGCAATCTGTCGTTCACCAGCCAGTCAGAGGCCCTGGCTGCCGTACTACGGAGCCCCGGGAATACAACAGCTATCTGCTTTATTTTGTGACCTCCTTCTAGCTTGTCTTCTATACGTCACTCTCTACGGGCATGCTTGGCCTGGCAAATGACAATAATTGTTTCTCGAAGACTAATACTTTCCCCTCAGCTTGAGTGCTCCAGCTCATCTCAACTCAAAGCTCAAGCTTAAGCTTAAGCAGCTCGCAGTCAGCTGATTTGTTACATGCTGCAAGACCATCTGCGCAAAGAGATGAAAAGACAGTCGCCTGCCCTATTTCCACGCCTGCAAGCGGTCACTCCTCTATCCTCAAAAAGTTGCAAAACTCGCAAACAACAGACCATGTCCAGCTACCTGCTGAGCCCTTTCTCCCCAAGAACCCCTTCTAGGTTGGCAAAAGCTACGATCCCTGACCATCCGGCTCCTTTTCATTGGTGCTATCAGCCGGTGCATCCGTGGATGCCGGAGGTGGTGGAACTCCACGACCTGAGCATGTCAGACGAGTTCCATAAGATGTCCATCATATCTCCACATGAACCTGGTAAATATATCAGTCATGCTTCTGAAGGAGAACTACCATGCAAAGCCAGTGCCAAATGGACCTGCAAGTAAGCGCATTCCTTTGTGACAAGCACTTTCTTGAGGCAGTTGCACAAAGGACTCTTACTGGGTGCACCCTGCAAGGAGATGAGACGCCCTCCCCTGGCAGTGCCGGCCCCCCGAGCTGCATGGCCCACGCGCGTTTCCTTGACCGCCTGATAGCACAGGAGCTCAAGAGACAAGTGAGTGCGGATGCAAATTATTTGGCACCTTGCAGTGAGAGATGAGCCATTGAGTCACAAGCCAACAGGCTGCACAGCAATGCCAGACAGGCGAGGGTACTCGTTCACCTTCATGAGTTTTTGTGCTGCCCCGGCCTTGCCCCGGCCGGACCGTGTTCCCGGGGACGGCGGCACTGCCCCGCGCCCACCAGGCGAGACCTTGCCTCCTCGCTTTGGGGAGCCGACTGCGGACGTGCTCACCTCCCCACTGGCTAGCAGCTGGAGCGCAGCCCCCTGACTGGCTCTCTCCTGAACCGGACTGCCAGTGGATGTTGCTCCAACGCCAGGTACTGGCAGGAGACCATCGCCTGCCTTTTGAGGTTCCTGAGACAGTACAAGCTCCTAGTAACAGATTACAATCACCTCCTGTATGCACATGAGCTTATGTTCCAAGTGAAGCAAAGCAGAACTTACCTGTAGCTACCAATCTTTTACGTAGTTCAGACCAAGCCACTTATGAGACAAGCAACCCCTAGAGCTTGTCGGAAGAACAGCCACCTTTCCGGCAGACAACCGGCCTCGGCCTCGGGCAGCGGCCGTAACTCGGCGCGTGATGCGGACCGGCGAGTCCTGAGGAGGGACAGGCTCGCTTGGAGCGTCGGTGCTGATAGAGGCTGGGGTCAGCTGCAGCGCCTCAGCAGCCGCGTCCTTGGCTAGTGCACTGACACCCTCTTCGCCAGAAGTACCAGCTACTACTAGGGCCCCTTCCACTTGGCTCGAAGGCGCCGTTGCCTCATTGTCAACGTTTGATGGGGCCTCAGCATCAGCGGCAGTCTCTGCAGTGACAGCAGCTGCTGTTGCCTCTTCGAGCTGCTCGCCTGCCTCCTCCATGGCGACCTCGTTGTCCTGTGCACTTGGCAGAGCCGGTGCTTCAGCCTCGGGCATCCCCACATCATGGCCTACCTCGCCGACTGCCAAATCAACCATCTCCAGCTGCTGATCTTCAGTATTGGCTGCAGCCTCTACAACCAAGCCCCTTGCCTCCGCATCTGTGACCTGGGCTTGTGGGAGCTCAGGAGTGACCTCGATCTTGCCCTCCTCGGCATCCGCACCAGGGCCATCCTCCACCAGCTGGTCCATGTCAGTCTCATCGTGCTTCTCAGGCAACGTCTCCTCTTCCTCCGTACGCAGCCGCTTTGCCACCTGCTCCTCTGCCTCACCCACCTCAAGCGTCTGCTGCTCTTCCTCCTCAACATCTTCTGCTTCCACTTCGGCAGCTTCTGCAACATCGTTCAGCAACACTTCCTCCTCGATTGCAATGCTCATAGGAGTAACTGTGATGGTCTCCACAAAAACACCAACCAGCTCAGTGGAAGCATCAGCTGCCGCTGCATTGCCAGCCTCTGTAGCCAGATCCTTGCCAGGCTCAGCGGCAGCAGGAGCAGCAGCAGGAGCACCGTCAGTAGTGCCTGCTTGTGGCTCCTGTAGATCACCCGTCTGTGCAGCATTGGCTTCTCTTACGCGCTTGGGGGCCGGAGGACCACCACCCTCAAGAGGAGCAGCATCTGCACTTGCTGCTGACGGAACATCTCCCTCTGCTTCAGGCACGGGCCGCTTCCCAAGCAGCACAACCTCTGAACCAGGGCCGGAGGAAAACGCAGACTTGGTGGGCTCTGGAGCCAGAGCCAGAGCAGCCGGTTGTGGTTCGCTACTTGCGACCTCAATGGGAGCGCGTTGCGCTTCAATGGTTGGGTCTCTGCTGCTTTCCACCTGGGCAGCAGCAGTGGTGGCGGCAGCAGCGGCAACCCTCCCAGGCGGTGCTTGCATCTGATCTGGAGCCTTGGTGGTCACTGGCAACGGGCGGGAGATCATCGGAGCCGTGGGAGGTGCCGGTGCTGTGCCGATCATGGGTCGGACGAAACGTCTCAATGTTCTTCGCGTACCCTGCTCAGCCAGTAGTTATCAGACGAGCTTACCGTCAGCCCAAGTAATGCCATCAGCTTAGCATTTAGCAAAGTCGAGGGCCAAAGTTAGATAACTTAATATCAGCTATCAGACAGGAGGGCTATTTTGAGAGTGAGAAACGTGGTCACCTCCTCTGCCTCCTTCTCCTCCTTGATTTCACCTTCCTCTCCATGCCCCTCCCGCTCTGCTCCGCCCTCGGGCTTCACCTCCTCCGCCTTCTCATCCCCCTCTGCTTTCCTCTCTCCTTCAGGGGAAGGGTCCTTGGCAACAGCAGTGGCGCCGGCAGCGGCAGCCGCTTCTGGGGCAGCAGGAGTCCCACGCTGCTGGCCTGACAGGAGCATCTGCCTGAGCTGCGCCTCCATGAATGCAGCCCTTTCGGTGAGGTCGTCCCTTGCTACACCTCTGCCCCCACCTCTGCCCCCCGCTGCGCCCTTGGTGGGTTGTGAGAAAGGAGGGCGGCGAAGGCTGCCAGGCCCTAGCACGCCACGTCCAGCCGGCACTGCTCTGCCCCTGCCGCCTGCGCCGGTGGGCCTCATGGTACCAGAGCCAGACATCGAGATAGTTGACCCAGTATTGTAAGTCTGCCGCGCTTCCGTTGCTGGCAGTGCATGTGCAGGTGTGGGTGCTGCCGGTGGCATGGCAGCCTTTGCCGACGATGTAGTGGCAGCGGCGGCTGTACTGGGCAAGACTGCTGTTGCAGCAGCGACTGGCTGGCTTGGTTGCTCACTTGATGGTGCGGCAGCCGCAACCGGTGGCAGCCCAGCGGGCGCCTGCTGCTGTGGCACCCCTGTCCCTGACCCGTCTTCGGGAATTGATGGCCCCGTGCCAGCCTTTGCTGCCTCCCCCTCTGCATGGGCTGCACCTGCTTGCTGCAAGTCGGAGATTGACGTCGTGTAGGACTCTGACGCCTTGGCAAGGGCCACCTCCGCTGGCAATTCCCCAAGAGGCTTGCTATTTCCGTCTGGCTGCAGCACCCAGATGTGCACACACAAGATATGGTCACGAAAATGTGCAACCAGGAGCTGACAGATGGTAAGCTTGTGAATCAAGGTCCGTGAAGCAACTCTCATGGTGTCCTCGTTGCACCTAGACATGTCATTGACAGCTAGTGCAATCAAGAATCAGGTAGCGCACCTTTGACCGCAGGTTGTTGAGCTCTGCTCGCAAGACTTCGACTTGAGCCAGCACGTCTTGGTGTTTCTGCAACTTCACATCCTTTGTGAGAAGCGCTTCTGAGGCTTTGCCTAGCCCCAGGGTGAAGAAAGATGGGCAGAAGCAACACACTAGAAAGCGGCACTTGAAATTCCTGCTTGGCTTGTGATCAGGAACTGACCTGAAATGCTCGGTCAGCAAGACCGGTGAAGTCCTTAGCATCTCTCTTCCTCTTTTGCTTCTCCTCATTCAGGAGCCTTTCCAAAGTCTGTAAGCAGAAAGTATCATTGCAACCACTGAACTACTGAACCTTCAGATAGACATCAGGTGGCAACAGCTATACCCCTACATCTAAGCGCTGGATAAGCTGTCAAGAGGCCCACACGGCTATCCTCCTCATAAGACTGACCTGCAGCTTCTGCTCCCTAGCTTTAGAAGAAGCCTCGCTATTGCCAGCGGCATGGTTACCTGACAGGAACATACAGACACCCCCACTCACATATGCTTTCATGTTCAGGTTCTCATATTGTTTACACACTTTGAATACATCAGGTACTCATGCCAAAGTCACTTTGTCAGTCTGTCCTGGCAGCCCCTAACAAACAGCAGGAGGAGCACCAGGAACATCTAGCAGTCCTCCAAGAGCATCTTACGAGCACCAAGGCAGCACAATTAGAGGGATCAAGGGTGGTGGCACGCAAGCACTAGTGATCAGCTGCAAATGACAGACGAGGAAGATGAGATGTTACCTCTCTCGATTGCGGCTTTCAAGTCCTGCACCTGCTTCAGCAAGCTCTCCCTCTCTTTGGTCAACTCTTCCTTCGCTTGCATAGCAACTTCTCTCTCCTTCTCATACTCCTTCTTGGCATTCTCCTTCTCAGACCGCAGCGCATCCCTCTCCTTCAGCAATTGCTCGTGCCCTTTCTCCCTTCCTTCATCCTTCTCTTTCGATACCTGCTCAGCCCTAGCCTGTAGACAATACCAGTGCTCGACTGCTTCAGCTACATGATGACCATGGTACGTTTGTGACAACACTGTACTGACAATGAAGATAGTAAGGCCTGTGGTAGTGAGTCACATACTGCACGTGTTGTACTTACCTCGAGTGAGCTAGAAACAAACAGAGACAAACAGGGGCATAGAGGATGTTTGCATCAGACATGAAGATTAGAAGTGCGCACACGTAGTAGCATGTACCTTGTGTCTAGCGGCCAATAATTCTATCCTGCGTTTTTCATGTCGGGCTGTCACCTGTTCTTGATCATCTCGTCAGCTTGTTCTTGGAAATTCGCCAGAGTACATGCAGTGGATCTTGCAAGAAGCCATTGCTCATAGACAATGAAGAGCAGATTTGCGTGCGGCGAAAATTTTTGACAAAGTTGAGGAACATATGGAAATACTTACAAGTTCCTCGTCCAACTTGGTGGCGCGGCTGCGCTGCTCCTGTAGATTATGCTCAAGCTCTTTCACCCTCATCTCTGACGCCGTGCGCTTCTTCAATTCCTCGTCTATCTCTGCCATCTTGTTCTTAAGTGCATCAACCTCTTCGTCCTTGCTCTGAATAGCACGCTGTGGATGCAGATGGGAAACAGTAAGTGCCTTTTGAGCATCACCTACTTGCCAAGCAGCTTCCAAGATACAAGCAAGGTACAAAGGAACTACCTTTGCCGGAGTAAGCAGGGGTCCTGCTCCTTCTTTGCCGGATATTAAACTCAATGCTGGCAATGAGGAGGCTATCATAACTAGCTCACCTTGCTTTCGTCAAGCTCTGACTGCACACGCTGGTACTCATCAAGATCCACGGCTTTGTACTTCTCCAGTAACTGCACATGGTTCACACATACAAGGGTGCATGCAAAGTGATCTGACATCTGTGGCCAAGCAATGGTTGCAATCAAGTTGGAATATGCATTAACATCTTAGAGACATTCTACATGAATGTGGTGCCTTGCAACATACTGGCAACACGTGCAACATCATCCTGTACTGTAGGTCCATGCTGTAAACTCAACAACTTTGATGACTGAGCAGGACTAGTAAATCTACACAGCTTGGCACCTGGTTCACACGAGTCTGCCAACGATGAGCTTCTGCCTTGTACGTCTCAATCTCTCTTCCTGAGGCCTCTAGCTCAACTTGCTTCTCTCTCACTTTCGCTTGGAGTGGAGCCTGCTCATCCTGCAGCTTCCGCAACTTCTCCCTCCATGTCTGCCAAGCCATCACATATCATGCACTTGTTGCACTTCCAGATAACCAGGTAACCAGGTAACCAGATACAGACTCGATGGACTTAAAGCCAAGCACTCAGCCAAGCAATGCTTACTGATACATATGATTTGCAAGCAAATCATGTATGTAGAGACTGCATGCAGAGATTGGCAGAAGCCGTACTCGACTGTCCTCGAAGCTCCGTCTGTTTTCCTCTCGCAGCATGGCATTGCTTTCTCGTAGAAGGTTCACTTGTTCCGCCTTCGGCATACAGAGAGGAGAGTTTCAGTTGAAAAGAGACCAGACTAATTGGTGTCCTTGGCCTTCTCAAGCCACAACAGAAGACTCTTAGTTGCGATGACAAAGAACGGGAAGCAAACTGGCTTGCTAATTTGAGCTAGTAAATTAGAATGAGAAGCAAGTAGCTGATAGTGGCTCAGATTGAATTCTGGTCTTGATATGTGTGAGTGAGTGCCTAAGCGAGTACTAGTCTTTATACATGCAGCTGAGCTTCCTGAAGGCCATTCAAGCAGGCATTACGAAAAGACACCTGGCTTTTGAGGTTCTGGAATTCGACGGCTGTATAAAGAGAGCCTCGCAGCTTTTCTTGCTCTGCACGCAGCTGTGCCTGAGCCTCCTCTGCCGCGAGCTCAGCCGCATCCAGCTGCTCAAGTAACCAAGATCAGTTCTGATGAGTGTACCGTATACATAGCAATAAAATCAGAGGTTCGCTATATTGCCGAGTACCAGATTATGTCTTGGCCAGCCTTTATACGTGCAACTTTCAGGGAAATTGGTCAAGCATTCATCTGAATATTATGTGCTCCCATATCCTGCTATGCACCTGCTTCAGAAGACGCCCACGTTCCTGCTTCAGCAAGGCGAGCTCAGCTTCCACCTGCACAACACAATAAGCAATAACGGGAAACCATTCAAAATCAGTACATTATGTTATGCCTGTAGCACTTCACCAACTATATGACACACAAGGTGGAGGCTTTAGCACCGTGCTCTGCTCATATTAAGATACAGAGCGTCCACGGCCCGCATTCGAACCTCTTTCAATACATTTGCTTGCCAAATCAAGTGCTTCTCAGCAACCAGATAAGATGACTACATCCACATACCATCTATAATGACAGAAATCCAGCACAGAATCCAACAAATGAGCAGAACTGCTGCGGCATGAGATCATTCCAGCAAAATGCACAGAAGCTATAAATAACTGCATCTCAGCACTCATCTTGGGTCTTACCGTCTCCTTGGATCTTCGAAGATACCGAATGACTTCCTGCATGTCCGTGCCCCCTCTTTCCCTGTCAACAGTACCACCGACCTCTGCAGAGCTGACTTGCACCACTTCCAAGCGATCAAGCAGCACCTTATTCTGTCAGAGCAGTGTCAAGACAAGAAGGTATTAGAGGGTATCATGACTCCTACACTACGTCAACTCAGACTGTTGAAATGGCAATGATGGGGGTAACTGTATCCGTAAGGAGGAGTTGTTGACTTGTTTGGGACCAAGATATGCCCCCCTTTGCAAATATGAGTTTATATATAATAACCTGCTTCTCCAGCTCGTCCACTTTCTTCCTGAGTTCAGCCATTTCTTGCCCAGAGATCTCAGCAGCAGCCTCATTAACAACCTTGACCGCATCCTGCGCAGGCAGGAAATGCAGTCAGTACTGCTATTGACTACAGTGCTGCATGTCCTGCTTTGTTTGCCAGAAATAGACCGTCATCAATGTAAAAATTGCACGCCTAGTCAGCAGATTAGTAAACACAACATGATACTTATGTACTCAAGAAGCTAGGAATAGAGTCAAGTGGATAGGCAATCACAAGTTCAGCTTCTGCTGTCTCTGCTCGCCCACGGACTGCTGCCAGCTCCTGCCGTGCTGCTAAGAGTTGCTCCGATACGGTGGTCAATTCGCGAATAGTGTCACCTTGCCGCAGCACCTGGAATTTGAGCATCGAGTTGAGGTACCAAAGACACTGCTCTTCAGAGATGGCTAAGTGAAGGGCTTGGGTACATTTTTAAACCCTACACCCTAAACCCCTAAAACTTAAACCCCAAATCCTTATGTCTCACGTGCAATCATGTAGCTCAAAATGATCCATCTGATGAAAACTGGCTATCAAGAAAGTCTGACGAACATGTCTACGATCATGTGACGTGGCACCCAGGTGAACCCCAACCTGTTGCTCATAGTTGTTCTGCGCCTCCCTCCAGCGCTGATGATGGTGTTCCACATCCTTCTTCATAATCTCCAATTGAGTCCTAGATTCGTCAAGCTCTTTCCTGGTAGCAGTATAAATACTTAGTGTTCAGCACTTGCAATCCTTGCACTGTATTCCTAGCAAGTCCGTCAATGACCACTCCAACGGTCAGGCTCTTGCTGCACTCCTATGCAAGTGAAGAAGCTTGTTTGTGTCATAGGTATGCATGCCCTTTTATCTCTCCTCTCTCAAGGCACACACTACAATAGATATGATTGTGAGATCAGTAATTTGCAGCTTGCAAAACTCTCCTGGTGCACAGTTGCAGGGCTCGTGAACCTTCATACTTACATGGTGCTTTCAAGGGTGCTCCTTACTTCACTCTGTTGTGCCTCAGCTCGCATCAGAGCCGCTTTTTCTTCTTCCTTCCTGGTAGCCTCGGCTTGACTACGGCTAGCCAAGTCGGCTTCCAGCTCGTCTATGCGACCTCGAAGTGCCGCAAGCTCAGCTTCTGAGTTCTCCTTAAATTGATTGGCCTGCAACAGCCCAACTATGCAGCTTATACCCTTGGACCTCAACTCTAGGATCCATGCGAAGAGCTTTCTGTGCAGATCGCAGATTGGCAGAAGTGCACAATAGCAACACATTTCTCAAGTAGCAGTATGCCTCCTTAGCATCAGCATTGTCCACATCTTCGTCATCAATGTGTAGCAGTCTGGATCAATGCACATCGCAGATCAGTCTGCAATTGTACCTCCTGCTTAAATTGCTCGTGGGCTTTGGACATGCTATTGAGAGCTTCCTCATTGGCTACTGATATACGTTTGTACTGCTATCACAAGCGACTGGGAATGATCAGAAACCCTTCTTTGCAGTCTACTGGGAGGAGTCAAGGTTTCCATTTGGCAGGCACAGCAAAGTTTATCTCAGAACCATCCACATCTTTGCACTTGATTTTGTAACAGAGGAGCAACTTAAGTTTTTAGCTTGCAATACCTGAAAAAAAGGGCTTCTAGCATGGCATGATACATGACCATGAAAGGCTCGTCCTTTGTGCTTCAGATTATAAGCTCTGACCTGATCGAGGTGACTCTTCGTGGCCTCAAGATCCTCTTTGGCTCGTTCCAGCTCATCTCTGGCTTGCAGAGTTACTCCAACCAGCTGTGACAACCAGGCATGACAGCACATTAACCTCCTTTGCGAATGGCAGGGAGCAGGGCCTCTGCACCATGTCTCAAGTGTACCTCTTCCACCTTCTTTGCAAGCAAGCTCTACATCCTGATGCAACCAGTCTGATGTGGTAGCCATCAGAGCTGCCTCTTGCCTCTGCCTCCCGCTCAGGCAAAAGCCCAACACTTGGACTATCACCCATGCTCCTGTCCCCCTTGAGGACCAGTGTGAGCTGGCAAACAAGTCGGAACAAACAAAATCTTAGGGAGGATGAGAGGCTGACTATTGGAGCCCGACTGTCATTGGTGCTGGCACAGACAGGAAGTTTTGTACCAGCTTCGAGCAACGTCTTCATTGATGAGAGCCTTCAGAGAATAATACTACAAGATGCCAAGATTTGCAACCCATATCGCAACTGCTGTGTCTATGCAGACCTTCTCGTCTGCTTTTTGCAAGTCCGTCTCAAGCTGCTCAACCTTTGCCTGTAGCCAACCCATGGTTCAAAAGCAAGACAGTCATCAATTCCCAGAACAAAAAGCTAGCTGACTCTGTACGAGAATAACAGGCAGGTCTCCACCTGCCTAGTCTCATCATTGTAAACCATGCAAAAGCAACTGACTGAAGATGCACGAATTGTGTCAACTCAAAAGACAGGTCCGTCCTTGCTTCAAGTAAGCAAAAGCCGAGTAAATCGAGCCAAACTGGCATTGTAAGCATAGATGCCAACGATGATATGGGAAGTGACCTGCAAGATTTGGGACTTCGTTTCTGCAGCATTTGCAGCATTTCTGGCTTCTTCAACCTCTTTCAGAGCACCTTCCACTTTCAGTGACGACTCCCTGACAGCTGCGTCCCTGGCTGCTAAGATGTCCCGCGTATGGCTCCTTTCCTGCTCTAACTCCCGCTTGCTATCTGCCCACTCTCTCTGCACCACCGAGCAAGACCAGGGTGGCCACCTACATCAGCAACTAATTGCAGGATCTGCAGTAAGAAGAAACCAGTGCTGCGGTGTCTGATCTGAGTGACCAACTTGGTAATACATGGTAGTGCTTCAAGCTGACACGTTAGCCATGCCCTACTTTCTGCACTACTGGGTGGGCATTCACCTGAAGCCTCCGAAGCTCATCCTCTGCCTTCACCTTGTCGGCTCTCCTTGTAGCCTGTAGTGATGGACAGCCAGACGAGCAGAACTGTCACAAGCTGTCCATCTCAGGTCGAGCTCTGGCTGGGAGTTTTTTGTCTGACTTGCAAGGGCACAGCAACCAATATGGCAGGGGATGTGAATTGTAACTCATGAACTTATGCCTGTAACTCAGAACCCATATCTTGCAGCACATAGACCTGCTTCTGTGAGCCCTCTCATTAACCAACCTAGCAGGCCGCCCGTTCTTAACATACGCTTCGACGATCCTCGTCGTCTTCTGCCTTCTACATGTATTCAAGCATTAGGTTGCTCAGGACTGACCTCCTCAGCATCATCAGCCTCTCGCTTGCTGTCCAGCATTGCCTGTAAGTTACTCGGAAAGGTGTAAGAGTTTAAGTCCACAAACCCTCAACACCCTCAGACCACAAGCAAGAAGGTATTTGACAGTATACAATCATGAAGAGTTTTGCGTATGATTCCAAGGGCATGAGAAAGAGGTCGAACAGCTACCTATCAGAGTTGGTCAAGAAAGCAATCATGCTATTTCACCTGCAGGTGATGCACTTTCTGCGACAACGAAGAGACCTCCTCCGACGCTCTTCGCTCCACGCTAGCAAGGAGGTCCTTCTCTCTCTCAAGTACAGACACCTTCACCAATGTGTATATGTCAAGTGACAAATTCAATGAAGGGCCTAACCTGTAGCATTCTAGAAGTTCAACAAGATTATCTGGTTGCTCTGGCTACTGCGTGCAGAACATCATGTCTTGTCATTTGTTTTCTATTAATTAGTCTGAAGTCCGCTAGCCAGGAGGAAGCAGCAAAGTCACCTCAATGGACAGACGGCGACTGGCTTCTTCTGCAGCTTGCACAGCTTCTGCACTGTCTCTCATCCGCTTCTGATAATCTGTTATTGTTTGAGCAAATCCCATGTTGCGGCGTAACACACCTTCCATCTCCAGCCTCTGCATGTGAAGTACGACCATCGTACTTCAGTCCATATTGCTCTATGACCTGCTCCTCTCACAGCTAGCACACACTTTGCAAATCATCCTCACAATATTGTTGCATAATCCCAATTCATAAATTTGCCATTTGCAGCTGACGGTGTTAACCTGCTCATCCAAAGACCTCAACGTGGCTTCATGTTGCTCTCTGGCGTACTTTGCTTCACCATCTGAACGAGCTCTCTCCATGCGAGCTGAACTAGCCTCCTCTCTGCATGTTTTGAAACAGGGGTGTGGGTCTTGCATGCACTTTATGAATGTCAGATGCTCAGTGTGCAGGATGCTCACGAAGCAGTTTGCATTGTACAGAAGAATGGTCAAAGGACTGGTGACCTGGCCTTGTCAACTTCTCTCTGCAGATCTTTCAGGTGCTGGCTCGTGTCCTCCTTCATGGACTTAAGCTCCTCCTGCAGCAATGCCATTTGGAAAGGCCTTCTTGAGCCATGGAGCGCTCTTCATGCTTACATGGCTCCTTGCAAGCATGGGCTAGTGATGTGTATTGCAGATAGAGACATATGAACAAAATTTGCTTAATCATCACTGCGTATTAACAGAGGTCAAACCTGTGCCTTCTCAAACAACTCCTTAAAATTTGGAGATTCTTCACTCCTTGCCTCTGTTGAAAGAAGACCTCACTGCAATAGTAAAAGAAAAGAAAATGCATCTGCTATCTGCTGACGAATCCTATGAGCTGTCATCCTGGTCACAGAGATACAATCTGCTCAGTAAAGCTTCACACAGACCTTGCAAAGTAGAAGTGTATTGAACTCTTTGCAGAGTGCCAATTGAGGTGCGAGCCTGTAGCTCCTCCTGATACAACCGCTTGAACATTGACGCCTGACGACATAATACCTTCATCAGTCTTGTGCAATCAGATAGTAACAGCTTCAAGGCTCAGAACAAAAACCCACATACTTCTAATCAAAGCACAACCAATATACAGAATCCCAACCAACACACAAAGCCCTTCGGATCCAGGAACCTGTACACCTGATGCAAATGTCTGCATAAGTACTCTTTGTGTCTCTGTTGAGCAAATGCACCTATGCCTGTGTGACATAAGCGTCAACCCTGCAGATTGCATGTTGTGTAAATCACCTGCCCCTGGACAGCATTGACAATGCGGCTTTGCTCCCGGAATTGCTCCAGAAGTTGCTCAATCCTCGCCATGTTCTCCTCGCTTCGCTTTTCTAACTCTTCTGCATATTTTTCCTGCATTTGCAAACAGTCTGCTAAGTTGCTATGCTAAGTCAATGAATGAACTCGTGCCATACTAAGTCTTGCTGAGACTTCTGCAAGCACTTCTCTAGCCTTGCCAGTGTTGTCAAGAACATAAAATCATACCCCGATAAAGCACATAGAAACCAGGCCAAATCAGCATCATGGTGCTATATGTGCACATCATTTCTCAGCTGAAGTGCATCCACGCAGTTTGCACTTTCACCTTCAGCTCAACCTCCTTCTCTTCAATCTCGCGAGCGAGTGTCCTGGCCAGTGTTCGCAATTGCGTGTTGTGTTCAACGAGGCTGTGTATGTCTTTCACATTGACCTGGCACACAAAGAACATGTCACTCTTGCATGATGGAGTTTTTAAAGGCCAAATACATGTACAGACGCAAAAGATTGTCCTACTTTGACTGGGAGACTAACACATGGAGCTCCTTAGTGACAACATCCAACAAGTAGGACAAGCTTTGAGAAAATAATCCCTTGCAAGAAGGGTCTTGGTGTGAAGCCTTCCATAGTAGCAGACGTCATAGGCATCTTTTCAGGCAAGCCAGTCCCAGCAATGATACAAGATTCTGTTGTAGCGAAATCTAGGTCCAAGGACCTCAATTGATGAGTACCACTGCTACAGCAATCCAACATTATTAACCAAGATGTACTGCAAGCAAGTCCGGTTGATGTCCTTATCCTCACCAGCCGCTCAGTGATGATTGCATCGGATCCAGATTCGTCATTGTGTGGAGGAGTGGAGGGTGCCTCTGCTCCCTCGATATCTAGGAGTCTTCCGTCTTTCTCAGTTCCCTCCTTCAGTAAGACAGTCACCTGGAACAATACAGCAAGGCCTTACATTAGTTCCATACCTTTCCTGCTAAGGTATAGTACCTCAAGGTAACAAATATAGTACCTCAAAGTAACTGCTCCTCTCAAAAATAATCTTCCACTTGCTTCAGTAACAACACCCCAGTGCCCTTGTGCAAGGTACCGCTATGCTTGTGTTACCAGATAACCCATTTACTATCCTCAACTAGAAGCTGGAGCGCTCATCGTACTGCACCGAAGCTTTTGAATAGCGTGCTTGATACAGGCACCTGAACGACTCTCATGCCGCCCTTTGCTGTTCTGCTATGCATGCATGCTCGCCTGTGACAAACTGGTTGTTCTTTGCCGTGACAGACATGCACCTGGTTCTGAAGATCTGCAACCTCTTTCTCGAGGCTCTTGATGTCCCTATCCTTCTTGCGGAGATCAGCCTGCCACCTCGCAATGCGAGTTGGCTTACCAATGAGTTGGTGCACACATGGCATTGAATTGAAGCACACACGGCAATTAGCAAGTACAGCGATGTCACAACAACATAATACAACCTTAAGCAGGCTAATAACACGTACCATGCAGTCCCTGATCCTAGTGCGCATTGAGAGCCTTTCCTCTGCTGCCTCCTTAAGCTTGCCCTCAACAACGCTGTAAGAAACAAGGACTTGAGCGTGCTCGTCTGCAAAAGCACGTGTGACTGTAGTGAGGATGCCATTATCTCAATGCATCATCGAAGTCTAATTCGCTGAGTAGCAAATGCTCAAAATCACTGAAAGGAGAAGCACTCATCTCTGCTCCTCAGTACATGATGAAGACTATCCAAATTATTCTCATTAAGCAAGACATACCACGCTCTTGAGTAAGAAATTCAGCCCTCTTCTCAATCTCTACCCGCACTCTCTCCAGGATCACCTCCGCATGCTGCCTGGCCTGCCTCTCATGTCTCCATGCATCGGCTGCCTCCTGGTACTTCTCGTACATAGTTGACAACTGTGACAGATCAATTGGTATGTAAGCATTCTGCATGACATTGTAACTGATGCGATATGATTGTTGCCAAAGTTCCCGACTAAGCAAACGAGAAGAACGGAAAACAGCCTACAAAAAGGCTATAAAAATTTAAAAGAATTCGTAAATTTTTAAAAAACACCTATAACTCATACGTTTCTGAGTTGCACAATACCTTAGATTAATCATATCTCTTCTATGCATTGACGCATTGCAGAGATGCAATGTGATTGTGCTGGGCAGCAATCCTCACCGACCACCCATCTCGTAGAAGGGAGGCAGCCAGAGCCGTGCCTGATACATATTGAGGAAGCTGTGGAGGAACGTTTGTGGAGCCATGAAGGACAACTGCCAGCTGCATATCACTGGGAAGTGGCAGCTGAATATTTGTGAATATTCTTATCACTACCCAGACTAACTCCCAGCTGTCTAGAAAACCAAAATTTATGTACGTATCTCGTGCAGCAGGAAGAAATCTGGTCATTGCTCTAAGGCCATTTACCTACTCACTAGACACAGTCAAGATTGTCATCAAAGGTAGACTCACAGCGGCTCAACAAAACGTTCTCGACTATCCCTGTGGCCGGCCAAAGCAAGCTGCATGTTTCCTTCATCCACGAGCTGTGCCTTTGCAAGTGCCTCCTTGGCACCTGCAAGCTCCTCCTCCAGTTGCTGTCTTGCTGATTCCCACTCCTGCATGACAAGAGAGCTGTCATCCATCACTGGAATCTAGCCAGCTGTGCGCCTTCTTCTTCTTAGCACGCTAGTGATGTGCTAAAGCATGAAACAAGCTTCAAGAGATATCCTTGAAGCTCTCCCACCTTGCACCTGACTTGCATACTTGTTCAGGTTGCCTCCAATACCCGATTTCTAGTGTTATAGATCCTGACAGAGCTGCACTGCAGTCTACAATGAGCTGCCCCTCCAAGCACATAGCATGGTGACATCAACCATCAGTACACCTGCTCCAACATTTGCAATTTCCATTTGTTTCATATTGGTTGATGGCAACAGGCTATGTTTACCTTTTGCAGGGCTTCATTCCGTTCCTTCTCTGATTGAAGTTGTTGCGGAAGCTCCTCGAGCTGTTTGATGTGAACCTGATGAAGAGAAGGAGAATCATGACATCAGCCACCAGCTGATTCATGCAAGCTGGTAGGAACAACATATGCAATGCTATTGTGCACAGCTGACCTCCATGGCTTTGACAACTCCTTCCAGCTCAGTTGCTTTGTTGTTGTCGTCCTCTGCACTAGCTTTGTACAAGTCTGCCAGCTTCTTGGCCTGTGAAGAATTGACATCCACAAGAAATAGCAGTCAAGGATGTGGTTTAGGTGCAATCTGTGGACAGACAGACTGCCTGCACCACTTCATACCAACTCTGAAACATACCACCAGGCTATGAAGGTGGCCTTGCAGGAGGTGACGTTAGCTCGTCCAAATCAAGTAAGAGATGCGGGGTCTAGCATTGGTCTCATGGCATTCATCGTCAGGGTATGGCTAGCAAACGCATACACAATCGTAGAAGCATATGCAGATGCAATTACCAAAACAATCTCGGCGGAGAATTGACCCTCCTGAGAACTTGCTTCCTCATTGGCAACTTTCAGTTCCTGAACAGAACATGGTCAACCCAAGAGAAAGGCAACTCAAAAGAAACGTCTGATTGGAACAAAAAGGCTTGTACCATTCTGCAGGTATGTTCTGTAGCTTGGTCTTGCTGAGCTCTGCAGCCTTAAGGGTGATCACAGGGTCTCATAGATAGTTCTGCATTTGAGGTGCACCGAAGGCTGACTGACCTGCCGCAGCTGCCCAAGAAGTCCTTCCAGGTCTTGGACTCGCTCCTTAGCTCGTACATTGGCAGCTGTCAGCTCCTTCACCTGGCTCTCTGCCTGGAGAGCGATTTAAGCAGATAATCACTTCAGCTGCATGCCTTTCCACAACACGTCCAAGAATATGAAGCATTTGACGTACCGCCTTGACAATGGCTTGCTACAGAGTAAGTAGTGCCCTCGTGGTCGTTCTCAAGAGGGACTCACTGACCACTCAGCCTGTTGCCCCTTGCTTCACAATACTAAGCTGAGAGTAAGTTGCCCATGTCTCATATACCTCGGCCAGCTTAGATTGCAACCCAGCCTCGATGTCAGCTGCATTTCTCCGATCCCTGAGCAAAGCCTCTGATTTGGAGCTAAGCTCATCGTTCAGCCACGCATTGTGCTGCTTCAAAAGGTCAACCTCCTGCACAAACTAGCAAATGGCAATCAGCTGCCTGACTGTGAACCATTCGCATTATACATTTATTCTATGTATAGCATGTAGATTTAGCAGACTCCACAAAGCATGACCAGAGCCTTTGTGAATGAAGGCTACTGCCTGGAATAGGCAACAGAGCTCTCTTTTTAAAAATTTATCAGAATGCATTGGAGCAATCATAACCAGATATTGTGAGCACCTGCTGGAAGCGAGTCAAGGTCGTCTTAGCACGCAAAAGCTCAGCCTGCTCCTCAAGGTGACTACCCTGCTGGCTAGCTTGCTGTTCAGTCAAGGCAACCTGCGCAGGTCATGGCCATGCAAATCTTCCTGTAAGCTCCAAGATGTCCAGAATTATTGCTGCTACAATGTGCAGCTAATTGCTTGCAAAAAGGAAGCGCAAAGAGTCCGTCACAGCTTGATTACAATCAAGACACGTGCACTGAGATGCTCCAGCTGGGGGCTCACGATTTTGTCCAGGTAAGACTTGATGGAAGCATTCCTTTCCTCTAGCTCCTGGTCCTTCTGACCGTTGAGGTCAAGAAGCTCCTTGCGAGCCCGCCGAAGCTCGTTCAGCTGCACCCCAGCTCGCTGTAGCTCCCCATCCTTCTTCATCTGCAGCAGTGCATCCTAGCCCCATGGTTACGACTACTGCTCCTCAACGCAGACCCACTCGTGGTTCTTACCCAACCTTTTGCACGACTGCAGAAGCTGTAAGCAGCATCAACTTGGACCAGTCACAGTTTTATATATGACTTGCACAGCTGCAGAACTTGATCCTACAGCCGTTTAGTACTGGTGTGACTGGAGCCTTCTGCTAAGTCAAAGCAAGGTGCATTCTCTCTCTGCTGCTCTGCATGAAGACCCCCGAGGGGGGGGGTTGCGAGGTGCTCACAGCCTCCAGCTCAAGGACGTGGGCGGCGGCCCGAGCCTCTGCCAGCTCGGTGCTACGCGTCTCCAGGGCGACTGTCAGCTGGGCCTTCTCCTGCTCCAGCTGCGCATTCTCGCTGTTCACCGCCATGTACTTTTGCTCGATGAGGGAGCACGTCTGGGAAAGGGGGACAGGACACAGAGCGCATCAATGCAGAGGGGTCAGCTTTAGCTAACGATATGATCGGTCTACACTCAGCCAGCACCTCACTTAGACCCAAGATCTGATGCAATCGTACTTCCGTATCAGCGGCTTCTATCGTTGCACATGCCCATTGCTTGGCCCTTTGTCTATCAGAGTATGGCCAGGCCCGCCTTCCAGCTCGCAGCTTGTCACTTGCGCCTCTCGAAGAGTCTTCCAGCATGGCAAGAGCGAGCAAGCGACTACATGGCGTCATGTGGTCTCTGTATGATGATGCAGAGGTCAGGGACGAGGGAGGCGACGTGGTACCTGCTCAGCATCGATCTTGGCAGCATCCGCCCTCGCGCGCGTGCTCTCCAGCTGGAGCACCACGGCGCGCGCGAACTCGTCGGCGCGCATGGCGACGGCGGCCACGTCCCCGGCCTCCACCGCCGCCGCCAGCTCGTCGTCGGGCATGAACGTCGGCATGGCTGCTGGCGAGCTGCGCCGCCCTGAATCCTCTTCTATGGAGTGCGAGGAGCCTTCCCGCCTTGCCGGGCGAGCCGCGCGTCCCTTGATTCGCGCCGACGCCGCCGCCGCCGCCGCCGCCGCCGCGCGCCGCTCTGCTCGCGNTTAGATGTGCTTGCCTTTGTACCTGGCCATTTGGCCTACATTTCTTTCTAATACACGATCTTTTCCTACTCCCCCGAGGTTCTTGTGAACTATGTAACATCAACCCCCCCAGCCTTACCATTGCGTGAGTAGCTAAGTAAGAGCGTAGGTCAGGTCAGACCGGCGCGGTTGCGTTTTAAGCTTTAGGGTTCAGGCGATGGTGGCAGTCGGCCGGTGCTGATGGCGGCTGCCGGCCTCGAGGGCTTTGCGCCCGTGCGTGGCACCGCGGCGCGAGACCCACCCCCGCCGGGCGGCCTGCCGGTGGTCTTCGTGCTGCGCCCGGCCGCCGCCGGCCGCCTCGAGGCCCTGGCGTCCGACTTCGGCGGCGGCTCGTGGCGCGCCACCCGCAGCGCGGGCGAGCTGGAGGCCATGCGGGCGGGGCTGGGCATCGGCGGCGACCTCGCCTACTTTCTCCAGGTCCTGCGGGAGGCCTTCGCCAGCGACTCCGTGAAGCTCGCTGCGCTGGACGGCCGCGGCGGCGAGCCCACCGGGAGGGCGCGGCTCGTCGGCCAGAAGTCGCGGGGCCAGGCTAAGCTCAAGATCGAGCTTTTCCCGCTTGAAGGCGTCGCCGCCAGCGCTGCCATGCAGGCCATTGTGCTGGACCTTCTGCAGGACAACCAAGCAAAAGCCCGCATTCTGGCAATGGCGGGCAGCTCGGCGGACGAACTCCGTGACGCGGTCGTGAACCAAGCCAGCCCTATCGGGGCACAGTCGCAGGGCGATCTTGACAGCCAAGACGAGCGCAGCTTTGCCTTGTCGCCATCAGCAAAGACTGTGCGGTCACAGAGTTCCTGGTCGGCATCGCAAGAGGACGATAAAGGCACCAAAGGCAGTCAGCAGGCGTCGCCCTTAGGAAAGCGGCCGCCAAAGCGGTCCAAGGGTGTAGCCCTGAAGCGCGTGCGCCACCACCGTGGTGGTGGCACAACCATAGTGGATGAGGACGAGGACGGGGCTTGAGTTTTCTTCAGTCCCTTCGTTGACCGCCACCTCCGAATGCCACTGTCATCCTTCACACCTTGATATACACTCAAGCACACAGGCCTACTTGCAGAACTCAGCCAAGTCATCTGCTTGATTACAGGTGCACTCTTTTTGACTGCACTCTTCTTATCGTATATACATGCAATCTGAATGTCATAGCCAATACCTTCTCACACCAGCGGAGGAGTACATCACATTGTGCCACAGTTTGTTCAAGTTGTTTAACTAGCATCTTGCTGTCTCACTTGCTGATTTTGATATTGGTCTGGATCCAGGCAGTTTGGTTGCATGCCAGACGTCCTCTGTCATAGTGGATAGCCTAAATTGTAGCTTGCTACTTGGCCAGTCTGAGTCATCAATGCCTGCAAATAAAGATCACATCTAGCGTGCAATCTATGACAGGATAGCAAGCTTAATGCCTTTGTACAAAGTCCTTGCAATGTTTACCAAAGTGACCAAAGATTGTCAGTGTTATGCAGGCAATGGAGAGACAATTGCAACACCCTGATTCACCTCTAGGTCAAGGGACCTCTGCCGACTCTCACTCTGGTGTCCAAAGCTCCGCAGCCTTTTTGAGTCCAGCTGTGAACGGATCTTGCTGGCTTGAATGTGCTCGTATATATTCTCCTTGGGGAGCAGGCTCTTGCAGAAGGCAATGATCAGCCTTGAGTTGAACTTATGGTGCAGGTATGTAACTGGGAGGTCATTAGGGTCAAAGTTGTAAGGCTCCTCAATCTCCCGAGCGACCTGCCAAAATGTGCAGGATTGCTGAGCACATGAGATGGCAACTCCATTCCTTGCAGCTGCCTACAAGCTCGCTTGCTTGCTTATCGCTGGCTCATTGGCGTCCCATGTGCCTTCGGTGAGTGTATAACTCCTGCTTTTGTGTAGACAACCCACCTCGTTGATTAAGAAGAAGGACAACACAGCCACAAAGGTGGAACATACTGTAAGCCAGATATTCCCTATCCACCCCGCCATTAGAAGTGGGACTGAGAAGGCATAGATGTACAGAAGGATTGCCACGCACTGAGCATAAGGGAAGGGAAATGGAGTTGTGCCGATTTTGTGTGCATTCTCGAATCCCAGCATGCCATCTGCATTCAGGCAAAGTTGGACTCAGTGCTTCTCCTCTTCTAGTCAGTCCTATGCAAACCAAGTCAATGCTCCCTTCTAAAGAAAGCAACTCCTTTGTTGTTCAACTTCAACGCTGGTCCTTCTGATCAGGGCTCTGACGAAGCCCTGCTGTAAACAAAAGCCCTAGGTTAGAAGGAGTTACTGTGCACCTGAGAGGACCTGATAGATGCGGGATACAATGGGAGCATCCTCTTTGATACCACCTACTGTGCGGCGTGCAACCATCGCCCTGTGCACCCAGCACATGAGCATGTATACCCGGTCTGTCGTTTCCTGAAGGAGAACAGTCTCTGCTCCGCTGAGGCCGCCAATGACCACAATGGGCATGTATTGCCAGTACTTCTTAAAGTGCTTTGGTTGACTTTGCAATATTATGTAGCCTCTGCCACAAGCAAAGGAGGTCAGTGCAGGTTCATAGATTTTCGTATCAGCACCGTCAAGGTGCCCTGCAGATCGAAAAATACAAGAACAGTGATAGGCTTACTTTAAGCCCCTTCGCTTCTTCCACTCCAAGATCTCAGCTGCATCGTAAGGGGGAGGCTTTGAGATTTCAGTAAGACTGCCTGCCACAAAGCCAAACGAGAGCATGTAGTGAGAGAGAAAAGAGAGAGACTATAGGTCAGATTGTAGTGGACATTTGGACTACATGCTATCGGAAATGACCAGCAGATACATAGTAGCAAGTAGCAATTGAGCAAGAGGGAGGTGCTAATCTATCAATAACTGCAAGAAGGTGCATGTGGCTGACACCTGATCCTGAATTGCCCATTGAGAAATGGCAATATATGCAAATAGTTGACAGGCTGCTTGTTCGAGGCCTGACAATCACCTGGTATGAGATTGGTGAGGTCGTCATCCCCTCGGAGCCTCTGCATATCACGCAGTCACAGGCTTCAGAAGCAGCAGTTGTGCTTTCCAGAATAGTCCAGAATGAAGACAAATCATTGGTGCTTTCTGACAGCTTACCTGCATGGCTAAGGCATGCATCAAGCTCATTGCATGAATGAATTCAGCACGGAACTGGGTGCCTCCGGGGACAGCAGGCTCCTTAGCGGACTCGTCGAACGTGATGACCTGCTCAAAGCCCACAGGGAGCTCCCTGTCACGGCTTTGCGGCTTTGCTTTTTGCATAAGTCAAACAGCGAGTCACAGTCAGCTGAGCACCTTGATGATACAGCGTAACTAATCCATTCATAAAAGAGCTGCAAGCGGCAGACTGTCTTGGTCCGAATTCTTTGTGACCTAGTTTTAAACACGTACAAGCCTTTGGAGCAGCCCTTCTCTCTTCGCAATCCTATTGAGACTCTGATACTTGCAGAAGCAGCAGGATACAGCGCGCTGATACTTGCAGCAGCGTTGGTATGAAGATCACCTGAACAACAGCGTCCGCCCACTTGGAGCTTCTCCACAAGCAAGAAGGTGTCAGTTCCTAGCCCATAATGAGAGACCTTGACTGGCCAACACATTTGTCTGATGAATCATTCTCATGGAGCTGCATGTATGACATGACAGGGGTTTGTGCAAGTAACAAACCTCATCTGAGTGATCATGGTCCTTGCCTCCCAGTACCTCTGCAAAGAGGTCAAGATTGACCCTTATCCTATGGTGAAGTGCCAATCTAGGATACTAAGCTTTATGAATGAGCGCGCTTGAAACGTTCTCATGTAGGAACATGTTGTCCCTTGTCTCAATGATTTGCATCACCATGGAGATGGTGGCGATGTAGTATAGACATGCGGGCACTTCACAAAGGCTCGCTTGAAAGGAGAAGCTCAAGCAAGACACTCACAGCGTAGCTCAGGTTGGTTCGGAAGATGATCAAAAATGCCAACATGCTGGCGAAGACCGAATCTGTCAATAAGAACCAGTGAAACGGCTGATAAAGGCTTGTCCTATACTTGGATGGCTGTGATGACAGCCCTCCAGACAGATCCACCTTCTTTCTGCATCCCTTATGTAGCCATCAGTCCAATGCACACTCGAGCAGACTGAGCAAGCAAGCAAGTAAAGTGACAGCTCAATTACTTGTCATTGAGGTGATCAGATAGTCTAGCTTCGCAGACAGCCACAAGTGGGCATCTGACCGCGTGATGACATGGATAGGTGGTTGCAAAAATCTCAGACTTACACAACAGGTTCAATGCCAGGGCAAGTACGACAATGCGTCTATGGCTCTATGAGCTTACATGGATAAGGGTGCAGGAAGTAATGGTGCTGGTTGTGATCGTTAGAATAGGCCTTGATGAAGCCGGCGGCGACTGCACTGGGAACTGCCAGAACAAGAGCGCGCGGCCATGCGGAGCCATAGACACGGAAGAGGAGGTTGATGGCGCCGAAGCCCTTCTTGTAGATGATCATGGAACGACGCCGCCAGAACGGGCGACCGCACTAGCTGGCAGCCGCTTGAGTTGACGGCGCCGTCGTGCCGAGCTGAGGCCTTCAACCTACGCGATGTAGCAGCTTCCAGCTTGTGACGCTCTCATCGATCACCCGCCGGTGCGACGTCGTTGGCGGCAACTCCGGCAGCAGAGGTCTTCCAGGTCCGGCTTCCGACATTTGGCAGCACCGGCGTCGGCGGGGGCGGTCCCGTCGCGGCGCGGCGGTCGGGACCTGCAGTGCTAGGAGTCGGACGGGAACGCGTGTACTGAGTGATGGAGGGCCTGAGCGGCCAAGTTGGACCGGGCTCCGAGTGGAGACACGTGCCGGTCAAGTCGCAGCTGGGAGTAAGTGAGAGAAGGGCACGCCCATTGAGGATAGGGGCTGAAAAAGCCAGCCCAAAAAAGAATAACAAAGGACGAGAAGGGGCGAGTAAGTCACCCTCACATGAAATATGGCCAGCCCAGAGAAGTAAGTCTTTCATCCCCCCTTCGAATTTGTTCGTTGTTTTTCTGGGCTGGCCAATCACAGCCATCGACCTCTACTCAAAAAGGTGCTTTAATTTGCAGCGCTCCCAAGCTCTGGCTATTCATCAGCGCGCTGGGCGTCATAAGTCAGGCCACTGGCTTCTGTAGCCTTCGTAGTCCTTCGTAGTTTGACATTGTCCATTCCGTTGGGCTGGCCTCTCACAGAGAAGTGGCTCTCCCAATGGGGGCAAGGGCTGTGAAAAGCCAGCCCGAACAGAATTGACGAAGGGTCGAAGGGCCAAAATGGCGGAGGGGCCTAAGGCGCTATGTCAGAACGGGTGTAGATAGACCACTCAGTATTACCCCGTAACAGGATTATTATAAGGCTAAAATTGGCCTCACTTTCAATGTCATGCGCGTTGCATGCCTTCTTCAGTAGCAACGAGTGAGAAGCCTCAACTCCGACAGACTAGCTGCCGGAAAACAATCCCCCTGATCTCACAGCCACCAGTCAGTTTGTAAGCGCTTGTCCTATTGGCCCCTTCGAACCTTGTCATCCTTTACGGGCTGGCTTCTCATGTCAGCCCTTGCCCCCATTAAAGAAATTGCTCGCCCATAGAAAAAGAGGGCTAGAGGGCTAGCAAAGCCAGCCCAGAAAATAAGGACGATATCCAAAGGCCACAAAACGGTGCCGAAAAGGAACTACACAACTGGACACGAGATGATGCAGATGGAGGCCATTGAGCGAGCCACTTCTTCTGTAACGGTGCTCCGGCTCCCCAAGTTAGAAGCAGCTCTTCCATTGTAAGGCAATGGCTGTGAGAGGCCACCCCAATTTAGCCTGTTAAGCCTGTCTTGTGTCGTGTGTCGTGCGTCGTGCACATGCGCATGCTATCGCATACGTCTCTCCATGGCTCCTCCATTGGTCAAGGAAGCTACACCACCATGCCGGTTGCGCCCGTTTGAGCAGCCTCTCCTTGTGCATCCGATCATATCTCCCACTCGCAGCTCATCTGACTTTTGTGGCTGACACGGTGGTACTGAGAGGAAGAAAGACACGTAACAAAAGCCAGAGGCTGCAGCTAGAGCACGGGCAGCACGCAGATGCAAGTTGTGGCCAAAGCCGTGCGTGCGCAGTGCAAATTGGAATGAACAAGGTCCGAAAGGGCAGAAGGCGCAAAACCACAAAATAGGTCGTCGCAGTCTTTGCGAATTGACGCTGAACGTGAAGGCCGCAAAGTGTGGAGAGCCGCTACGGTGTGCCAAATATCACGCAGCCAGACGGTCGAGAGCCACAAGCGCCGGGCCGGGGCTTAGAGGGCGGCGATGCTGGCCGCCGTCGCCTGCGCCGCGCCGACGCCCCGCGCCGCTTGCCGCTTGTCCGCCGCCGCCGCCGCAGCCGCCCTCCGCGGCCGCCTCTTCTGCCTCCCTTGCGCTTCCGCCACCGTCGCCGCCGTCGCCGCCGAGGCCTCACGCTGCTTGCGCCAGGCAGGGAGCCCCGGCGCCGGTCCGCTTGTTTCAGCACTTTCGCAGGCCCTCAGCAGCGTTGCCAAGGACGCTTACGAGCGTCCTTTCACAAGTCTGACGACACGCGAAGTGACAAGCTGCTGTGCCGAGTCAGGCGCGCAATGTGAGCTTCTTCTTGCTGGTAGTATGCTGGTCACGGCTGCTTAGCAAGGGCAATCTGACCAGAGCCTTGCGAATGGCAATGCAGGTCACATCTGCGGAGCCGATAACAGCGGCAGGCTTCTGGAGATCGAGGCGGTCAGTCGCGTATACGTCGCAAGACCGGACATACTGCTGCCTAGCAGAAAGGATCCAGAGGCAGAGGTTTGCTGGACCATTGTACAAGAGCAAGAGATATTGGGACAGGCACAGCGGTCGGCGAGGACTCTGGGAGAGCGCTGCTTACGACGAGTCGTACCGGCCCAACCTCAGCGAGGAAGCTATGGCAGCACTTGAGCACACTAAGCTGGGCTTCATTGGCGCTGGTAATCTATCATGAGCCTGTGAGCCGTGGCTGGGCAAGTTGCAGCATTGTCAAGATCCCCCATTTGCCTAGCCACACACATTGCAGAGGCCAAATACCCGCCTGCAAGACAGCGTGGTATTATATGATGCTTTATTAATGCCTAACTTTCCAGAAGGTGCCAATGACCCACCCTCCAGCAACTGAGCTCGATTGAAGACTAGTGACCGAATGATTGAGATGTTCACAGGTCAGATGGCAGAGGCCTTAGCCAAGGGACTAATGAAGGCGAATGTGATGAAAGGCGACCAGATGGCAGCCACAGATCTAAGCCAAGCACGTCTGGACATCTTCAGGGATTGTGGAGCACTGGCACTCGAGAAGAGCGAAGAGGTGAGTAGCTTCACACGATACTTATATTGTTGTTGTCTCGGACATTGCTTCGGACTAATGCAGCTCATTATACAAGTGTTCTGCACCAGAAGAAGAGCATCTTACTTCAATAAGCCAGGCTGCACACTGCTTGACAGGTAGTCGAGTGGTGTGATGTGGTGATTTTAGCTGTGAAGCCCTGGATAGGTGAGGTGCCTTGAGAGCTCTTAGCCCTGTTGCTGTGCATGAGGAATGTAAGACCGTCATGTCCACCAGAGGGCCCATTGGCTTTGACAATGTGTCGTGCAGAGCCTGTTGGTGCTGTGTTTGTTGATCCTTACTACAGCACAATTTTGTATTTGCTTTGTGGAGAAGGATATAGCTGCAGGATATATGCAAACAAAGCCTCCTCATACTCTGTGCAAGTTTGCTGATTCTGCAGTGCAGTCAGTATTGCAACAACTTAGAGACACTCATGTCCTTACCAAAAGGCAGCTTGTGGTATCAATTGCTGCTGGAGTGACCTTAGCACACCTTCAAGTGAGCCTCTCATAACTTTCAGCAGCCCACATTGTACACCACGGTTCAAGGTTGTCCAGTGTTACACATACATAAGGTGCAGGTAAAAATTCTGGATGACGATATTGCCTTCAGCAAGCCGCTATATGAACTGCATGCCATAGTCTGACGAGCATTGTATGCTGATTCTGTGGCAGGAATGGGCTGGGGCACATGCTCGCGTTGTCAGAGTAATGCCAAATACTCCTTGCTTTGTTGGTGAGACTGCTGCAGGTTTGTTCTCTCAACTAAAATCTCAACTTGCAGTCCATGTTAGTGTGGTATGGTCAATTGAGTTATTCGGAATATTGATGATTTAGAGAAAGCGCCACTGAGAGCATGTGTGTTGACTGCCTGAACGCTGGCATCCTCAGCAACCTTAGCAATCACAGCAATCTCGTACACACTTGTCTCACAGCCTTGGGCCAAGTACTTTCTGTGGTGTAGCCATGAGTCCTGGCAAAAATGCAACGGAAGAGGATGCGGCGCTTGTGCAAGCCATATTTGAGGCGGTTGGGAAAATCCACTCCATCGATGAGAAGCTACTGGATGCAGTCACTGGACTTAGGTACAGAGGAAGCATCTCAACCCTTGTACGCTGCCTCCAGGGGATGTTAGTGCCTTGCAAGGTGTGAGACAGGAGCTGGTCCACCGTTGATTGCTGGCAGGCTCCAAGCTGGAAGACATTGCCACTTATGTGCACCTCCATTGTTTGCTCTGCGTTGACGACACCTCATAGTGGAAGCGGACCAGCATACGTGTTTATCGCCATAGAGGCACTTGCTGATGGAGGAGTAGCTGCAGGACTTCCAAGGGAGGTCGCTCTGTCATTGGCAGCACAAACAGTAAGTCCTATTTGCTTGAGCAGTAATTACTTGCTCCTCCTTAGCGACATGTTTATCATTCCTGATCAATTGGGTTTCCACCATCCCAACTCAGCTTTTCACTTCAGCGTCAATCAGAGGCAATTGAAGGGGCTACTATCCTCACATACTGCAGTGAACCAATGCTCTGCTGTGTATGCTGACACATTTTTCATCTGGACATGCTGCAAGCAGGTCTTAGGCTCTGCAAAGATGGTGCTAGATTCTGGAAAACATCCAGGGCAACTTAAGGATTCGGTGGCCTCACCAGGAGGTAACTTAGATTGCTTGCCGTGTGCATTGCTGCCATGATCAACTGACTTGGTTTGCAGCTGTGCAATCCAGCCAAGCTTTCTATCACCGTAAAGTACTTAGAGATCTTGGTCGCTTTGCAGGCACTACAATAGCTGGCATACATGAGCTGGAGAAGGGAGGATTTCGGGCGTCCATCATCAATGCCGTGCTTGCAGCAACAGCGCGCAGCAAAGAAATGGGCAAGTGAAGTCCACCTTTTCCTCTTGACGCCTCTTCAACAACCCTCTTTATCTCGACCAGTGTCTTAAGACACGTTGCTCCTTCATTGCCCAGGAATACTTGCCCTCATTAGCCTAAGTGTTAGATCTGCCTAGCAGTTGGGTTGCTGCCCACCCTGAAAAAGCAGCACCTGCTGAAACGAGGTATTGAGCTGTGCAAGCGCGACCACCTCTACTCCTCAATGTTAAATTGTCAATTTTGACTGGGTGCCAGCTTTAGTTGCAGTAATGGCAACTTCAGCTACAATTGAGTGTATGCTAACAGCGACTCCTTTCTTGCAAGCCAATTGGCATCTCCTGATATCTTCTCCCTTGTAAGCATGCTGCACGCATGACTATGTGCTTGCTGCAACGCAAGTCACGCTAAAAGCAGGCAGCCTGCAACATGCCCTCCACCTTGAGCACGGAGCAAGCCTTAGGAGTACTTGGATGCCAACTGCAGCAATCATAGAGTTGGACATGGCAATGTTGGGCGTGTGTTACTGACCTTCTACCCAATTGACAAAGTAATCTAAGAATGACTTGGGTGGCTCAACAATCTAAGATAGTGGTGCCTGTCATGTCTGGGACTGCTTGTACGAAGATGTGTCCAGCACCTGCTTACCACACATGGCGCACACCCCTGCACAGGAAAGGGCTCTGAATTAGCTCGCGGAAATTTCAGGCTGCGCAGACGCTCACTAGATCCGGCCACTAACATTAATCATCTGTGACTACCGTACCGGCCAGTGCAGCTTGCCAGCCGATGAGTATTCTGAACCCTCAAGTGCCTGGGTGGAACTTTCTATGAGTTGCTTCCTGGCCGATATCACTAAGGGGCATCAGGTTGATCTCATAGTGGACAAAGACCCACCGAGTCCAATGATGGGTGCCAGAAGAGATCAAAGAAGTAGGAGTCAAGGTGGAGTAACTAGTCATAGTCACCTTTCTTGTAAGCGCAGGATTGGCAATATTTGGCCTCCTGGTGCAACTGCTGCTTGCAGATTATGCACTTGAAGGCGCCCGAGGCACCGTATGGGGTCCACCTGGGAAAGCAGCATAAACCAGGGCAGGCTGTATTGAGCAATGGTGGCTAAAATGGAATCCGTCCTGTTGCTCGTTTGGCCGACTAATGTAGATTGCCCCTTGGTCCAACAGGGCAACGATTTTCCACATTCACGCACACACTGAAATTCATCTATCAGTTAGAACCTTCCTGATTGTGCATCACATCCAGTCTGCAGGACTCTTAAGACCTACCTTGAACTGCATGCTTAGGCTTGCAACAATGCTTAGACTAAGGATATATTGTTGTGGTCTCCAGAAAACAAACTGGCCATGCTCCTCTGAAAGTCCTCACTGAAGGCTTGGCATGGCTTCATGCAAGCTTACCGCTTCTTGCTGGAGAGGAGCTTGTTCTCGTTAATCTTGCGCCCTCCTGCCTCCTTGGTGTTGCTGGCACCCTCTTTCCACTTGTCGGGCACAATGACTTTAGACAGCTTCTTTTCGCCTGACACCAACAGGCACGAACATGATGCCAGCCCATAAGCTCCCAGTGCAAGCTCCGGTGCAAGGTCACCGACTTCTGACTGCATGCGCTGGACCTCCGACTAGGCCATTGCCCTCGCAGACGGCCTCTGCCGCAGGTATGAGCAGGGGGTCTCCGTCTCCATGCCTGGTCTGGATAGCACTGCAGGGTTGCTCCATCTGACTAGCGCAAATGCATGCCTGCCTCGTCCTGTCCCCCTGTCCGTCTGGCAGCAATGCCTTCCTCGCAGCGAATACTGGAAGAGGCACTTCTCATCTACTCTCCAGTTACGCTTTTTAGGAGACCCACAATGTAGCTTTGTGTAGTACAGTCTGCAAGGCTCTCAGATTCCCGCACAGTGCTTCACACTGCAAGACCACCCAGTCTGGCAGTTGCCAAAGAGTAGCTAGGAAGCAAATGGGACTGAAACATGGTGGCCCTCAAGCCAGCCGTGCTTTGTCCCCAGCAAGGAGGCCCAGGCTCGTGCAGGCACTCACACTTCTCACAGACCATCGTTGTGCGCGAGGGTTCCGCCTCAGCGCCTCATGGGCGCGCCGCCTTCCCTTGCAGCGGGAGGCAGCGAGCCCAAGCCCACGTCGGGGCAGGAGCCAGACCAGGCACGGCTCCGTCGTCGACCGCAGCCGCCGGTGCAGCCTCGCGGACGAGCCTGCGCCCTCTCCGCCCCTCGGCGAGGCCAAAGACGAGAGTACCGACCTGGCAGCGGCTGGCTGGCAGCGCTGAGCCAGCCCTGCGACGCTCGGCAGGGCTGAGGGGCGCGCGCGCGCAGGCTGCGGGAGGGGCGCACAGCCCCGGCGGCGGAGGAGACGAGGGGGCTTGCAATGGCTACTCGCAACTTGGCGTCTCGCCCGACCCTCGCCTCGTCTTGCCCCGGGCTCGACTGCTCCGACTCCCCAAGTAAAGGCCGTCGAACCTGTATGTGCTCACTCGTGGGTACCGAAGCCCCCCTTCTTCTTGGCCATTTTGGCTTTCGTTTGTTTCAAAAACAAAGACTTCTTTCTTCAGGAAGGAAGACTCTTCCAGAAGAAGGCGATGGCTGGATTGACCAGCCCCGAAGAAGACTGAACAAAGTCCGAAGGGGCCAGAAGGGCGCCAAAGCATACTGCGACTCAAGTAGCCCTTCTTCGTCAGTGCGAATGTGGCGAGCGAGGGGCCGAGCCTGGGGAGCTGGCCACTCATATTCTGCGCTGTTCCCACGGCGGATAGCGGACAGCGGCCCACGACCGCCTCCAAGATGCGATGCATGGTATCCTGGTGGAGGCTGGCTTCGCGGTGGCAGCGGAGACCTCCGCCGTCACGCCGCTCCAGCAAAGGGCCGACGGTCTCCACGCACGTCGCGAAGACCTTATGGCCACCCCACAAGCCGGCGGGCCACGTCTTATCCTGGACGTGGTGACCACAGACGCTTACGACCGCTCACACCCAGCCCAATGTGCCATCAAGGCTGGGTATGCGGTCGCCTGCGCCGCTCGAGCTAAGGAGCTCAAATATGCTGATCATCCGCGGGAAGACGAGTTCTTCCCGCTGGCTATCGACACGCACGGGGCGTTGGGCGCTCGGTGGCTTGAGCTGCTCAACCAGCTCGCCGGCCACGCCATCGTCCGCCGCTTCCATGGGGAGCCAGTGGACTTTCCTGCAGCCGGGTCGCTAGCGCAGGTGTACCGGATGCGCTTGGCCGTCTCGCTGCAGAGGTCTATAGCCCGCGCGCTGCACCTGTGTGCCGGCAGAGCCCTCGCTGCTGCCTCTGGCTCTGGCCAGGGGACTCACTTCAAGGAGCCTAGCTTCTCTGACCTGAGGCTGCTTAGCAGGGGTTACAGAGTAATACGTAGCTGCTTTGTTTCTTGTTGTGCTTGTTTTTCTTAGCGCTTCCCCTGGCCCCCTTCTCGTACTTTGTTCCTTCATTTTTGGGCTGGCTTCTCCAGCCCGTATTCTCAATGGGCGAGCCCTTTCTTTGGGCTGGCCTCTCCCAGCCACCAGTTAATCTGGCCGCGCTTGCTTCTTTGCCCCCATTGGGAGAGCCACTTCTCTATGCAATGATGGCTAAGGTAACAAGCAAGCGCGGCCAGAGTAACTGGTGGCTCGGAGAGGGAACCCAAAGGAATGGACAAGGTCTGAAGGAGCCGGAGTGCTAAGAGAAGTGCGCGCCCATAGAGACGAGGGGCTGGCAAAGCCAGCCCAAAAACGACAGCCAGCCCAAAAAAGAATGGACAATTTCCAAAGCCAAAGAAAGAGGAGCCGGAAAAAGGACTACACTACAAAACACTGCAGAACACATTAGACGATGCAGAGGGAAGCTCAGTACCCACGAGTGAGCAACATCAGGTCTGAGTAGCTCGCTGCAGGGAAAGAGGCACTCCGCCGAAACCCAGAGGCGGCAGCCATACACGGCCTGCTCGCGTGTGGACGGTGTGGGCAAGGGAGCGTTGAAGCAAGGACTGGTAACAGCGTGACGTAGTACCCAAGGGTGAGCACGTACAGATCCTGATATGCTAACTTGAGGTAAGACAAGGGCTGGGCATTTGGGACTGAGTGCTTCGTTGTCCATCCCTCTGGGCTGGCCTCTCCCAGCCACCAGTTGATCTGGCCGCGCTTGCTCTCGTTGTTTCTTTTTGTGTTCGTCTTTCTTAGTGCTTCCCATGACACCTTCTCGTCCTTTCTTGATTCTTTTTTGGGCTGGCTTTTTCCAGCCCCTATCCTCCATGGGCGTGTCCTTCTCCTTCTCGATAACATGTGGTGCTGATCGGAAGTCAACTGCGAGAAACCGACAGCACGGGGGCACGCGCTTCCGGGTGTCTCCTGGAGCCGCGGCCGGGTGGGGGTCCAGCGCCCAACACGTGGCGTGGCACTGTAAGAAGGAGCTTCCGCGAGCGACACCTGTGCGCCAGGTAGGGCATACACGTGTCTATTGTCGAGGGCCGGCCGAGGTAGCGAGCCGCCAAACGGGGCGGCCCCTCGGTAACTTCCCGGTGCCGCAATCGGGGCTAGCAGCCAGCAGGCCCGGGCTCCGTCTCGAAGGTGGTTTGCCGGGCAAGGGAGTCGGGCCCCGCGGCCGTGCAGGCGGGGGAGGCCGCTAGTTTGTCGGTAAGTTGGAGGCGGTCCCCACAGTCGGTCCTACCCTGTTTCCCTCCCACTCAGAGTTGCCGCAGCCCAGGCCAGGTGGTGGCCCGAGCTTCGCCCCCGCCGCAATGGCGCCGCCGCCCTAAAGGTAACCCAGCACTCACCTCCCACATCCGTGGAGCAGATCCCTTACTTCCCTCATCCCCTCCTCTGTGCCCGCACCCGCTGCGCCCGCGCCCGCCGCCGCCGCCGCCGCCATNCCGTGCGCGACCGCCTGCGGCCGCCCGTGGCGCACGGCAGCTTGACACCGCTGTCGCAGCCGCCGCCTCCGCGCCAGCGCAGCGCCGCGCTGTGGCACCCCCTGCGCCAGGAGCGGGCCCGCCACAGCCTGAGGGGCTTCCGGCCTCCCATGGCGCCCCTCGGGCTCCTCATCAACGTGACCAAAGTCGTCGGCACGATCAGCGTCGCCGGCCTCTTTGCCAACCTCTGGGCCTTCCACAACTACCGCAAGAGGCACCTGTCGCCCTTCCACAGCTCCATCGACGAGGAGGCAGATGTCGTCGCCGAGTTCCCCATCGACAAGTCCAGTGAGTGCTCACAATCACAGCAGATCGCCCCGCCTGATCAGCATACGACCACCCAGTGTCAGGCTCGCGGCCTGGATCACATATCTTTGCTGCTGCATGCTCGCCAGCAGGCCAGGCGAATACGTTGGTCAGCTGGCGATCGCAAATGAGAGTCTTAACCGACTGTCAGCAGAATGATTACTGTGATATACGTCTGGTGCTCACATGATCAACAGCGTGTGAGTCGTGTCATCAATGATGCAATTAGAGACGAGCATTGAGCAGATGCGGGCCCTGTTTCACGGCACTAACGTCTGCTTGCCTGTCGTGTGCAGTCGAGGATGGGGGCTTCTTCTTTGGGCTCGCCACGGCCCCGGCGCACGTCGAGGACCAGCTTCACGACTCCTGGCTGGAGTTTGCACAGGAGACCGAGCCCAAGAAGAACCCTACGGCACCCGGCGAGGACTCGACCGTCAGAGTCCACGAGAGCAGGGCAGAGGGAGGGATGAGCGACGACATGGCGGCGCCTGGCAAGGAGAGCGAGGAGGGCCACGGCGTCGCGCAGACGCTGCCCGGCGGGCCCAAGGCGAAGCTGGCACCCGACGGAAAGTACGACGTCAAGGAGTCAGCTGATGAGGGAGGGAATGGTAAAGCACCTCCGAGCCAAGGCGACTCGAATGGGGCCGCCACAGGTCGCCATGACGTGCCCGTGAAGGGGGTCCTGACTGACAGCGTGGTCATGGTGAATGCCGAGGATGTGCCGTCTGTGGAGAGCGCGGAGATGGGAGCGAAGAGCCTCTCAGGGTCAGAGGGCTGGGAGGTCGTGGACAAGGGCAACGGTCAGGGCGGGGCCAACGGGAACAACAGCGGCAAGACCGCAGATGGCCAGCAAGACCCAGATGAGAGCAGCCGGCCACGCATCCGCAAGGTCCTGTCGAGCAAGGGCAAGGGGGATGAAGAAGCACAGATGGTCCACAATGTTCCTCGCCAGGTTGGCACGCAGTCACACTACCAGCAGCAGAAGCAATGTATGGAGCTGTGAAGTTGCTTAAGTTGAAGTGAGTTGCCAGTTTTGTATGCATGCATTCTGGCACTCGAGCGAAGAGGGGAGGAGGAGGAGGAGGAGGAGGAGGAGGAGGAGGAAGAGGAGGAAGAGGGCAGTGGGGATGGGAGAATGCGTGAGTATCACTGCAGCTGAAGCTAGCCAAGGGTTCAAATGAGGGTATGTTTGCATGGCAGGTCAAGAAGATGGGCAGGGTGGCTTACGAGGCAGCCATCAGGGGCATCAAGAAGGTGGAGGAGAAGGTGGAAGATGACGAGGACGACGACCTCAACGTGGCGGGGTGGCACAATGCTGCGCATCCGTGAGTGCCGAAGGAGACCTTCAGATTAAGCTTCAAATCTAGCAAGAGCTTTATGAGTGCCTTCACTAGTCTGCTGCAGTAAGTTGCATGCTTAAAGAATGCATTTATTACCGATCAATACTGGCCGCTTCCCCTTGCTCCTGCAGGGAGGTGAGGCTGAAGTTCTGGTCCGAGCCAGACACTGAGCTGAAGCTTGCCAAGGACACCAATGCTTCTGTCTACCGCCTGGGCATTGACTGGGGTCGTATTGTTGTGCGGGAGCCAAAAAATGGGATGGATGATTCAGTGGTGAGGGTGGGCCTCAATCGCCATCTCAATGGCCCAGCAATACACAGAATCTGTTCCAATTTTGCCTGCTGCTCCTGCGTCCCCTTTTACATGGCCTGCTTATACATGCAAGTGCCCTGCAAGTCCATGCTGGAATTGACCTCAAGCTGACTCTCAGTTGTTGCCTAGCACACAGATTGACTGGAAAGCCGTGAAGCACTACAGATGGATTTTGGAGAGGGTGAAGAGCTACAACATGAAGATCATGCTGACTATCTTTCACCACTCGCTGCCCATCTGGGCCCATCATTACGGAGGCTGGAGAAAGGAGAAGACTGTGGGATACTTTGTTGATTTCACAAGGTAGTATGCTTGACATGTAATTGTGGATTTGTATGCTATCTTTGCTCTCTTCTAGGCCCTCTAGAAATGAACAGGACCTACTTTTCACAGCTCTACCATCCTCCACTACTGCCCTGTCTTACATCTCCTGCTTGGGCAATTAGTTCTGCTAATTGATGCTACATGGCCTTGTCAACATGTACATCATATTTTATACTAGAGCATCCATCCGTTGACTGACTAGAGGTTGATAAGGCATCAGTTGCGGTCATCACTCGTGCCTTGCATTTCAGGCTGGTGGTTGAAGAATTTGGAGATCTTGTTGAGTGGTGGATCACATTCAACGAGCCTCACGTATTTGCCATGCTCACATACTGCGCCGGAGCCTGGCCTGGCGGAGATCCGAGCCTGGTGGAGCAGGCCATGTGTGTGATGCCCAAGGGAGTGTACACTACGGCCATGGACTTGATTGCCAAGTCCCATAATCAGGCCTATGACGTCCTTCACGAAGTAGGGTGAGTGCAGATTTCACAAAAATCTGTAGGGCAGGTTGCATACATGGATGTGGAGGTGTTGCCTGCACATAGAAGTATATTGGGCAGAGCTCACGACCTTTGCCAAATATTTTTTTCGCTTTGCCGGTCAATCACCCTGTTAGCCCAGCTCTTTGCCTCACCCATCGTTTGAGAGATAAGCGCGACAAGGCTGAGAAAGTAACTGCAGACGCACTCTTGCCCCACACACCAGAGCAAAGAAGGGCTTCCCGGTGCGCGTCGGGTTGTCTCATCACATCTCCTTCATGCGTCCATACGGTCTGATGGATGTACCAGCGGTGATGTTTACCATGGGCTTGACGACGTTCCAGATCACTGATGATACATACAAGAAGCTGGACTTCATCGGCGTCAACTACTACGGACAGGTCAGCTCACAGGCTCTTCTTTTGACCAGCACCCGGACAAGGTGCACTTGCCAGACTCCTTCTTCGGCTGTTGGACCTGTGTATCAAGTCTTAAGCTTCGACTTGGCCTGCAGGAGTTTGTCAACACGCCTGGTCTGAAACTCAAGCCCAACGAGGAGTTTAGTGAGTCTGGTCGCGGCATCTACCCCGATGGGCTCTTCCGCATCCTGGTGGCCTTCAACGAGCGCTACAATGTGCAGCGGGGTTGCGACCTTCCAATGATAATCACCGAGAGTGGCATCTCCGACTCCACCGACAAGCTCAGGCGACCCTACATTATTGAGCACCTCCTTGCAGTCCGCTGTGCAATGGATCGTGTGAGTGGCATTCCGCGGACTGTCACTTGTGGTCTATGCCCCTGTCATGCTTTCTGTGGTTCAATTAACTGGCAAGTTTTAATGGAAACTTTACTTGTTCATTGTTGCAGGGTATCAAGGTGCAGGGCTACTTGTACTGGACGACATCTGACAATTGGGAGTGGGCCGATGGGTATGGTCCCAAGTTTGGCCTCTTCTCAGTCGACAGGGAGAATGACCTAAAACGTTCACCTCGACCATCCTTTTACCTGTACAAGGAGGTCAGTACTTACCTAAGAACCTTCTTGTTATCCAACGAATCTGTATGCAGATCATAGTGCCGTGTTGCATACATGCAAGGCTGGCAGGAACGGGCTGTCTCATGTACTCTGGCTTAACTGCCAAGTCTTGCACACGCTGCATAGAAATGTTGAGGTTGACTGGTAAGTTGTATGACTATCTTGTACCTCAGATATCAGCTACTGGGAAAGTTACTAAAGAACAGAGGGATGGGGAGTGGGGCAACCTTCAGAAGGCCATTCAGGAGAACGAAACAAGACCCTTCTGCCGTGAAGTGGATGACAAGGGCCTCATGTATGCAGGTAATCGCCAAGACTGGACCTATTGATGACCTTTGCGATTGCCATTATCATGCAACAGATTACTTGATGTATGGCACCTGTTACTTACACCAGCTCCTTATTGCTTGACGGTGTAGGTGGCCTGGATGAGCCCGTGCAGCGCGGATACTCCAGCAGAGACTGGCGATTCGGCCACTATGAAGTCGACGGCCTCCAGGACTCTCTCTCACGCTTCAGCCGATTTGCTCTGGGTGCCATCCGCTCAGTGATTCCATTCGTTGGCCAGAAGAATCAGGGTGTGTTGTCTCCAAGTGGGAAGCCCCAAGTAGCAGACCTGTACAAGGGTATCCCAAGTGGTGCCCCTCCAGCCGAGCTGGAGGCGCGTGGTGAGGTGGAGAACCTTGAGTCGATGGCTGCCTGAAACCCCTTTGCATAGAGCACAATCATCTTTAGACCTTTGAGTGTCGTTCACTTAGGCTTGCAGATTAGTTGTGCCTCTAAGTGTCAGCAGCCAAAGTTGGCAATGCATCCACGTGGGCTGCTCCTTTGAGTCACGGCCCTGCCAAATCTGCATTGTTTGTTAGAGAGCAAGGGATGCAATAATTCATCATTGTCTGTTAGGAGAAAGGGATATGCAGCTCTCCATATCCTCCATCTGTTTTTTAATGCATTGCAATACATATCTAGACCTTTACTGTCAACCCATGTCTGTATTGATTCATGTCATTAGTGAGCATTCTTGCTTTGTTTATAGCGAGCATTGTTGCCTTGGGTAACTGCTCTAGGTGTCCAGGAGTGCATTCCTGGTCACTTGGCATCGAGTTCTACAGGAATCTTGCTTTACTCTGCATTCTCGCCTGATATTGGCAACCAGCAGCCAGCATAAGCTCTCTACATGTATCTGATTACATACTACATCTAAGTACATGTCATCTACTCTGCATTGTCGCTTGATATTTTGGGAACCTTCAGGAACTTGCCCTCCATCACGGGTACTTCAGCCAGCATAAGCTCCCTACATAACATCCACACAATGAGTGGTGCTCCTCAGTGGGCAGTGTTTGCACGCATGTCACATAGTAGCTGAAAGACAACCACAATATCATCACAACAGCTATGTAGTGGTTGCTCAGTACATATCATATACAGATATATGCCTGCCAAGAGTATGCCAATGCACTTCTTGTACCGGTTGTCAAAGATGACTGGCACATCCTGCCTGACGACATCATCATCCTCAGCATCAGCTGAAGGCAATGGTACAAAGGTGTCAATTGTGAGATGCTCTTGCCATAAGTTCCAGTATGCAACATGGGACAAAACCACAATCGAGGGGAATGAGTGATGCCCGAAAAAGATGTCAGGAGCTGAGTGAAACTTGTCCGTCCATACATGTGCGCTTACATAGCAGCATAAGAAGCTCGTTTGGGTGACATACCGACACGAATGGCAGGGGGCAGGTCAGCTACGTCTATCTCCTGGAGCTGCCCAAACCTGACCAGAATAGGCACCAGCGTCACCAGCCTCAACAAACAAAAAGCGCTCTCAGCTGACCAGCCAGTGATGCAAACGATTGTGTAAGAAAGAAAAGTTGTGAGAGCGATCCTGCTCTTCTGCTTGGTGCATGTGGACAACCAGGAAGGTGGTGGCAAATGAGTAATGGAAAGACTGCGAGGGTGTTGCCTTTCTTGCCCATTGGACGGGGTGGGTTAGTGCACTGCTGGTGCTGCCCTAGAAGCACAGGAAGGGGGCTGCAGACTGAAGCAGCCAGAGCCCCGCCCCATGTGAGCGGCAGGAGGCGGAGCGCCGCTCACGTCGTCCTACGCTGCCGCTGCTGACTCACCAGTCTATGATCCGGGCAATGGAGGAGCCAAACTCGTCCTTCTGCACGCCACACAGTCGAGCGAACAGGATTTGCGCCACCGCGGCGGACCCAGAGTGCGTCAGGTCGGGGACGCCCATCAGGCGGCGCGCACTCGGCCTCATCTCCATAAACCCTATTCCCTAGAGCCTAGATCTGAACCTACCATTATCCAATTACCAAGTCCAACTCTTGCAGGCAGCGGGGCCTAGCGGCTGGTCAGAGTCTTGACAATCTTCAGCCGTATTGGGTTGGTACTAGGTGGGCTTCGGTAAATTTTGCGCCAGCGAGTCAAGTGAGCCTGCGTCCCCGGCTCAGCGGCGGCTCCTGCAAGTCTTCCCGCCCGCCGCCGCCGCCACCGACTGCTGCCGAGGGGGCCGCTGACGGAGGTGGGCGCCGGCAGCCGTGCAATGGGCAGGCAGGGCCAGTGCTGCCACGGCCATCACTAGGCTTTGCCACCCAGAAGAATTTCGCAAAAAGGTTTTGGGTTAGGGTGAGGTCTAGAGTTAGGGGAGGAGGGTATAGGGCTTTGCCACCCCAGAGAAGGTTTAGGTTTCGATAGGGGTTTAGGGTTTGGGGTTGAATTTAGGGGTAGAGTATAGAGAAAGAGCGAGATGGGCGAAGGTTAGTAAGTGGTCAAGGGTTCGAACCTCCTGCGGCGTGAGGCGGATGCGGGCTCTCCGCGCCAGGCCCTCGACGTCCAACGGCGGCCGCTGCCGGGCCGGGCCGCCGTTGCCGCCCGCAGCCGCCGCCGCCGCCTCTACCGTGGCGCGCG
>WELB01000084.1:300937-358172 GCA_009602725.1 Spirogloea muscicola | reverse complement strand
CCACGGCCGCCACGACTGCCGCCGCCGCCTCCGCCGCCGCTGGCGGGGCGTTCGTGCGCATCGTCTCAGACCCTCAGGGCCGCACCGTGCTGCTGTGGGCCGACGACGCCGCCTCCGGCGACGGCGGCGGCGCGCCCGACGCGCTCTCCCGCTGGCGCGCCCAGAAGGCGCTGGAGGAGTGGCTCGTCGCCAAGGAGGCCGCGAGCATCGGCCATGCCCGGCCAATGCCACAGCCGCTGCCCCTGCTAACGACGCCGGCGGTGGCGTCCTCCTACGCTGCCGCTGCCGAGCCCTCTGCCAGAGAGAATGTCGATGACGGCACCGCCGCCGCGACGGTGCACGTGCCGGCGCCGCAGCCCGACGGCCTCGCTGGAGTGGGGCACTCCCTGACTGACCGCATCAGCCCACGCGTGAAGGGCCTCGTGCTGCTCAACATTCTCACCTTCGTTTATGGTGCGCTGCTCCTGGCAATGGCCGCTGTCGCTGTACTGCCTCTTGATGCGGAGTGTACGAACGTTGCATGGTGGCAATGAAAGGCCAGGCAGCAGGTCTTGAACGTCGACGTCCACTGTGCAGACAGTGCTTCCCGCGTAGTCCAGCTAGATGCTGCGTCCATGGCTTCACTGGCGGCTCCTGCGCCGTCTCTGAGTTGGGAGCGTGTTTGCGTGGCTATGCAGGCAGCAACATCTCGGTGGTCAAGGAGACGGAAGCAGTGCTGGACCCTGCAACGTTCTCGGCTGGCCGCTTTGTGATTGCCACCATCGCCTTCTCGCCGTTCCTCCTGGAGGCGCTACGGCACCCCAAGGTCCGCCGCGCTGGCTTCGAGCTTGGCATGTGGTCCGGTCTTGGGTACCTCTCGCAGGCCGTCGGCCTCCTCTCCTGTGGTGCTGGTCGTGCATCCTTCATCTCCACCTTCACAGTGAGTACAGCCCTTTGCTATTGCCTAATCATAAATCTAACAAGATCAATTCTACGTATATTCTCACTCGAGCACTTATATTGAGGGCCT
The DNA here is from genome assembly GCA_009602725.1 of Spirogloea muscicola. Lineage (NCBI taxonomy): Eukaryota > Viridiplantae > Streptophyta > Zygnematophyceae > Spirogloeales > Spirogloeaceae > Spirogloea > Spirogloea muscicola. Next base: position 357,163 of record WELB01000084.1, on the reverse strand, counting down.
ATCTACTAGCCTACTTCATTTGGACTGTTGGTGGTCAATGCTTGTGGAGCTGCCTGGCTGAGGTAGATGCACCTCAACTCCGGATTACAACACACTTATCATTTTACTCTGTATTGATGCTGTCGAATGTGGAGCTGCTGCAGGTTATTGTGGTGCCAATCCTTGCGGGCCTCATGGGTGCCAAGATTCCCCGTGTCACATGGTTCTCTGCTGCGGCCGCAGTTGCCGGCGTCAGCCTGCTTGAGACCAACGGGCCACATTCAATAGTGAGCATGCCATGGGCCAACACTCGCTTCCCAATTGGTGGCATCTGTTAGTCCCGAAATGCTTTTTGTAAAGGGCCTAGGGAGACTAACGTTTGGCTGCCAATGCTGTTGTCGTTGCTGTTGCCGCCTTTGCCGCAGGGTGGCGATGTGTGGACGTTCCTCAGTGCGGTGCTCTTTGGGGTCCACATCCTGCGGACTGAGCAATTCTCCAAGAGCTTGCTGGGCAACGCTGCTAACAGCATTGCTCTTCCTCTCATCGCGCTTCAGGCAGGGCGGCCATATGAAAGCCTCATCTTTGCAAACGGCCAGTGACTGGAACGACAAGTCATAATCTATCAGGATTGCGGTCTTGGCAGTCTGTCAATGTCACACGTGTGTGGTCATGTGTGTAGCTTTGTTCCTGACTGTCGAGCTACGTGCACTCTGTTCCTCCTGTGCAGCTATTTGTGATTGCATTCCTCTCAAGCAGCTGGGCACTGTACGCGCACGTGAACAGCGGCGACTGGAGCATTTTCGACTTGGCCGCCGGCGGCGACTGGTCCAGCGTGCTTGACATTGCGACGGCCGTGCCTTGGGCGCCCATGGTTTATACTGGCGTCGTCTCCACGGCCCTGTGCCTGTGGATCGAGGTTAGATAGCACTCTGCTTTTGGCTGGATGTCACTCAAGCCTGTAAGATCATCAGTGGATCTTGTCCCTATGCTCTTATGATGCGCTGATGGAGCCTTACACTTCACAAGTCGACCATTGCCAGGTGGTGTCCATGCACAACGTGTCGGCGACAGAGGCGGCGATGGTGTACACGCTGGAGCCTTTGTGGGGGGCTGCTTTTGCCTGGACACTGCTGGGTGAGAGGTGGGGAGCCAAGGGCTGGTTTGGGGCCGCCCTCATTCTAGGTACGTTCCCGCTATATTACTATCTGCGTTGCATGAGTGGTCATGAGGTTCTGTAATGTGCTACTTATTTGTCTGAGGCGTCCTTGGCAAAGCTAGTCCTATATCAGAATTTGGTGAGCATTGGCGCAAGTGAAAGCTGCACGTGCTGTGAGTGCAAGAGCAGCACTTGTATTTGCGACAAGTCAGAAGTGATTGCATATCAGTGCACTGTGCTCTTACCAAAGCGTGGTGAATGGTGAACAGCTCCAAGTGCCTACCTGAGGATCTTTTGCCTGCATTGTCAAGCAGGGGGCAGCCTTGCGATGCAGCTGCTGGGGAGGGTGCCAGACACAGGTGAGGCGCCTGAGGTGAAGGCGGGGTCACCAGAAGTCCTGCAGGCCAAGGTTAAGGATGTGGCAATTGCTGCCGAGAGCCTCGACCTGGCAAAGGTCCCAGAGGTTATCCTGTCGGAGGACTACAAGCCCAGCGCCACAGCCAGCGACACACAGAGGTCAAGACAGGGGCTCTCCACGCGGCATACCAAACGGGACTGATCTACGTGGGAAGCTCAGCATGTTCTGCCGCTGTTGCTAGTGCTCAAGCCCGGCGCTCAATTTTGCAGCCAAGCATACTTGCTTGCCATTATTGCTGCCCCTTTGGCAGCCCATGCCTGACTCTGGTGGATATCTCGTGTAGGAATGAGAGGGACCAAAGTTTTGCTACCGTAGGACTGACTGTCTTGCCACTGATTGACAAGGCTGCACGGCCTCCCAGCCAGCATGAAGAGATTGATGGTGGTCGCAAGCACCATTGCTAGTCAAAACGGTAATTGCAGAATAGTGAGATGGCAGAGGGCTCACGAAGCACCTGCAGCTATCAGGCTGGCTCACGCTTGCTTTCAGAGTCAGCGTGGATGCACACCAACTTGTCCGCCATCTGCTTCACAATCACGGATCTTGCCCGCACACGCTTGCAGTGGACTCAGTGGTGACACAAGCCAAACCATTAATTGCCGGCCCTGTGTATGTGAAAAACTTGTCAAGGACTTGAAGTGCCCTTGGTCTGCTAAGATCAACAAAGGGAAGATAAACAGCAGCCTAATCTAAGTGGCATTGGTGCTATGGTGATGTCGGAGTGGAAGTGTCTTGCATGCTATGTCTTAATCAAGCATGTTGAGATCAAGCACATCATATTCTGCAGCCATCTTGGAATGGTACAGGTACACAACATGGCTATGAGTAAACTGCCGCGTGCTGGTGGCTACAGTGATAGGTTGCTTAGGTACCTCTTGCAGATGCACTTAGCAATAGCGAGGCTGAAGTATGACTTGCAAGTGTCGAACTCATGGCCCGTTTGCTAACTGATACGTTCGTAGGAGCATGCGAGAAAAAATAATTATCTCCTCAAGGTTACGATTGCCTGGGAGACCCAATAATCGGAGGGCCCTCAAAAGCCAATCAACCTAGAACATACCTTACCGTGTAGAGCTGGAATCTGCCATCCTTGAAGGTTCCACAAATAAGGGACTGGAGCTCCGTTGAGAAGAGGCTCTGTGGAAACTCCTGATAGACCTTGCGCCCTTGTGAGCACTGCCCCTTCATGAGCCACCACCTCCTTGAGGGAGCTCAACTGCGTCAGAGGACATAGCAGCACTGGGGACGATGGATTGCTGCTGCGGGTGGCCCAACAGAATACATTTGGAAGCCGCCATCCAACAACAGTGAAGCAGCATAGCCAGTTGCCTGACGGTTTGTATAACCACCATGTAAGCTGGAACTCTTGAGTGCGTATACCTATCGGCTGTGACTGAGGTACTCGTTGGAGCCCCCAAAGAGTGGGACATGGGTATGCTAAAACCCATCCTTGACCAACAATCAGGACGCTTTACGCTGAGCATGCAAGACGGCCGCCATTCAGGTGCCTGGTGAAGATTACACCTGATCCACCTTAATAGAGTCAACTACACTGCAAGAGCCGTCTCAGGCTTTCCCAGGCCCACACTGGACTGCCTTAGCATTTACATTTGCCAGGCACTCACCCGTGCTCGGCAGCGGCTATGACAGCATAGCCAAAGCTTCCATGGGCATATATTACAGGTCCTCTAATGGGGATGCGTTAAAGGGCAATCTTGACCTAACCATTCTTGTCATAAAACATTGCCAGGCAGCTGTTCCTCCTTCACTAGCTAGACATTCTCTGTGACTTCCTGGTGTGTGCAACATTAGCTCTTCCCTCGTGTCTTGCCACCCCGCCCTCTTGATGGCCTGCCTCTGCCGCTGCTCTTTGCTCTTTGACTGCCAGCCGAGCCTTCGAAGTCCACGTCGAGGTCACCATCATCCCTGCCCTTCCTCTTTCCCCTCTTGCCGGCTTCCTTCTCCCGCAGCGTCTGGAAACCACCAAGAGCATGCTAAGTCGTGGAATCTATGAGGGAATCTATGAGGGCTTCAAGTCCAATTGCAAACAAGGTGATTGCTAGCGTGAAACATATTAGGCACATGTACTCTTGTCCACGTTTAGCATTGCACTATTTGACAAAGCACACCTTTTTAATTACGTGAAAAACGAGACTGCAAGGTAAACCCGGACCTGATAGGAGGCCATCAACAATCTGCCAGCATCTACGAGAAGTACCAGATGGCCATACTTTCATAATACTTGCAAAAGGATGATGATTGAGCGACACCAATTGCTGGAAAGAGAATGTGCTCACCATCGTGGCAATCCTCTGAGCATCCGAAACCCTCTCGAGCATGAGGAGCGCCTCCTCTTGCTCCGCAGCGAATGCCTCCATCTTCATGCCAATAAGCTGCTCTATCCTCTGGAACAGCTCCACGTCATACTGCGTCACCATAGAGACAGCCCGCCCCGACCGTCCAGCCCTGGCTGTTCTTCCAACTCTGTGGATGTAGTCCTGGACACTCAATCGACCACAGCTTCATCATTGCATGGGAGTACGTGGAATTTCCGACTGGCATGGGTCCAGTATCTAAGCACAATAGTAAGTAGAGGCCAAGACATGTGTAAAGAAATTGCTGAGAACACAATGTTCTTGAACGCCCCACATTGTCATACTGAAGCAAGCCTTTACCTTGGAGTTCATTGGAATGTCGTAATTGATCACAACATCCACTGACGGAATGTCCAGGCCTCTGCTGGCAACATCTGTGCATATGAGGATGCTTCTCTCGCCTGCCTTGAATTTGGTCAACGCACCAATCCTCTTCGGCTGCACACATGAATTTCCTGGTCAGCCATTAGATAGCACACGACGAAGTACAGTCAAGGAGTAAGTGAGTGAAGGAGTGGCGATATGACATGCGGGGAGCTATGCGGCTGTGAAGAAGCGGAATACATGAGGTTGTGTACAAAGCAAACAGCTCAGCAGTGGGCTGTATGTCCTCAGCATTGTCCAGATTTACCCAAGACGATGACTACAATGGTCGGACGTTGATTAGTGCAGCCAGCAGCTCTTCACATACATAGGAGGTATCACTGCAACAAAGCTGTAAACCACCTGACTCATCTGGCCGCTGATGGGGATAGCCTCGAAGCCCAGGTTCCGCAGGAGGAGTGCAAGCCTGCGGGTGGCCTCGCACGTGCGCGTGAAAACCATGACGGTCGAGCCGGCGAGCTCAGACAGGATGAAGCAGAGGTAGCAGTCCTTGTACTTGGCAGGGATGAAGAGGTACTGCTGCCTGAGTGTTTCTACTGTCGAGTACTTGGATGAGACCTCAACCTGCAAGGCTCGGCAGACTTAATTGGTGATTAAAGCAGATATGGCTGTATGACTGGTGGCCTTATGAGCCAAATGAGCATATAATCTGGTGCAGATGCTTCAGCACTAAATCCTTGGCTCCGAGCTCCAGCTGATTGAGACCCAAACATAAGGCCCCCAAAGATCACGCTCCAAATAGCATCATGAAGCCAAATGCCGCACAGCTGCTTCTTATAGAGATCATTAAAGTCAAAAAGAATGAGGCCAATGGTATTTAAGCAGCCTCCATGAGTACATCAGTGGTCAAACAGCACCTTGACTGGATTCTTCAGGCAGGCGCGCTGAAGCTTCGCAACCTTGGTCGTCATGGTGGCAGAGAAGAGGTATGTCTTGCGCTCCTTCGGGATAACCTTCAGGATCTCGTCAATCTCCTGCTCAAAGTCCATGTTGAGCAACCGGTCTGCCTCGTCAAGGATCTGCAAAGAGTATTTCAGAACTCTTAGCATTGGACTAGCACAAGATTTTGGACTTTACATGTGCAGATCAATTTGTTATGCTTGGATACTAGGGTATTAGAGTTTAAGGTCTTAGAATTTAGAATCACAAGTCGAGGTTCAGTGTTGGTCTCAGCGTAAGGGCTTGACAATCAAGTGGCACGGCTTCACACAGGCAGGAGTGACTGTCAAAGTACGCAACGCAGGAACTATCAGTAACTTAATGTATACAGAAACCCACTTAGTAGATTCAGCTTGGCTCGTGCACAACTCACAAGGTACTTGAGGTTGCGGAGCGAGAAGCCCTTGGTGTTGCTCAGGTGGTCGACGAGGCGGCCGGGCGTGGCGACCACGACGTGCGGGCGGCGGGCGAGGGTGATGGCCTGGGCCATCATGTCCATGCCGCCGACGATGACAGCGCACCGGAGCCCGACGGCTGCACCCAGGGCCTCGAACTGCTCGCTGATCTGGATGGCCAGCTCGCGTGTCGGCGAGAGGACCAGTGCGAAGAGCGGCGCCGGCTTCTCCAGGAGCGCCTGGATGACGGGCAGCGCAAAGGCGCCGGTCTTGCCAGAGCCCGTCTGTGCGAGCCCGATGATGTCGCGACCTGGCACAGGCAGCGCCGCATAGCATAAGAAAAATCAGTTTCAGGTTTCAGTACTAGGGTATAACTTTATGGTGGTCCAGGGTTTTGAGTTTAGGGACAGGGGTTTAGGGTTTAGGAGGGTTTGGGTTTAGACATTAGGGTTTGGGGTTGAGGGCGGGCTTGACCAGATCGCAGCCCGCCGGAAATGTTACAACAACTGCCTCGACGGCCCAAGTCAAGTCAGCGGTGCACGCCGGGTGCCATCCCAGCCTTTGGCGGCTGCCGAGACCGGCCTGAGCGGCCAGCGATGCCGGCCTGAGTGGCCAGCGAGAGCCAGGGCTCGACAGGCGACGTCCTATGTCCGACGATCACGAAGCAGAGCTTGGATTTTTCCACGTTGGTCAGGCTTAGGATTCAGGAAATGATTAAAAGCTAGGGTTTAAAGTTGAGCTTTAGAGTATTTACTTTTAGAGATTCTGGTTTAGGTTTTGAGACTTAGGGTCCCGAGGGCCGCACCTTGGATGGCCTGCGGCAGGGCCTCCACCTGGATGGGCGTCGGCTCGCCCCACCCGACGCTGCGGCACGCCTCCACCAGCTGCGGGCAGACGCCCAGCGCCGCGAAGCCTCCAGCGTTGGTGCCGGTCACGGCGGCTCCGTCCTCCTCCACCGGCGGCGGCTGCGCCGGAGCGGGCGCCATGGCGGACCGACCCGGCCCCACCCTAGAACCTGAAACCTAAATCCTGAACCATCCCGCGCTCGGCTCCTCGCCCTCGCGNAAGGCGGCCGGCAGCCGGCAGCCGGCTCCGGCGCGGCGTTGCAAGTGACCTCGCCGCCGCCGTTGCCGCCGCCGCCGCCGCCGTCGCCGCGATGCGTGCCGCCGAGGCCGGCGCTGACCCCGGGCGTGGGGGTTACCGGAGCTCACACGACGGCGTACCGCCGCCAGCTGCCAGCCCGTTAAGACGACGGGAGACGACGCCGACGTCCCTGTCCGTTGGCACGGACGACGCATTGGGGAATGACATAGCTGGCCGTGACCTTGTCCATTCCTTTGGAGCAAGCGCGGCCAGATTAACTGGTGGCTGGGAGAGAAATGCGCGTCCATAGAGAAGAGGGGCTGGCAAAGCCAGCCCAAAAAAGAATGGACAATGTCCAAAGAAAGAGGAGCCGGAGAAACTACAGAACACTGCAGAACACAGAAACGATGCAGAGGAAAGCTCAGTACCCACGAGTGAGCAACATCAGGTCTGAGTAGCTCGCTGCAGGGAAAGAGAGAGCAAGCGCGGCCAGATTAACTGGTGGCTGGGAGAGGCCAGCCCAAAAGAATGGACAAGGTCTGAAGGAGTAGGAGTGCTAAGGACTGAGACAGCAGTAAGAGGCACTCCGCCGAGACCCAGAGGCGGCGGCCATAGCACGGCCTGCGCGCGTATGGACGGCGTGGGCGAGGGAGCATTGAAGCGATACGGCCAGGCGCATGCGGAAGACTTGTGCGAGCGAACCGGCGGCGTTGAAGCCGGGCATCGCCCCTGGCAGACCCGGCCGCCGGTCAATGGCCTGGCGGGCAAGCCGATGGATGAGATCCAGCCAGCGGCTGCCGAAAGCCCGGTGTACATCCATCGCCAGGGCCGCGAATTCATCCCCCACCGGGTGATCAGCGTATTTTCGTTCCTTGCCCCGGGCCGCCTGGCCGACCGCGTGCCCTGCAAACGACGCCGATCTGGTGGGGTTGGCGGAGTCGATGCAGTCAGTTGTCACCACATCAGCGATGATGCGGGGACCGCCGCCGGGAGGGATGGCGACCAGGTTGGCGCGTCGCGTATGAGAGGCCAGCCCAAAGGAATGGACAAGGTCTGAAGGAGCCAGAGTGCTAAGGACTGAGACAGCAGCAAGCGGGGGAAGGGCTCGCCCATTGAGGATAGGGGCTGGAAAAAGCCAGCCCAGAAAAGAATGAACAAAGGACGAGAACGGGCCAGAGGAAGTACGAAGAACAACAAGCACAGAAAAGAAACGAAGCAGCTACGAAGCACTCAGTAACCCCTGCTAAGCAGCCTCAGGTCAGAGAGACTGGGTTCCTGGAGCGGACTCTCAGTAACCTCTAGTCAGTAAATGCAAATCTGAATAGCTAGCAGGCGGAAAGACGTTGCCCTGAACGGAAGCCGGAGGCCGCCGACAGAGCGTGCCGCCTGCGCGCAAGTGGACCGCGAAAGCTAGGGACCGCTGCAGAGAGACGGCCAAGCGCATCCGGAAGACTTGGGCGAGGGACCCGGCGACATTGAAGCCAGGCTGCTCGCCCTGCTACCCGTGGCGGCGGGCCGCTGCTCGCCTCGCAAGGCGGTGAAGCAGGTTGGCGCCAAAGGCGCCGCGTACGTCGACGGCGAGTGGGACAAATTCGTCGCTGGCCCTCTCCCAGTCACCAGTTACTCTGGCCGCGCTTGCTTTTTTGGCCGTGAGAAGAGCAGTGGCTGTGAGACGAAAGAGAGAAAGAAAGTGCCCATAGAGAAAAGGGGCTGGCAAAGCCAGCCTAAATAAAAATGGACAATGTCCAAAGCCAAAGAAAGAGGAGCCGGAAAAAGGACTACACCACAAAACACTACAAAACACATAGACGATGCAAAGGAAGTGCTCGCCCATAGAGAGAAGAGGGGCTGGCAAAGCTACACTACAAAACACTGCAAAAACACATAGACGATGCAGAGGGAAGCTAGGTACCCACGAGTGAGCAACATGAGGTCTGAGTAGCTCGCTGCAGGGAAAGAGGCACTCCGCCGAGACCCAGAGGCGGCGGCCATAGCATGGACTGCACAGAAAGGAGAGAGAGGAAGACTCCTCCATCCTCCACCCGTTCCGACATTGCATTTTCAGGCCCCTCCGTCATCGTGGCCCCTTCGACCCTTCGTCATGCCTTTTCGGGCTGGCTTTTCACGGCCCTTGCCCCCCTTGTGAGAGCCACTTCTTCCAATACTTAAGAAAGCGCGGCCAAATTGACTGGTGGCTGTGAGAGGCCAGCTTGTTTTGTTTGTGCTTGTTTTTCTTAGTGCTTTCCCTTCTCGTACTCTGCTCATTCTGTTAAGAGCTGGCATTTCCCAGCCCCTATCCTCAATGTGCGAGCCCTTCTTCAGCCCAAAGGAATGGACAACGTCTGAAGGAGCCGGATGGCGCAGAAAGCAAGGTACTAAGTGCTAAGACGGCAGCAAGGGGATTCTCAGTAATCTATAGTCAGAGGGTGAAGGCTGTGATCCCAGTGAGCCCAGTGTCTCCGACATGCGGCTGCTTAGCAGGGGTTACTGACTTTCCCGTTGCGTCATCTTGTGTCTAGCTGTGCCATTTTTCTTTTCGGCATCTTTTTGGCTCTCTGGATTTTGTCCGTCCATCCTTTAAGGGCTGGCCTGCCAGCCCCTCTTCTCTATGGGCGCGCAAATTCTTCTGATCGGCTAGCCCTGGAAAAGAAGAACAATTTCCGAAGGCGCCAGAATCGCGATTAAGCACACTGCAACTCAAGTGGCCCCTAGGTGCTCATATTCCGTGGAGCAGCCGCAGGTCAGGGAACTAGTCTCCAAGTAGCGGGTCCCACGTCTATTTCATTGCGGATTGGACTGAACGAGGTCCGCATCGAGGGGACTAGGGACGCCCTCTTTGCGATGCTTTCCCACCCTCTAATCACTCCAATGTGCATTTATTTACTACATGTATTTGAGCGTCTATTCTCAGAAGTCACGCATAATATTTTTGCGTCTCTGCGTCTTCGGACCTTGTTCAAAACTTTTGGGCTGGCCTCTCAAAGCTATTTAACTCAACCCAAACGAGCTATGCTTTCTCTTAACCACGAGAATAAGCTGATCTCTCCCTGAAGGAAGAAAAAGGTAGTGAAAGTGGCTACAAAAAGTAGTAAAGTGGGTTACAAAAGACCAGCCCAAGAAAGAAACAGCTACTCCAAATTGAGGTGACGGCTGTGAGAGGCCAGCTCATGGGGAAAAATGATCGAGGTCAGAAAGGGTTGAAAGGCGCATAGAAAACAAGGTCCGAAGGGGTCGGAAGAAACAGGTTTCCAAATTACGGCAATGGCTGTGAGAGGCCAGCCCAAAGGAATGTACAAGGCACCCACAGAAACCCATGCACCTCACTGCTAGAGGGTGCCCAACTCTAAATAGCCACCTCAAACTGGGGGCAGCAGCCCTATGGTTGGCGAGCGCCAAGGGGAGCACAACCGCTGCTGCCCAGGACCTGGTCATTCGTCCTTGATCATTCTGACCCATAATATGACGCCGAGGACTGTGAGAGCTTCAATTTCTAGAGAAGAGCATGATTCTGACGATGCATAGTCCAGCGAAGCCAGATCAAAATGCCAATATAAGACAGCGTAGCTTACGCGTCAGTCAGGTTGACACTTTTGACGCCATACACTCGCATTGTGGCCAGGTCCTGGAGGAAGACAGCGAGGCCAATATTGGTGAGATTAGTGCCAGGCGCCAGTGGAAATTGCAGCTCCGACTTGGCGGCACGAGCATCTGCTGCCAGCTGGCAGGCTTGCTTGAGATCCCCCACAACGTAGTTATTCACGAGATTCTTGCCACGGTTCTCGCCCCGACTGCATTTGGTTTGCTTTTTGCTCTCATAGAGAGCAATCATGACGCTGATTGTTCCAAGCTTCCCATCTCGTAGCCAAGCTGGTGTCGATGCCACGAGGGTGATTTTAAGCATGGTCTCAAGTTGCTCGGTAGTAACCTGCGCTCGCATCAGTTCAACACTCATTGCGAGCTGCTGCTGAGGCTGATGACTTTGCTGCTCAAGTGCAGGGGTAAGCTCTGCAAGTGACAGGAGCCGGTAATCTCGACCACCTAAAGTTGGCGCAAGAGGCAGGTTCCTTATAGTGTGCAGCGGCATAACCCACCTCAATCTCAGGTGCAGGATAGCATGGTGCTGTGCTTATGAGGTTCTCGACCTGCTTGGCGCTGGAGCCCACGCAGTGTTCTGCACCCTGCTAGCCCAACTGTGGCATGAGCCTCATACACAGTTGCTCTTAAGGCCATCGAAAGGAGTCATCCTTCAAATGTAAGATTCTCAAGCTCGAGTAGGGGTTAACAGTGAGGCTTCTAGTGGATTGACAGAACCTGCATCAAATTCTGGGCTCGTTCAACAAGGGCTTTGACGGCACGCACCTGCACCACCAGCTCTGGCGTGTAAATGCTGCGTTGGCTCAGTGCCCTCCCATAGGCGCGCTGTCGGTCACTCGCCTGCGCGCTGCCAAAGGGATCCTTCCAGCCAAGGTAGTCCCAGTAGTCAACGTGGTACGCTAGTGCAATGACTGGCACGCCTGCGGAGCTCCCGCGACCGAGCTTGCTCAGGACGTGGTCAGCGGGCGGGCAGGAGCTGCGCAGTTGCGGTGTGGAACTCAAGGTCAGAATGCCGTGCTCTACATTATACAGTGAGACACGAAAATGACATACTGACATGCTAATAAGACGGTGACATGTACAGGAGCAGACAATGGCAGAGCAGGCATTCCATGCTTGACACCAACCTGCAGCCCTGCGAGGTGAAGAGCTCCAGGAGTACTGCGCCGGGGTCCTCCCTGCTGTCGCCGGTGCTATTAAGGGCAGGCGCAATGCACACCGTCTCTGAGCAAGTTCCGGCCGAGTCCTCGTGCCCCTTGAACATCTTGCCCAAGAGGCCCTTTAGGAGCTTCATGGATGCAGCCGTCTGGAACAGCCCAAGGACGCTGTGGCAGCGGGCGAGCGCCACTAGCTCGCTGTCCAATCCACGTCGGGCCGCGCGCTGGCCGCACCTCTTAACGCGCTGCCAACAGTCGCAGAAAGGCACAGAGCCCAGTTGCAGAGGCGGCACGGAGCCCAGTCGCAGCGACGCGCTCGTTGCGCGGCAGCTGCTGGGCGGCGAGGTGGCGAGGCTGTGGAGTGAGAGAGGAGAGTCCAGGTGCACAACGGCTGCACAAGTGGCTCTGCGAGAGCAGGAGCTTCTGGCGATGGCGAGGCAAGGTGGGCCAGGAGGAGGCGCCCCAGGCGGAGGTCCGGAGGAAGGAAGAAAGAGCTCGTCAGGTAGCGGGCGATGGCTGTATATCTGCCAGCTCAGATTGGAATGATCAAAGTTCGAAGGAGCCAGAGAGGCGCTAAAAGCACACAGCGACTCAAGTAGCCACTGGGTGCTCACTATCTTCTATTGAGCAGTCGCAGGTCAGAGAAACTAGTCTTCGGAGGAAAGAAACAGCTCTGCCAATGTAAGGCAATGGCTGCAAGACCCACACATATCATGATCACATTTTGCGTGAGAGGCCACTTGCAAGGGAACAAACATCGTCAGGAAGGAGCGGCTGGGCGAGGGGAGAAGAGGCGGCACTTACAGCGGCCTCCCGAAAGCCGACAATGGCAACCCCCTGGAGGAAGCTTCCGCGGGCGGGGACCGGGGGCGCTGCGACCGTCGATCACGGGATCCTACGGCAGTAGAAGCGCGTCACCTGCGCCCGCGGCGTTGACGGGGCCGCGAAGTTGCCGGCGCGCTGACCCTGTTTGACGACTGCTTGGGCGGCGCCCAAGCACACCGTCAGCAACTTTGTCCATTTCCTTCATTCATTCTTCTAGGCTGGCCAATCACAAATATCTACTGGAAGAGTCTATCTTCTTTCTTGCGCTAATACTTCATTCCTCTCTGGCTGGCTTTTCCCAGCCCTCGGCCCCTTCGGATGAGCTTACTTTCTTGGGCTAGCCTCTCACAGCCATTGCCTTGCATTGGAAGGGCTAATCATTTTTTGGGCTGGCTTCACAGCCATCGCCCCCCTCTGGAAAAGCATCTTCCTCAGGCCTTTCACCTTGTTCGCTCCTGTGGGCCGGCCTTCACGAACATCGCCCCTTCACAGCCATTGGACCAGAAAGCTGGTCGAGCATTAAATGATGGCAGAAGGGCTTCTCATGGCTGTTCCGTAGACGTGCATCAGTCAGCGACCTACAGCTGACTCGTGGTACTGAGCGGGTCAGCTTAGCAGCATGCAATGTACATCTGTCAGTGTGCTTGCCTGCGTCCTTGGCCACACAGGCCCTCCATCACTCAGCTAACGCTCCATCTTTGAAAGAGCTTCTTTTTGGGCTACAAATTAGCTGGCCTTTCACAGCTATCGCCCCCCTCCGCGAGCGCTGCGTTCCGTGGTCTGAAGAGCTTCTCGTTTCTTAGCGACCACCACGTGCTGACCCTGCGGCCACTGAGCAACTCGCAAGTAGCAGCAGCCGGCCTACCTTTGTAGCTATGCATGCCTTCGTCTAGCTTGACGGCTTTAGCCTATAAGTACCAGCTGTCTTTCCTGCAATCAATATGATCGTCCTTCTGTCCTGAGTTTATAATCACACACTCAGCGCTGGCCTCCTCCAGAATGCAGCAAGCGGCTGGTAGCACCCAGCCCAGAGATGTCTTCCTAACTCCAAGGCTTCAGATTCTTGGGTGAGTATGACACTCTTACTCTGATGAGCCAGTTTGCTGGCGCTCCTCGCCCAAAACTGGCCATGCTTGGGCTGGCCTCTCCCGAGCACAGTCACTGCTTTCGGGCTGCGCATTATGGAAGAATGAATGGTGTTGGGGCAAAGGGGCACCGGTAGTAGAGGCCAGTCAGCAAGTTAAGTGGCCGCAGGGAATAGAGATTGGCTCTTCTTAGGGCACGTAGCTGTAATTGACCCGCCAAACGGTAATGTCAATTGCATGACAGACTTGGCCCCAACCACAGAGGCGCAAGAGCTTCAAGTCTCAAATCAGTATGATGAGCGCTGCGCTCCTAATCTAACAGTGGTGTGTAGGAGCTCAAAGCTTTTGTCTGCGACAGCTCAAGCAGTGGCTGGAGCTGCTGTCGTTACCTGTTGTGACGAACGCACTTGGCGCTTGACATGAGCTGCACCTTGGCGGAGTCTTCTGGTCTGTCTGGTCTCCTCCTTGATGCGGCCACCATTCCTCTTTTACGTATACCTTTTCTCCCTGGCTTTTGACGGCATCGAAGCTAGTCTTTCTGGCGCTTGCAATCAGCTGTGCCGGTCTTAACAGTCTGTAGCAGCATGGACTGAGCTCTTCCAAAGGGGGGCGGGGACTATGAGAAGCCAGCCCAGAAAGAATGAACAAGGTCCGAAGGGGCCGGAAGGCGCCAAAACCACACAGCTATGCAAGTAAACTACAGCACAGCAGCAACCAAAATGTGGAATATATGTACGACTCAAAATGTCAGATTGTTTTGCTACCGAAACAATCTGACAGCTTAAAGATTATATACCGAAACGCACCTCTGCAGCGGCTTCAAGACGAAGCTGGCGCCAGCGCCGCCTCCGGCAGCGGCGGCGGCGGCGGCGGTGNGCACCGCCGACGGCAGCGCCTTCGCCGGCTGCCCGCTCTGCCAGGTGCCGCTGGCTCCCTGGTTTTTCTCCATCGAGGCTCGAACCCTGAGTCTCTCAAACCCCGCGCTCGGTGCCGGGACCGAGCGGCGCCGTCTGGCCTTCGGCGTCGGCGCTGCCAGTCATTACCGCAAGCGCCTTGGGCTCTCGGTGCCTTGCATCGTCGTTCTGGGTAGCTCAATTGACCATGTATTCATTACAATATTATGAAAACTCGAAACAGTCAGGGGTTTTGTTAGCTCGGCAAACTGTGCCTGCTTGTTTAGCGACAAACCCACTTTGCTACCTCAACAGCTCGCAGCTCTTCCTCGGCGGCCGTATCATAAGGCTCGCTCCCATGCCGCCGTTAGTCTTGATACCAAATTTTCATACAGTTAACATATTTGTAGACGCTGACGGTCGAGGGACCCACTTATTGCCGCGGCGCAGGCTTGGGTGGCGCTCGCCAGGATCAACGACCACCTCGACGGCGGCGGCTGCGGCGGCGGTGGCGGCGGCGGCCTCGGCCTGGCCGGCGGCAAAGGCGGCTGCGGCAGCGGCGGCCGCAGCTGGAGTGCCGAGGCCAGCGCCCACAAGCAGCAGGAGGCGCAGCCAGATTGCCTGCGCTCAATGCGGGAGGCCGCCATTGCGCAGCCGCCTCCCGACCAGGCGCGCGTGGCGAGGCACAGCGACAGCGGCGATCAAGGAACCGAGCCAGCGTCGCATGGTGTGGCGTCGGGGCAGGCGGACGTTGGCGAACGAGCCCACGAGCAACAGCAGCAGGAGGAGGCCGTGCATGAAGGCCGAGCAGAGCCACGGGCGCCTGCTCCAGAGCCCATCCCGTTCCTCACGCCCGTGTGCTCTCAGGAGCCAGCGGCGGCGGCAGAGGGGGCTGCAGCGGCAGCGGCGGCGGCAATGGCGTCAGCGCCCGTGCTTATTGCTGCCAGCTGGGAGGAGAAGGCCCTCATCGCCGCCGACCTGAGCGCATACCGCAGTGCTGGCGGCAGTCTTGATGCTGCTCCAAGGGATGGTGCAACTCTCCGGGGCCTCGATGCGGATGCCTCAGTTGACCTTGCCGGGCTCGACAACGGAACCAGCAGCGCTTTCTCGTTCAGTATCTTGCAAGGAGCTTCAAGCTCGGGCTGTGCACCGGCCTCAAACTCCAACGACTGCCTGCCAAGCACCGGAGCGGTCCCTGACCAGCCGTCAGAGCGTACTTCATCAGAAGTCCCGTGCGGGAATGCAGATATACTGGATGCTTGCTTCTCAGGTGCGCAATGGCAAGGCCGCGTCAGTGACGACGAGGCATCAGGCATTGAAAATGAGGACACGGAGGAAGGTCCCAGCAAACAGGCAGGTCCTCAAGAGCAGACCTTGACTGGAGCACAGCAGGAGGCAGGGTCTAGCGAGTCACAAGAGTGCTTACAGCCTGCCCTGGAAGTGGACGAGAGCAGCGGCCGAAGAGCTGCTGGCAGTGCAGACTCATGCGCTCCCGCTTCGCCAGTGTTCATGTCAAGGTCGAGCAACCCAAAGGGCCTGCTTATCGTTGAGGACTTTCTGTCGCCTCAGGTGGGTGCTGCGTCTTGTCCGTCAGGCGAGCAGCTGTATTGGGCAAGATGCAAGTGTGCTTTACCTCTGCCTGTTCTCAGTGGTCGTAGATTTGTTGCAGGAGGAAGAGAGCCTGATGCACGCGTTGGACGTTGAGTCGGGAAATGGATGGCGGCCGAGCACCATCAACGGCCGGCACTTTGGCAAGCAGTACGGCGTCATGACCAGCATCCGTACTAGGTAGGTTGGGAGGGTTACAGGAAGACGAGAACGGGGGTTTAGGGGCCAATTATCAGCAGTATGCTACTGATTCTCTTTCCATCAATTGATCAAACATTTAGTAGTTGCTTTACTTTCATCAGTCTGCCAAGACAATGCCTTTACAGGTGATGAAAGTCCTTGCTGTGCAGCTGTTTTCCTTGATTTGCAACACCTTGTAGTATCCGTAGCTGCTCTGCTGCAGCTCAGCATTGCAATATTCACTCTTCATTTAGCCACGTCTGTGGCAACAACAGGTCCGTCTCAAAGTCCAAGACCCCGATGCCGGGATTTCTCAACAATTTGCTGCAGAAGATGAGGAGCATTCCACAGCTTGACAGCTTCTGCCCCAATGGGGCAAACGCAATGGACTACAGGCGGCAGCTTGGCCACTCGCTGCAAGCACATGTGGACGATCGGCAGGTCTGTGGACTGCCAACAAGCTGGAGTTGAAATACTTATAAAGGTCTTACATACAGAAAGATGGACAGAACAGACAAAAAGGAAGACAGACGCCGATGGGGCCTCCAACATCTTTCTTAAGCTGTGGCGCAATGCTTGTCCTGCAGCTGTCTGGAACCTTACTTGTGAACCTGAGCCTTGGCGGCGCCTGCTACATGACATACGCTCGTGAGCGTGGGCCCAAGGATCACTTTAAGGTCCTCCTCAAGCCGCGCTCTCTGCAGGTAGGGATCCTGGGCTGAAGTGCCCCAAAGTCACTTCAATCTAGTGCAACATGCAATGAAATAGATTATGCTGAGTCCTGGCACGCCAACAATGACTTTAAAAAACAAATCTTGATCTTGTGTCATCGTTGTCAGAGCTACATGTCTGTCCTACCCGTGACAGCAACTTCCTGATGTGGGAGTCCTTTTGGGCTGTGCTGCTGTTGGCACTGCTGGTGTTACATTGAAATGTAGGACGACAACTTCACTACCTAAATGACTTCTCTGCTAGTGGCTGGCGGTGTGTGCAGATTGTCGCAGGAGAGAGTCGCTACAATTTCACGCATGCCATACTCAATGGTGACCTCCTTGCAGAGCGGAGGGTGAGCCTCACATTCCGAGAATCGGGCTTGAAAATAAAATGAGAACAAATAGCACATCATCACGGCGAATTCTTGTGGACGAAGCCTCAGAGGCTGACTCCCGTAGTGGGAGTGGGGCAGAAGGGCGCCTCACGCGACTATTTGCCATTCATCATACTTGTAGCTCTTGTCCACATGTGGTTCCATCTGCTGGCTCGAATGTTGCCGCAGGTTATGAGCCCGGTCGGCACAGCGGTGCAGAAGGCAAGTAGGGTATGCATAGAGCAATCCAGTAATATAGGAGATCAGTTGCGATTAGAAATTCTCCGTGTACCCAAGGATATACACGAGGTCAACGGGACGAAGCAGCTCTTCCAAAGCAAGCGAGGGCTGACAAAAAGCCAGCCCACAACAGCATGAACAAGGTCCAGATGAGTCGGCAAAAAGGTGGGGACCGCTAAGGGTGCCTGGTCAGTGTGCTATAGTAGATCAGGTCACTCAGGCCCTCCATCACTCAATACCTACTCAGCTCACGCTGAACTTGATCCTACACACTGAACCCAATTCTCCTTGATGGCAGCTCCAAGTCGGGCTAGTACAAACTTAGCAGCAGGGAAAAGGGAGGCTCGCAGCTCCTGACTCATGGTTTTTGAGCTCCCATTCGCCGTGGTCTCTTGCACAGCTGTGTGATCATGGCGCCTTTCGGCCCTTTCGGACCTTGTCCATTCTATCTGGGCTGGCCTTTCACAACACCGGGCCCCCTTCCTTAGCACTCCGGCTCCTTCAAACCTTGTCCATTCCTTTGGGCTGGCCTCTCCCAGCCACCAGTTAATCTGGCCGTGCTTGCCCTTCGGAAGAGCTCACTTCTCTCCATGCCTAGCAGCCGCAAGCCGGGGAAGCTCAAAAAGAAGCAAGCGCGGCCAGATTAACTGGTGGCTGGGAGAGGCCAGCCCAAAAGAATGAACAAGGTCTGAAGGAGCCGGAGTGCTAAGGACTGAGACAGCAGTAAGCGAACTCTCAGTAACCTCTCGTCAGTAGATGCAAATCTGAGTAGCTAGCAGGCGGAAAGACGTCGCCCTGACGGAAGCCGGAGGCCGCCGCCAGAGCGCGGCCTGCGCTCAAAAACCAGCGGCAGGAAGTGGGTGGAAGGCCCCGAGTCGAACGGACCCGGTCGACGTGGCGGGTTGCGGGTCAATCGAGGGGCCAGCCTGGAGACCTTTCCACGTGGATACGCAGAGCCAATCCAGAGAGCGAGCTTTGCCTGCGTGGCCCGGGACCACCTGCCACCCCTGCGCCACGCTGGCCGGCCTGCAGTCGCCGTGGCGGGAGAGCTTCGAGGCCCGCCGAGGGCCCGCCGCCGCCGCCGCCGCCCGCCGCACTCCGCCGCCGCCGCCGCAGCAGGAGGCGGCGGGGATCGCGGCAGGTTTTGCGGCGGCTTTCGCGGGCGGCGAAGGACCCCGCGCCGCTGCCCGCGGCTGGCGTTGCCTCGACGGCCGCACGCTGCCGCAGCGGCGATCGCTTCCTCGGGAGGGGCCGATGTAGCTGCCACGGCACGGCTGCATTCCCGCATAGCGATGGCGGACGCCGCTGCCGCCGCCGCTGCCGCGGCGTCCGCGGCTGCGGCTTCCGCGGCGGCGCGGGCTCTGGGGGGCCTCCTGGCCGCCGGCGGCGGGCACCTGCTGGCGGTGTGCCGGGGGCTCGTGGACTGGGCCGCCTTCGCGCTCCTGGAGGCCCTGGACCGCGCCCTCTGCCCCGTCTTCAGGTCCACTCGAGCTACCCGAACGACAATTTAGATGGCGGAGTGGAATATTATGCATCTGTAACAGGTGCTGCCGGTCAGCGGCCGTCGATGCATTCTCCGGAGCGACGGCAAAACCTCCATTTGGTCGTCCTTTGCTCCACCTCCACTGCAAAGGCCAGTGTGGCTTTGGGCCGTCGCCTTCACCACGATCCGGAGGGGACGTCGTTGCCGTCTCTGAGCCTCATCTCCAACGGGGCGCATTGATCACTTGTTGGCGTCTGAGATGTGCAGG
This sequence comes from Spirogloea muscicola, assembly GCA_009602725.1. Lineage (NCBI taxonomy): Eukaryota > Viridiplantae > Streptophyta > Zygnematophyceae > Spirogloeales > Spirogloeaceae > Spirogloea > Spirogloea muscicola. The sequence goes on along the minus strand of WELB01000084.1, from coordinate 338,014 downwards.
CTGGCGGATGCGTGGTGTCCAAGCAGCGCGCCGCCTTGCTACTGCGCCGAGCGCAAGCGCACGGCCGCCTGGGACGAGGCTCTCGCCAGCTACGACGACGGTGGAGGAGAAAGCGGAGCAGAAGCGGAGGCGGTTGCGGCCGCCACGACTCGCCTGGCGGCAGTGTCGGCAACGCTGCGCGCGCGACGACGGAGGGTGGTGCGATTGACTGGCCGCGTCGCCATCTATAAGGCTGCAACGGCCTTCTTGCAGACGGCCAAGCGAGGGGCCGACGAGGTGGACACAGTTGGCACGCTCAGGATCGCCAAGGCAGCAGAGGAGCAGCAGCCGCTCCTGGAGGCGGTGTCTGGCGTCACATTTCGCCTGCTAAATCTGCCAGCGCCACTGCCAGCACCAGCAGGCCAGCCGCTTATGGGCCGCGACGACCTCGCGCAGCGCACCACTGAGCTGCGCGCGGTTGCGGCGCTCCTCCGCAAAGCTCTTCGGCGTGAGAAGGGCGATGCGGGCGCCTCGAAGCACGGAGTGCACCGCAGTGATGGCGAGCACCCGTCTCGCCACCGCTGGTCAGACTGCGGCTGTGGCATTTGCTCAGCTTGGAGAACCTCCGAGGGGCACCTGTACGTGCACCGCACATGCGCCGCCGCCGCTGCCGCCGGGTCGCTCCTTCCCAAGCCTGCACACAAGGGCCTCGCCGGCACTGCTCCAGGCTCTGACAAGATCCCAAGAGTGCCCGTCAATGAGGCTAGCGACGTCATCTTCCTACATGGCTTTGCAGCCTCCTCGTCGTTCTGGGTTGACACTGTGCTGCCACACTTCTCGGAGCACTTTCGTTCCACGCACCGCCTCTATGCTGTGGACCTCCTCGGCTTCGGCAGGAGCCCCAAGGTGAGGGCCAGCCGCCATGCTGAGCACCAGTCCCCCAATCAGCCCAACAGCCGCTGATGAGGCTTATCGCTTGTTGTTCGCTGGAGCGCAGCCAACGGACTGTCTGTACACTCTGGGTGACCACGTGGAGACGATCCAGGCATCAGTCATCGCTCGGTACGGCCTGCGGTCCTTCCACATTGTCGCGCACTCCATGGGCTGCCTCGTCGCCCTGGCGCTGGCCGCCTGCCACCCTCTGGAGGTGGCCTCCGTCACGCTCTTCTCACCGGTGAGTGCCCGTGCCGCTGCCTTCCATGCCAGCACCGCGGCTACTATTCTTGGCTGCCGTGCGAGCATTACTGAGGCTGACGTGCATGGCGGCGGCGGCCATGCTGATGCAGCCCTACGTGGCGACGCCACCCGGCGTGCCCGCCGCTGAGCAATACCTGGAGAAGGCCATTCGGCGGACGTTGTGGCCACCTCTGGCGTTTGGCATGGCGCTCATGTCGCACCATGAGCACGTTGGGCGCGTCGTCTGCTTCCTCCTCTGCCGTAATCACCGCTTGTGGGAGCCTATCCTCGGTGCTGCAGCTACACTGCTTTCACAGCGAAGGTGAGCGCGTACTTTGGTCTTCTTGGGAAGGCTTCACATTGAAGGTCGCAACTTTAAGCCCTGGAACTTTGACTTGTCATTAAGAAGACATTAGTGTTTCTGTCAGGGCCGTTGTAATCTTTTCATGCCTCTAGATGCCTAGCACATTTTTGCATTGATCAAGACTGACCTTCTCAGCCCCTCTGCAGGGTGCCGCGTTCGTTCATCGCTGACTTCATGCAGCACACGCACCACTCAGCATGGCACATCTTCCACAACACCATCTGCGGTGGTGCGGCGCTCATTGGCCCCACACTGCACCTGCTCCACCTCGCCGGCCTCCGAGTTCGAGTCATCCATGGCTCGGCAGACGCTGTATGTCCATACGCACACAGTCTGCACTTGACAGCCAAGCATGCCAATGTTGACCTACGGGCCGTCTCTGGCACCGACCACATCACGGTCATATTGGGAAGAGAGGCTGCTGCTGCGGCCGAGATCGAGGCCTCCATCGCACGAGAGGCTTTGCCCAGCCCAGTCCTCTAGTGCTTGCAACGACGTGTGGCTAAGTGCGTCTAATTGGTGCCTACAGGCGTCTTTGCGGCCAATGCAAAATTTGAGGATCTGACGAGCCTCTCACATTAGCAGGAGCCTCACCATACCTCTTAATGACCAAAATGAAGAATCCGTGGCCGCCAGCTGTTGAGAAGGTCTTCTTGCTGATCCACATGGCTAAGTGGCTGTGGAGGACGAAAATCAAAGCACAGGCACAATATCTAGGGTTAGATCTAGGTTTAGGGTTTAGGGCCTGCATTTGGGTGCCTGCTTCGTTACCCCTGGTCAGCAGCCGATGAAGAGGATAACAGGGAAAAGGTTTATGGTGAATCCAGGCACTGACGCTGAGCGTCACAACGTCCATGCCGGTGCCCGACAGCGCCCTCCCCTCGACCACCGTAGCTCCTCAAACCCTAGTCTATCCTCCAGTCGCCATACCCTAGCTCGGGCCTTGGACCCGCCAGCGGCGGCGGCGGCGGCGGCGGCGGCGGCGGCGGCGGGGCCGGAGGATGCGGCCCCGCCGCGCGGTGCCGGTGACGGNCCGCCGTCGCCGCCGCGCCGCCGTTGCCGCCGCCGCAGACGACGATGCTGAGCGGGGCGCTGGCGGCCGCGGGGGGCCGCCGCATCGGCGTCCTGGTCAACGACCTCGCCGAGGTGAGCCGCCGCCGCCGCTCTGGAGTTTGGTTAGGGCTTAGGTTCTGGGGTTTAGGGCTACGGCGCGCGCTCGCCTGGACGCCGTTGTGTTGTTGCGCTGGCACGCAAACCTAAACCTAATACTAAGTTGACTCCTAAACGTAGACCTAATGTGAATCTAAATTTTTTGAGCTAACCATGAGATGCCGGTGGCCCGCGTATGCCCACAGGTCAACGTGGACGCCCGTGTCCTGGGCCAGCTGGCAGGCGCGGCCGGCGGGCTGGCAGAGCTTCACGGCGGTGAGGGCCCTGGCAGCTCGAGCTTCTGAAGCCGTCACGTTCCTAAATTTTGCCGAATATTCTTGAATCAATCCGCATTGGCGCACCACTTGGTATTCCAATCTGACTGACTCAAAGCCCTGGCAGCTCAAGCCCTTGAGTCGGCTACATCTTCAACTGTGATTCCTTATCTGGGTCTTGATCAAGCTTTGTTGTCTCACTGCTTTCGAAGCGGTCTCCATTGGATGCCGGCAAGGTGCGCCATCCGCTTACGCTTTGACGGGGTGGGCTCAGGTTGCATCTGCTGCTCTGCTGGCGGCGGGCTGGCCGCGGCCCTCCAAAAGCTGCTCTCGACTGACGGTGTGAGCGAGCCCCTGGATGCTGTTGTGATCGAGTGCTCTGGCGTCGCAGAGGTGCGCAAATGTCCCTCAGTGGCAACACCCACACGGGACCACAGACCGTAGCCCTGATCGATGCCAGAAGCTGAAGTTTTCGTCTATCCCTGAAAGCTGAAAGTGCCAAAGTTCCACACAGTCCACCAGGGAGGGAGGATGCGTGCCAGCTGGTTGCTTGAAGGTTGACTCTGACTATTGACTCTGACTACTACATCGCTGCTCACGTTGAGGGATGCTGACTTGGCTCTCTTGACTTTGTCAGGCATCCAATGTCAGCAATCTCCTGGCTGCACTCCGCGGCGATGAGGAAGGCTGCCCTCAGCAGGCGGTGCTTGACACTCTGGTAGGACGTCTGTCTCCTTCGTAAGCTTTTCCCTTCTCCAGACTGTGGGGCCACGAAGTTGGGCACTTTGTTGTCCCTTGAGTGTTGCCCACAATCAGTGGCTTTGATTGTACTTCCACTACTCACTGCCCTACTTTTGCTCTCTGCCAATTGCATTGTCAGGTCACCGTGGTTGACGCCGGCACCATCTTGAGGTGGCTCGATGCAGCCAGTGGGGCTGCGGGCGCTGGCACTGGTGAAACTGCACTGGCAGCGCTTATGATTGAGCAGGTGCACTGACTCCCAAGCACGCTACTCGGGAGGAAAGGGAAACAAGTAAAGGCCTCAGGGATTGCCTGCAAAAGCTTTCCGCCTAGGCTTTATGCTGGTTATGATATCTAGGGGCCTTCAGCGGGACTGGCACTGTGGCCTTTATCCTGCTTCTGGACTGCAGTCCAGACGGCGTGCAGTCCTGCACGTCATCTTGTTAATGATAATGAGGTGTAGTTTCCAATGGTGGGGCGTAGAAGCTAAGATCTGCGCCACAGATTGAATCTGCAGACGTGGTGATTCTCAACAAGGCCGACCGAGTCCCGCTGCCCAAGCTGGCGCTTTGCAGTGCCGCTGTCAGGGCCCTCAACCCTCGTGCCTTCCTCCAGGTAAATCCAGGATATCAAATTGCCGATGCAACCCAACCTCCTACTGCAGAAGCATTGCTATGTGCTTAGAAGCCAAATGACTGCCAGCAGGAATGCTGGCATCAGCTTGTACCTAGGTCCAAATGAGCAAGGACTCTTCTCATACTCCTACCCCCAGTGATGGTCAAGTTATGTAACGTCGAGGATCACAATGTCCCAGGGCAGTGCTGCCAGGGCTGACACAGCCCTTGGGTTTCATGTGTCCTCCAGACCACCTCGTTTGGCAGGGTCCCGGTGGAGGTTATCATTGCCACCGGCAGGCGGCAGATAGGCATCGGAGCGAGCTCGGAAACGGGGAAGACTGGTTGGGGCTATCAGCGTGGCCACTCTCACAAAGACAAGGGCGAGGAGGACCTCAGAGGGGTCGCAGACCGCGATGAGGGACACCACACACATGCACACTCGCAGGCCGGCCATATTTGCAGCTTTGTCTTCGAGGAGCGGAGACCCTTCCACATGGAGCGGCTGCACGACTTGGTCAAGGACCTCCGCCACCATCTGGCTCGCGTCGACGGTTCCTCAGCCATGCAGCTGGGGACAAGGGGAAGTGGAAGCGGAGGGGATTGCCACACTTGGAATGGCTTGCTGAGGTCCAAGGGCCTCCTCTGGCTCGCCAGTAAGATGGACTGTGCTGGGTAAAGCGCTTCTTCATATGCCCATCAAGCTGGTCTGGGTTCTCCCGGGGCAAAGCTGTGCTGAGATTAGGATACAGGAATTTGGGATATTGTACAAACAATCTGAGGATGAGATGCTTGTTGGCTACATAAGGGAAGTCAGATGTCCTGTATGCCCAGTTTATGTTGACTTTTGCCCAACAAGCTAGCTAGCTTATTCACGTGGCTAGACTGAGAGAAGATACTTTTGCTTGGGCTGGCAGAGAGTGGTGTCAAGCTGGCAGCGTCCTTGAGATTCAGCCGGGAACTAAGTGGGTGCCGGTGAGACATGCATTCTCTGCTCTTTCCAATTAAGATCATGTCTGTAGTCTTCCTAGACAAGTCAACTACCAACTCATTTGTGGTGGAGGTATCGAATTCCGTGTGTCAGTATCTCATTCCGTGCGTTAGCTCGAGCTGCATGCAAGCAACAGGTTGCAGAAATATCAGGTCAGCACATTGCCATCTATGCAGGAGGTGAATCTTGAGTACCCGATGACAAGCACTGACTTTGGTGATAGAAGGCAAGAGGTAATCTTACAGCCAGGTGCTCCAACATGACAAGTGTTATTCTGTATCCTTGCCGGTGCCCTGCTCTGCTTCCTTCCGTCCACCACCCCTGCTCCCCTTCTTGTATCACATCTGCTGATGCTTATGTGGGCAACAATTCCAAGCTTGCAATTCGTATTGTCAGATGTTATGCCAGTCAACCTAGGGATTTGAGGTCATGTCAACATATCCTTGCAGATTGTCTTCATTGGCACAATTGAGCTGAATCAGGAGAGAGTGCAACAACGCCTCCAAGCTTGTTTGTTGACTGAAGAGGAGGTAAACTCTCATCTGTCACGCATGGGAAATATGGTGCCTAGCCGAGCCCGGTATATTCATGATGTGTAGATAGAATCTGCATGTTGTCTTCCTCCAAACTAAGAGCTTTTCAGCTCCCCACCTTGCAGTACAGTACGTGCTCAAGACCTGACTAAGAGTGGAACCGAATCACCTTTGACTTGGGCGTGTCCTCTGATTCATAACTCCCTCAAAAAATTTCTCCGCTGTCAGAAATGCCACAGTGTGCGGCGGTGTATCTTGGATCACCTACTTTACAGGCTAACTGATGGCCATGTGCACCCCCTGCATTCTTCCAGCTTTGTCAGGGCCCAAGTGCATGGATGTCCTGGAGAAATCCTTTGGTCCTTACATTGACGACAGCAGCGCGAGCCAAAGCTGCTGCCAAGTAAGCCAATGTTCTGACTTGAGCAAGGGCATGCCAAGCAGCAAACAAGTCAATCTGTAATGCTGGAGCAGCGGCATGTAGACCATCAAGTCCATGTCTGTTTGCAACTTCACATCTCATTTCACGCTTTTCCAGTGATCTTCCTGACTTGCATCTCCATTCCGCATCTGTTGGTAAATGAGGACTGGTACACTTTGAATGGGCATTTGTCTTACCTAGACTGTCAAGCCCAGCTTGAGAAAGTAAGCCCGGTGGATACATCCTGGGTCCCCGGTAAGCAGCTTGAAGTTGTGCTTTGCTGGTGCAAGTGCAGGCCGGTGACTCACGGAAAGACCTGCTCTTGCTGCAACCCTGAGATCCAAGCATTGGACTCTTTAGCCTCCGGGAGTTGCTTCTGAGCTTCCATGGTGTGCGCGGCGGTCGGTAAATAGTATTAGACAATACAGGATACTTTGGAAGGGGCACTGCTCATTGACCTGTGATGGAATTTATACAGCAAACTTCTTATTATCATACTGAGGCTCACATCCTCAAACCATCCGAGCAATTAAGGGTTGGTTTGACGCACGTTTGTGAAGTACTTTGGACACATACGTAGACAGACAGACAGATAGTCAGAGAGAGATAGAGAATTGGGGGGGGAGGAGCGAGGCAAGAGCAAGTGTGAGAAGGAGAATGGGAGCGAGAGCGAGGGTGCACTGAGGAGCCAGAAGTGCTTGGACGATGCAAAACTGGAAGCAGTGCAGATGCTTAGCACCTCAAATCGTAATGAACTGGTGGCATGTCAGCTGCGGACGAGCTTGCGCTGCGTCTTTGGCACAGCCTGCAGCCGCTCTTCAGTAGTCCAGGACCCGCGGAAAGGGAGTGGCTCAGGTGCTCAAGGAGCCAATGCCAGGAATTGCAAAGCCATATTACAATGCATGCCATCGGCTTGTCATGGGAGAGGCACCGTTAATGGTTAGACTTTATGGTGGTTCCGCTTGTTCTGATGTTCACATCATGCAGGATGAACACAGATTATGGCCTTGCTAACTTGCCATTGCATTGCGGCATCTGCAGAACAGACAGGCCATGCAGCCAAGAGGGTTGGGGGCCACGATTTTGCCGGGTGATGAGGTGTGCTCTCTCCAGCATGCTTGACCAACAAAATGGCACTTACATCTGGGGCCTAGATCCCTATCGAGAGGCCGGCCGCGTTGGTAGCGAGATCTTTCGCTGGAGGCCGAGGCGCGACGCCGCCGAGGAAGCCGGCGGCGGCAGCTTGGCCATGCGGCGGGGGCCACCAGCACCCTTATGCTGCGGCAGGTCGGTGAGCTCCATGACCTGCACTACGCGCTGCTTCTTGGCTGCACACATACCACCAGGAGCAGCACATAAGCATTCGCTGAGTTGTTACTAATAGCAAGCAATGCCTAAAGATTGACGGCAGGGTTCAAGATCAAGATCTCATCGTGCCAAGCAGGGAGTATGACCTGACATCAAGCAATCTTGTGGAGGATCTACATTTGGCAGATTGGTTAGCACGTGGCGACTCTTACCATTTTCGAGCTCCTGATAGCGCTCGTGCAGCTTACGTTTGACCTTGGCCAGCCGCTCGTCGGCGGTGCACAAGGGGTCTGCCTGGGGAGCGGCCACCTTGGTGGGGCTGGGCCTTGCACTTGCCGATCCAGTCTTAGGCAGCAAGGGGCTCCCAGTCGTCAGGCCATTGGAGGCTCTCACATGCGGCGCCTCCTTGGCAGCTCTCGACGAGCTTGCACCCAAGCTGCTGCCGGCCTCTTTGGCCTTCTGCTTTGGCGCCGCACCGACGGTAGGCGGCTCTGGGGTCCGCTGCCTCGACCGCATGCTGCTGCCATCTGCAGCGCTGGGCTTCTTCGCCTCCTTGAGATGCTGCTGTGTGGCCTTGCTCGCGCTCCACTCGCAGGGAGCCAGCACCGGCGGCGGCGGCAGCAACGGCTTGTCGGCTGCAACGGCCGCGTCAGCATCATCAGCGCCGGCTGCTGCCAAAAGCGGCTGCTGCTTCTCAGTAGGCTCCTCCGCCACACACGGTAGAGCTTCCGGGCTGCAGCCGCCGCCACTGCTACCATTGCTACTACAGCCGCCCACCATGACGTTCCTCCCTGCTTCCGAAATGCTGGCCTGCTCCTCCTGATTGTTGATCCTTCTTATGCTCGGGGCCTCGCAGGCCTCAGTGGTCGAGGGGCCAGAAGAATCCTTGATTGGTGATATGGGGCCGGAGATGTCCAACCAGGCGGCGGACCCCGTTCCGCCCGGTGTGGGCCACCGCAGGTCCTCTTCAGTAGCCAGGTTGATAGAGCCGCCGGCTGCCCTCCCATGAGGAGACAAGAGTCAAGAAAGTCCATACACGCAGTTTAGGTCGGTATCTGTCACTAAGTTGTTATAGTTCTGCATATCTTTACTGTTAACCACGTTCTACCTATGTGCATGGGCTGGAACAATCTGATCAAGTTGCAGGAAAGAATGCATGAGGGCCAGCAGCTGGCAGCTCCTATACAGGACCTCCGCCTACACGCCAACCAAGTCTGGCTCTGCAGGAAGGTTGACAAATGCATTGTAGGAAGCGAGCGAGACCAGCATCGCCATTGCAGCTGAGCTGCATAAGGGACCATGCGCAACCTGACAAACTAAGACTTGGAGCTGACTGCAAGCCAGCAAGCAACCACTCAATACATATGTAAAGTGCATGGCGAGGAGAAACTTACAAATGTCCTCCTCCATGAGCTCACGTAGGAACTGCCAGTGATCAAAATCAGATGGAACTCCTGTCAGCACATGGACTCTAAGTGAAGCATTGCTTTATGGACGCCGGCTAGGTGAGGGGAGCGCTTGCAGCTTAACTAACAAAGTGCGACAGAAAATAGACACCAGCTTGCTCGTGCCCTCCACTGTGCGAGGAGAGAGAGCAGGGGTAGGAGCGGGTGGCGGGTGGCAGGTGGCGGCTGACCAACCTCGGCCATGGCGGCGGGCTCGGCGGTGCGCGTGTCCAGGAGGGCGTGCGGATCCAGGGGCAGCTCAGGCAGCGCGGACGGCAAGGACTGCAGATGCTTCTCCTCGCTCTCCTCAGTGCCCCTGGAGACCGCCAGCGGCTGCTCGCCTACAGAGCGAGCGAGCGAGCGGCAACGTTAAGGACGCCGGCCTAATTGCGGCAGCCTTGGATACAGGGCACGTGTCGTGACATGCTGCCTCTGGGCCGTGCATAGCTGTCACCTGGCGGTGGAGACCCGCTCTTGATGGCGTCCACGCTGCCGAGGAACTCTAAGACAATGTCCTTCCACAGCCTGCAAGCGAGCTTCGCATCTGCATCAGCACAGACTCATGACCATACTTATGTAGTGTGTGACATTGGTCGGCAACAGGCCAGCTCGGCATTGCAGGAGGAGCGAGCGCCATTGCTTGAGCAGGGAGGGAGAAGGGGGGAGGAGGAGGAGCGTCGACCGAAGGATGAGCTTGGCGGCCTCGCGCACGCGCTTGGAGCTGTGCTTGCGGAGCAGCCGGACCTTGAGCCCCACCTCCGTCACCTGCGGAAGCCGATGCCAGCAAGCAGGGGCCACGCTCTCAGCTACTGCAAAACCAATGGAGCGAGCTCGCCGGGCACAGCAACATTGCAGACAACGACGGCCGTCTCGAGCACCGAGGGGGCTGAGAGAGGCGCACTCTGAGCGCCTCCACGGACATGGGCATCGCCTCCAGCTCCTGCAGCGCGTCCAGGAGGTCCGGCTCCTCCTGCCGCCATGGAGCGAACGTGCAAGTGTGAGTCAGCCTTCGCTCTGCATGGGAGCTCACAAAGCATCAGAGCTCGTGCCTGAGCTCAGGGCCACGGCCATGGAGCCGAGCCCACTGCCCCTTAAATTTCCCCATATTGAGCTCCGGCAACTCCATCAGAAGTCGAGATCATGGCTCGGCCAGCCGCCGTTGCATGTGAGGCAGCACCGCACCTGGCGGCTGTCAGTCAGGCGGTCCCGCAGGACGGCGATGCGGCGGAGCTGCTCCGCCTCGGCCTCCATTTCGTCCTCCAAGCCCTCGCAGTCGTGCGAGGCCACCGCCGCCGCCGGCGCTGTCTCGGCCTCAGCCGCCGCTGCGGCGGCCACAGGCTGCTCGGGATCCATGGCAGGGTCGGCCTCGGCGGCCGCCGCCGCTCCCTCGCCCTCCGGGCGCTCGGCAACGGGCTCGGCGGCGGCGGCGGCGGCGGCGGAGGGAGAGCAGGAGGTGAAGAGGCGCTCGGCGATGCCGTCGCGGCGCGCGCGCAGCTCGGCGGGACAGTCGGCGGCGGCCAGCAGGATGGCCTCGTCGATGACGCGCCACACGTCGGCGCCGGAGGACGCCATGAACCCCCGCAGCTGCAGGAGCTCCGCCATGGCCGCCGCCCGCCGCCGCTTGCCGCCGCCGCCGCAGCGGCCGTCACAGCCGCTGATTGGTGGNACACTTCAGCGATGGCCGCCGCCGCCGCCGCCGCCGCCGCCGCCGTCGCCGCCGCCGCAGGAGGCGGCGTTTGCGGCGGGCGCGGCGACGGCGGAGGTCGTCGTCTAGCGGCCCCCTATCAGACAGACGGCACGGCGCTGGACTCCCTTGGCACGGTTAGCTCAGACCGGTTTGTGATTTAATACATGTTCGTTTTGATATCTGGTGTGGTCCAAGCATACTTACTGGTTGAGGCCCGTATATCGGATTTACTCTGCTGACCCTGCTGGTCCCAGCCGGGATAACTGGGGCCCGAAGCGGGGTGAACCCCGTCCCCTCGCACTGCCTCCCCAAGCCCCGGCCCAGCGCGCCGGCCAACTGCCCCCCTCCGCCGCGCACGTGCGCCTGTCACTTGCTCGCCACGTGGCACGGTGACAGAGCCCGTTCGGGGGCTACCTAGCGGCCGTTTCAGTTGCAGTTAGTGAAGGCCAGCTATCGAGCACTTAGCGGGAAGTTTGTCCAGCTACACGACAAGTAATGGCTAAGCTGGGCCAATGGGCGCTGGAGGAGGGTTGCGGGCGACCGGCTTGGTAAGCGGCTGGGGGAGCCGAGGGGAGGGAGGACTTCCCCCCCTTTCTCAGAATCAAGCATTAGGGCAGGTTTAGGGTTGCGTGCCACTTGCGCTCGGCAGCCATGGCGCCCGCGCCCGCTACGCCGCGCGCCGCCGCCGCCGCCGCCGCCGCGCTCGCGCTCGCGAAGCCGCCAGCAGGCCCTCCTGGCAAGCCTGCTGCTCGCGCTCGCCGTCCTCTCGCCTCGTTCCTTCCAGCCTGTGTCTTTTCCAAGCCTTCGCGCCAGCCAAGACGCAGCAGAAGCATCGCCAGCCTAGCTGGCTGGGCGCGCCCACGCCTGCTGGCTATGCCAACGAGCACAGGCAGTACATGTCTAATGGGTTGCAGCTAGGCCTGGCAGCTGAGCCTACATCAGCGGCAGTCACCTGATCATGCCTCGCTTCCGCCGCCTGCAGCCCGGCCGGGACGGGCGGCAGCCATGATCTCCAGAAAGCCCCTCCTGGCAGCGCGCACGCTGCGCCGTGGCAGCCCCGCCGGCAGCTGCCTCCTGCTGGCCGCCAAGGGTTTGCCTCCGGCGTCCTGTGCTGCAGCGGCAGCGGCGCTCAGCCCTCCTTGCAGCCGCTCTCCTCCGCACACCTCCACGCTCACGATGCCGCCACTCGCGTGCTCGCAGTGTCCTTCCTCGCCGCCGCCTTCAGCCAGAGCCCCCAGTGGCTCCCGGCAGCGCCAACAGCGGCGGCGGCGGCGGCGGCGGCGGCGGACGGCGACGCGGACCGCCTCCCGCTGTGGCGCGTCGCCCCGCCACAGCCCGCTACCGCTGCTGCTCCGGCACCGAGGCGCGTCGTGCGCAAGGTCGGGGACTGCTGCCTGCTGGCACCTTAGCTTGACAAGAGCAAGAAGACTCGCAATCTCGCAATCGGGACACAGGTGCAGATCTAGATCTGAGGTTGATCAACGCCGGTTTTCCGTCCACTTGGTCCGTGGTCATGGTTCACAGGCCCCGCGCGCCGGCGCTGAGGCGCCGCCAACGACCGCCAGCCCATTGGCGGATGGCGCCGACTTTAAGGGCGACAAGCTGCCGACGCTCTCGGGTTATGTCCCGGTGGCAGCGGGGTCCGCCTCGCGCCTCTTTTACACATTCTACGAGGCGTCGGACGCCGGCGGGCGGCTGCTTCGCGACACGCCGCTCATCCTCTGGCTCAATGGCGGCCCTGGGTGCTCCTCGCTCATTGGCGCGTTCTACGAGCTCGGCCCCTGGCGCGTCGCCGGCGTCGATGGCCGCCTCGTCCCCAATCCCGGCGCCTGGAACCGCAGGTCAGGCTGCCGCGAATAGCGTCTGCCCCAAGTTATCTGGACTCCGAGCCTGCGAGTTGCTTGTTTCATCTGAACCGTCAATCCTGGTGGACATACCATACATATGCTTGTTCACTATTGAATCTACGAGCTCCGAGCGCTGGTGTGCGGCACTTTGCTCACAACAAACTTAGGCTCGACCACTGATAGTAAGGCCCTTATTGGTGAGCTTAAGACGTCAGCATCTGTTAGGAAACCTGATGTTCAGATCGGCAAGCTCCAAGTGTAAGTGTAAGAGTGTCGAAGAAGCCTCGGCAGCAAGCTGTGGGAGGCGTCCATGACCAACACCTTGGTGTGACGCCCGCCAGGCTGCCTGCTGGCATCGGGGCAGGTATGGCGTGCTATTTGTCGACAACCCCATAGGCACAGGGTTCAGCGTCGTGGCACCCGGCGAGACTGCGCCAATGGACCAGGCCAGAGTCGCAGAGCACCTGCTCCACGGGCTGCTGGCCTTCTTCGGCGAGAACCCCAGCTTTGCTGGCCGCCCGCTTGTTGTCGCTGGCGAGAGCTACGGTGGCAAGTACGTCCCGTCGCTCGCTCATCGCCTGCTGGAAGAGGTGCAGCGCAGCGCCAGCGGGGGCGGCAGCGCCAAGGAGCCGCGCCTGCCCTTCCGCCTTCTTGGCATGGCCGTCGGCAATGGCTTCACCGATCCCCGATCGCAGGTTGCGATCGCAGACGGCTTAGTGGCCCCTGCATAGAGCACGCTAAGCTGGACATCCTTTTCATTGTAACTTGATGCTGACTATCTGTGACACATACTGAAGCTGGTGAGTGCAGCATGTGGGCTATTGCATCTTACAGGGGCCTCCTGCCGGCACACCCACTGACGCCGTCTGCTCTTGTACCGGCAGGTCCAGGTCCATGGCGAGGTTGCATACCACTTTGGCCTGCTAGATGGCCGCCAGGCGGAGCATGTCAAGCACGAGGCGGAGGCCGTCGTGGATCTTGTGGACAGGCGCGCTCTCTGCGGCCACGCTGCCTGCAAGATCTCTGCATTCTCTTGATGGCAGCTGCTTGGGTGGCCTCCGATAGCAGCAATAGCTGTGGTGCCAATGAGTGCAGCAATGATTGCCCTGTAAATTTATACTCATCATCAATGCTATCCACTTGTCTTAATGAGCTTGAGTTACCCCCCCTGTGTCTGCGAGGTGGCAGGGAGGAGTGGGTGGCAGCGCACCACCGGCGTACGGCGCTGTGCGAGTGGATTGAGGAGCACGGCGGCATCCCCACGCTGCTTGACGTGCGGCGCTATGCCAAGTACCACGCCACGGAGGTGCGCCTGCAATGGAGCACAAGGCTTGCAAGATGCACAAAGCTGGTCACTTTGGGCCACGCTAACTCCATTGGGAAGTTGGGTTCTTGCAAATGCCAAGCACTCAGATAACCAAGCTATGTCTGTATGTGCCGATGTCTCACTCGCAGGACGGTATTGAGTACCTCGCACTGTTCCTGAATCGGCCAGAAGTAAAGACGGCCCTTGGCGCGGATGCCGACGTCGACTGGGTCAGCTGCCGGAAAAGCATCCGCCTGCACATGGCAGAGGTGAGGCACGAGGTGTTGGGTATGGTGGCTTGTCCATTGTCTTTGCCCTTGCTTTTACAAGCTTTAATGTCTAGGCCGTCGCTTGTGGGGCTTATTGTACAGGCTTAGCGTGTAGAATCTTGTATATGCTGCTGCTAGGGAGGATGACCAGCAAGTCGGGCTGCCCTGTACTCTAGCACCACGTAGCTAAAAAGGAAGGCTGCAATGATGAGTGTTCCCTCTTTCAGGATTGACACCTGGGTCTTGGCGCGCTGCTTACTTGCTGGTGGTCCTGGCAGCTTATCAACGTGCCATCAACCTCTGCGCATCTAGCACAAAGATGACAATCAGCACTAAGTCCTGATTTGCTCTAGTATGTGACAGCCAATTTGCACAGAATCACCATGTCGGCAAGGACTGAGTCTGAGCGTCACATGTTGCAGGACACCATGAAGAGTTGCAAGTGGAAGGTGGAGGCATGCGTGCGCGCAGGCCTCCCAATGCTGCTGTATCAGGGCCAGTACGATGCCAAGGATGGCGTTGTTAGCTCAATGGCTTGGATGGTGGACCTGGACTGGGACCGGAATGATGCCTTCTGGGGCGCAGAGCGCCGGCTCTGGCGCGTCGATGGTCGCCTCGCGGGATATTGGCGCCAGCTCGACAACCTCACGCACGTTGAGGTCACTGGTGCTGGCCACCAGGTAACGTGCGGCCGCACACAATGCTGCGGACTTGTGAGAAGAATCAGTGCTCTAGATCCACAGTAGTTCATATACATATCTTTATCATGAAGGTGCATGGCAACGGATTCAGTGTTACTTGTTGGCCTTCCGTTGCAGGTCCCAGTCGACCAGCCCCGACATTCGCAGGTCATGATTGAAACCTGGATTGAGGCGCAGCTTGACACCATCGTGGTGGCTGGGGCGAAGCCGGAGGCAGCAGTGGCAATTGGCAGTGGCTGAAGACTGACCGAACAGCAGTGCAGAAGTTGGCACCCCTGTGGGCCCATCTTCAGGGCAACTGCAAAGACTCGGCTGAGGCCCGTAGGCGCATTCTGCCATCTGCAGTGCGCCCCAAGAGCTAGCGGCCTCTCAGCGAAATCATTGCTCCTGCTGCCGCTGCTTCGTCCGCTGCCTGATAACCCTGCAGGGCTTACGAGCTCAAGCATGTCATCGATTGGCTCTTGTCAATTAGGGTCAGTCAGTTGGAGTTAGTAAGGTCTGGCACTTCCGCTTTTTGGACTTGATTATGCTGCCTATAATCTGTTCTTGCCCCACCTCACTTTTAGGTTTGACAATTCGTGATATGCTGCAGTAGGCACTGTCAGCTACTCAAGGTGTTGATGATGCTTATTCCAGCTGCAGCTGCAGCTGCAGCTGGGGGCTCCGTCTGGGGCTCAGTCTGGCATCTCTGATCGAGGCCGATCCCATTCGCGCCTCTGGCAGTGATGCCTGGTAGGGTCGATGCCTCCATGACGCAAGGCAATATCAGTGTACCATAGTTGCACAGCAGCCTGCCTCAGGAACGCACACCAATCGTGGTTTTACCCAGAATTAGAATCCGAGAATTGAAATCCGAGAGAGCATGATGTGTGGCATTTTTGCAACCAACCCACAAGTAAAACATCTATCAGCGATTATTTTGCTTCATGTGCTGGCAAGGCCGTCGTGCTAGTCAATACTAACTCTACCAAACCCTTTTCACGGAAGGCAGTGGCTGCCATAGCCAGCACCACATATCAAGCATGAAGTGAATTAGTTGACTCTTTGCTAATGGGGGCCGCTTAGGGCTACTGCTCACTGAGAGGCAGTCTAGCGAAACTGGATCATTGAGAAGCACAAGAGGCGCTTGTCCCAAGATGGGATGGGACGGGCTGCAAAAGAAGGAACCTCTTCCAATGTAAGGGAGTGGCTGGGGAAAGGCCAGCCCAAAAAGAGTGGACAAGGTCCAAAGTGCTGAAAGGCGCCTGAACAAACAGGTCTGCACAAGACTGCGGGAGGGAGCTTAGTAACCCCGAGTTAGCAGCAGCAAGTCGGACAACTTTGCAGCTGGCCAGCCCAGGAAACACCTTCTACACTGAATAACGAAGAAAAGCCGCTTTCGTTCTTCTTCCAGGAATTGGAGTGTGTATTAAGAGATTGAGGGCTTGTGTGGCCAAGTACAATGGCAAGCACATGACAAATGTACGTCACCTGCTGCTAAGCTGACCCGCTCAGTAACCACGAGTCAGCACATAGAGGTCGCTGACTGATGCCCGAAAACCGGACGGCAATTTACAAGCTCTGAGCTACCAGCTAAGGCTCGACCAGCTTTCTGACGTAACGCATGAGCCTGAGCTCGCTGCAGACAAGCTAACACTCGATGTCGCAAGAATGACAAGTAGGCTGCCGGCATGCCCCGTCTGAGCTGGAAGCATATCCTCAAGTCGAGCATACCCCAAACTTGCAATATTCTCCAGCAGGGCATGGAAGCGAGGACCCATGCAGCCGAAAGTGTGTCGATTGTCGCCGGTAGGAGGTGATCGCTGCGGGGGTAGTCAGAGTAGTGTAGGAGAAGGAGAGGGCGGTGGCTGTGAGAGGCCAGCCCAGAAGAAAGACTGAAGTCAATGGCTGCGAGAGGCCAGCCCAATAGAATATCAGGAGAATGACAAAGTTCAGGAGGACAAGGGGGTACGTGGCTGCGCAAGGAGCAGCCGCAGAATGCAGTTTGGGCAGCGCGGGAAGGCAGCTGCTTGGCCAGGCCCTGGCCAGGCAAAGCGCATGGAAGCTGGCGCACGCCCAACCGCCTGCCAGCTATCAAGACGGCTGCAAGCCGAGGACCGTAAAGTGCAGCAATCGGCTGCAAGAGCGTCCAGGAAGGGAGTGGAATGCTTGATAATGTACACTTGGTAAGATCACACCTACTTAGACTTGCAGGAATAGATTTTGCTGTGTCTCTGCAGACGACGGGCATGTATGGGCATGGGCAGGCACTGCGCTACTGTATTATTGACCACAACGTAGAAGAGAGAGCAAGGTAATGTGTGCTAACATTCTGATGATGGCAACTACATGAATCTGTCGCTGGATGAGGGAGCTGCAGATACTCCTAATAAGTGGCGTCTTTAAGGTAGATTGATGGCTCAAGATTCTCTGTTAGACGACAGAGCTGCAGATACGCCAACCATTGGCGTGTGACAGCACAGAAACTCTGTGCATGATCAGTGCTGGGCTTGGTGACCCCAGCGGCAACCAGCAGCCAGCACGTTGTCAGTGCGGTAGTCAAGCTCTGTGCCTTCAATCGTAAAGGCGCCATGGTGGCGCCTACGGTGTTGTTGGCCAAGAGTTGCTGCTTTGCGGTACGTTTGGCCCAGCACGCCATGCACAGCAGCAGACACTTGCAGCTGGTCCACATTCACATTCAGCTGCACACACCGAGGCAGGAGTATTTTCTCAGTCAGCATATTCTACATCATGTTGGCTAGCTTTCTACCAGTTTAGACAACTTAAGCGGCCAGCAAATCACGAGGTTTGGGGCTTGGTAGGTGCTCACATAAAATTCCTGGGGTCCACCTTTCCAGTACACCACACGCTTCACCTCCACCTCCACGTCCAACAAACCCATCTGCACGAGTCTCACAGATCGCCTGGACCTCCGGAGCTCCAGCTCTCCAATAGTCATGTTTCTTACTGTTGAAGCAAGGAGGACGCCGTTGACGTCAATCTCGCCTAGCATCACGTCTCTGGCTTTGCCGGGTGTCCGAAGAGCTTTGTCTGCAGATATAAGGACTTGTACTTTCCCCAGAATGATGCCTAACTGTGTGATATACTGCAAGCAC
Source organism: Spirogloea muscicola (assembly GCA_009602725.1). Taxonomy (NCBI): domain Eukaryota; kingdom Viridiplantae; phylum Streptophyta; class Zygnematophyceae; order Spirogloeales; family Spirogloeaceae; genus Spirogloea; species Spirogloea muscicola. The sequence goes on along the minus strand of WELB01000084.1, from coordinate 320,113 downwards.
GCAATCCGATGAGTGCAACATTAGAGCTGCTTGTGAGCAGGCAGGCATGTCGTGAACACCGTGTGTTTCATGAGCGTCAGAAGAAGCATTAACGCATTAGCTCATTGCAATCTTCAAGAATGCAAGAAAGTGAAAGTACATGTGAAATTTTGATAGTGCCCTGAAAGGTCTACATTTGGTCATTTGATCAAGCTCGTACTGTCGTGTGCTTGCGGTAGCCAGCCACGAGCTTCATGTTGATGTTAAGCGCCTTGTCAGAGACGAGGCAGTAGCTCTTCCCTGCTTTGCCTAGAAAATCAAATCTTTCGCCGTGCTTGCCAATGAGGTGGGGATCACCTCTCACGCCCGGCTGCGTATCGTTTGTGCTCGGGCCTGCAACATGTAAACGAAAATCCATCAGCATGATTGACTTGCTGAGATGGGCTGCGAGGCTGCTGTAAGACGATTGACCATCAGGTGCCATAATCTCCAGAATCGAGAGCCCTTGAGCTTACGATGTTGGTGTGCGTGGTGGTGCCTCTTCAGATGGCCATGATGTGGGCAGGGCTCTGGGGGAGGCTGAGCCTGGTTGCAGGTGCAGGTCGGAGAAGGAGAACCAGAAGCCGCAGGTGGACTAGGTGAAATGGTGGACGGTGGAGTTAGAGACGGTGGAGGGAAGGCCTCTTGCTGCGGAGGAGGGCGTAAGAAGGGAGGTGGACTTTTAGAGGAGGGAGGAGAAGACTTTTGTGGAGGAGGTGAGGGGGAGGAGGGAGAGGGTGTCTCAGTTGGGGGGGGAGAGGTCTCATGGTGAGAAGGGGAGGAGAAGGGAGGAGGGGCCTGGTGGTGCAGAGGAGGAGGGAAGCCCGGAGGTTGATTCTGGGATGATGAAGAAGGGGGCTGTAGGTGAGGAGGATGGAAGGAGGGAGGTAGACTCGTAGGCGGTTGAGCAACATGAGGTGGCGTTGCTACTTGAGAAGGAGAGGCTGGAGGGAGGTGGTGTGGCATGGGAGTAGGGGATCTGGAGTAAGATGAGGGAGTGGCTTGCGGCCACGGCGGCGACGGATATGCTGCAGACGGTGAAGGCAGAGGAGTGGAGGGAGCAGATGGAGGCGGATGGCGCAACAAAAGAGGGGGATGGGTTTGTGGAATTGGCGATGGCACTGGCAGTGGAGGTGGAGAAAGCAGTGGAGGGGGCCTTGGAGATGAAGGCGGAGATGGGGGCGGCGCTAAAGATGGGGATGGAGCTGGTGACAAGGTTGAGCGCGGAGGAGGTGGAGACTGAGGAGCAGGGAGTGGAGGAGGTGATGGGACGATGGGACTCTGCACCGGCTGTGGAGCTGGAGGAGGGTGGGTGTGGCTTGCTCCTGAGGAAGCGTTGCCAGTGCCCAATGACGATGGTGCAGCGGCTGCTGGCGGAGGTTGGAGAACCGGCCCTGGGGGAGGGAGGTGACTGGGAGAGGCAGGACTGGGGGCGGGGCCAGCCACAGGTGGAGAGGAGGGGCCCAAAGGAGGTGGAGGCAAGTGATCACTTAGTGGTGAAGATATAGGTGGAGGGATGGACGGTGGAGAGGGTGTAACTGGAACATTGGGTGGAGGCAAAGGTGGGGGCGGTAATGGTGATGTGCTTGGTGGCTTGGCCAAGCTGTGCGGCTGCGGCGGTGGCGGTAGTGACGCCGGGGCCTGTGTGGAGGATGGGGTGCCGGTCGGAGGTGTGGCTGTTGACTGTGGCGGTGGCGGTGAGGCCATGGAGGGCGGAGGAAGGACAGGATGTGGAGGCCTTGACGGCACTGGTGGTGCAGCCCTTACGGAGGGAGGGGGAGGGGGCTGCAAAGGGGGAGGAGCTGGACTTGGCCCCAAGAATGGAGGCGTGGAAGTAAGTGGGGCTGGCGACGCTGGAGAGCCGGCAGGTGGTGAGGAAGGAGGTGGAGCTTCAAGAAGCGGTGGAGGTGGAGGGTGGTTGCGGCCTGAGCCAGAGTGGTCATGCTGATAGTATGGCGGAGGTGGTAGAGAGGGGAAAGATGGGCTTGGCTGCACGCTTGGCAAGGGTGGAGGAGGGAGGTGGGGGATCGGAGTGAAGCTGGAGGCAGGAGCTGGTGCATGGCTGCTGGAAGGAGGGGGGTGCGGGCTGAGGTAGAGGATTGGCGAAGCAGGGTATGGAGGTTGTGACATGGGCGGGCTTGTCAGCTGCATCCCAGGGGGCGGAGGAACGGGTGGTGATGACATGATGACAGGCCGAGGAGGGAACGGGACTGGAGCAATTGGAGCTGGAGGTGGACCAGGCTGAGGAGGGGGAGGCGGTGCAGAAGGAGGTGGAGCATGAGGACTTGGAGATGGAGATGGGGATGAGAGAGAAGCAGGGGGACGTGGAAGCGGGGGTGGAGTAGGGGGGCTAGCAAGAGGACTATGAGTCGGAGTGAAGAATGGTGGAGGTGTCAGGGCCGGAGATGATATTGGCGAAGAAGTTGGGGAAGAAGTTGGCGAGGGCTGAGATGGAGGGCCAGGAGGAAGCATGTGATGACGAGGGGAGGACGGTGGAGAAGGGGACTCAGGAGGAGGTGGCGCGAAGTGAGGTCGGGGGCTACCAGCGCTGGCATTGGAAGAAGAAGAGGGTGGAGGTGATGTTGGTGGTGGAGACGGTGGACCAGAACTTGAAGGGAGTGGGGATGGAGACGGAAGCGACGGTACGGGGCTGTGAGGACTTAGAACTGGAGGAGAGAGGGGTGCCGGAGGGGGTGGTAATGTTGCAGGTGTGGGGAATGTAGAAGGGCGTGGTGGGGGCGTAGCAGGAGGACTGTGAAGGGAAGGAGGGGAGGAGGTTGGAGGCAATGGAGGATGAAGTGGAGAGGGTGTTGACGATAGAGGTGGTGGAGGAGACAAGGACGCAGGAGGAAGTTGCGGGGGTGGAGGTTGAGGTAGGGGTCCTGCAGGAGAACTGGCGGGAGAGGGTGAAGGTGGTGGAAATGGTGGAGGAGGTGGACCATGGGATGGGGAGGACTGCGGAGATGGTGGAGGAGGAAGTGGAGGGGATGAGGATTGGTAGGGAGATGGTGGTGAGGGAGGTGGTGAAGGAGAAGGTGGAGGACTCAGAGGAGGTGGAGATGGAGGAGAAGGTGAGAGACGATGAGGACTTGAAGTAGCTGGAGGTGGGGATGCTGGAGAAGGTGTTGGAGGTGGACGTTGAGGTGGGGGCTCAGCGGGAGAACTGATAGGTGGAGGGGAGGAAGACAAAGGTGATGGAGGTGGCAAAGGACCACTTGGAGGTGGTGGAGAGGGGGGCGCAGGGGAAGGTGGTGGAGGCGGGGGTCCTGCCCGAGTAGTGTGAGGGGGAGAGGAGGAGACTGGAGGTGATGGCACTGCTCGAGGTGAGGGTGGGGGGTAGTAGGGACTCGGAGGTGGTGGACGACTGGGAGGTGGTGGTGAAGGGGATGCTGGAGGAGGTGGTGGAGGCGGAGGTGAGGAGAAGGGTGGAGGTAATGCAGGTGGCTGGGGAGGACTACGAGGTGGAGGAGAGGGGGACGCAGGAGGAAATGGTGGAGGAGGAGGTGGGAGGCCAGCCGGAGGACTGTGGCGAAGAGGGGAGGCGAATGGAGGTGATAGAGGTGGGGTTGGGAGTTTGTGAGGACTTGGAGGTGGTGGAGGTGGTGGAAGAAGAGGTTGAGGGGGGGATATAGCTGGAGATCTGGGAGGGGGAGGAGAGGAGGGCGGAGGTGGTGGAGGTTGCAAAAGAGGACTTGAAGGTGGTGGTGAGGAGGACGCTGGAGGAGGTGGTGGAGTAGGAGCTGGGGAGGAGGGCGGAGGTGATGGAGGTGGCTGAGGAGGACTTGGAGGTGCTGGTGAGGGGGACGCTGGAGGGGCTGGTGGAGGGGAGGGTGGTTGAGGTGGGGGCCCGGCCAGAGGACTGTGAGGGGGAGGGGAGGAGATTGGAGGTGATGGCACCAACTTAGGTGGGTGAGGGGAGTTGCGAGGTGGTGGAGGTGGAGGGTGAGCTGGGGGCTTGGCAGGAAGATTGGGAGGAGGAGGACTGGAGGGCTGAGGTAATGGAGGTGGCGATGGAGGGGGTGGGGAGGGGGGCGGAGGTGACGGAGGTGTCTGAGGAGAAGTTGGAGGTGGTGGAGAGGGGTACGCAGGAGAGGTTGGTGGAGGAGTTGATTGAGGCGGGTATGGGGGTTTGTGCGAGCTTGGAGGTGATGGAGGTGGAGGTTGAGGTGGGGGCTCAGCTGGAGGGGGAGGACTGAACGTTGGAGGTGGTGGAGGTGGCAGTGGAGGAGAAGGTGGGGTGGACGGAGGTGATGGAGGTGGCTGTGAAGGACTTGGAGGTGGTGGAGAGGGGGACGCTGGGGGTGGTGGTTGAGGAGGAGGAGGTTGGGTTGGGGGCCCAGCTGGAGGACTGTGAGGGGGAGGGAGAGAGACTGGAGGTGATGGAGGTGGGTGTGATTGTTCGTGAGAGCTAGAAGGTGTTGGGGGCGGAGGTTGAGGTGGGGGCTTAGCAGGCGGGGGAGGACTGGAGGTTGGAGGTGATGGAGGTGGCAGTGAAGGAGGAGGTGGGGAGGAGGGCGGAGGTGGTGGAGGTGGCTGAGGAGGACTTGGAGGTGGTGGTGAGGGGGGCCCAGGAGGGGGTGGTGGAGGAGGAGGTGGTTGAGGTGGGGGGCCAGCCGGAGGACTGTGACGGGGAGGGGAGGAGGTCGCAGGTGATGGCACTGACTGAGGTGGGTAAGGGGGTTCGTGAGAGCTTGGAGGTAGTGGAGATTGAGATTGAGGTGGGGGCTTAGCTGGAGGGGGAGGGCTGAACATTGGAGGTGGCGGAGATGGCAATGGAGGAGGAGGTGGGGAGGAGGGCGGAGGTGATGGAGGTGGCTGAGGTGGACTTGGAGGAGGAGATGAGGGGGACGCAGGGGGGGGTGGTGGAGGAAGAGGTAGTTGAGGTGGGGGGCCAGCCGAAGGACTGTGATGAGGAGGGGGAGAGACCGAAGGTGATGGCACTGGCGGAGGTGGGTGTGGTGGTTCGTAAGAGCTAGGAGGTGGTGGGGGTGGAGGTTGAGGTGGGGGCTTAGCTGGCGGGGGAGGACTGGAGGTTGGAGGTGATGGAGGTGGCAGTGAAGGAGGAGGTGGGGAGGAGGGCGGAGGTGATGGAGGTGGCTGAGGTGGACTTGGAGGTGGTGGAGAGGGGGACGCTGGGGGTGGTGGAGGAGGAGGTGGTTGGGTTGGGGGTCCAGCCGGAGGACTGTGAGGGGGAGGGAGAGAGACTGGAGGTGATGGCACTGACTGAGGTGGGGGGCGTGGTCGTTCGTGAGAGCTAGGAGGTGATGGGGTTGGAGATTGAGGTGGGGGCTTAGCCGGCGGGGGAGAACTGGAGGTTGGAGGTGGTGGAGGTCGCAGTGGAGGACGAGGTGATGGAGGTGGCGGAGGAGGACTGAAGGGTGGTGGAGAGAGGGACTCAGGAGGAGATGGTGGAGGAGGAGGTGGTGGAGATGGGAAGGGTGGTGGAGACGATGGAAGTGGAGGAGGACTTGGAGGTGGTGGAGGTGGTGGCGGAGGACTTGGAGGTGGTAGAGAGGGGGACGGAGGAGGAGATAGTGGAGGATGATGATGTAGAGATGGGGAGTGGGGCGGAGGTGATGGAGGTGGCGGAGGAGGACTGAAGGGTGGTGGAGAGGGGGACTCAGGAGGAGGTGATAGAGGTGGTGGTGGTGGTGGAGGGGGAGGGGGAGGGGAAGAGGGTGGAGGCGGGGGATGGGATGGAGGTGACTGAGATGGTGGAGGAGGACTTGGAGGAGGGTGGTTACCAGGGCTGCTGGGAGGATGAGGAGGTGGGTTGTCGCAGCTTGGCGGTGTATAGCAACACACGCACTTGGCCTGCTCCGTTGGACAACTTGCTGCAGTACCGAGAAATGGTCGAAATCAGACTCCATGGTGCACTCTCTAAAATGAGATGCTGAGTCAGTCTGAAGCCCATGCAGCAGACTCTTAAGCGCTAGACTTACATAGAGTTGTTATGCTTCCTGAGCCCTGAATTTGTGGTGCCTTCAGCTCTGTTGGGCAGAAGCTGCAGTTGCCATTACAGAGGACTTCCTCGGCTGTGGAGGCTTGCGACGCTGTCGACACAAACTCAGTCCTCACTATCACAAAGTTGGCATTGTTGTCCACCTCCATCGCCATCCCAGCCTGTGTGATCCACATGCCCGGTTAGTATGGTCTCTTGACAACCGCACAACTTCAATAACTTCGTCTCGTTGGAAAGATCACATTCTGATCCATCTGCAAGCAGCTGCAGACTCGTCTGCATGTTGGCTGCAAAAATGCTCCACTTACTGGGGCTGCATTCATTTGGAACGACGAATCCAACCAAGATGCTTGCACTCCCAACGATTCACCAAGTGATGCATCACTGCTGATAGCTCCACCAGACATCTGCGACAGAGGTAACAGGTTTGCTGCTGGCCATGAGTTCTACGAGAAGCAACAATCAGATGGACAGTTCAGATATACAGATACACACGTGTGTGTATCTGTATAGCTAGCGCAGCGTTGGTGCGCAGCTGCCCTCGTGATTGGGAAGGTCAACTTACCCCTGCTACATTCTGATTGAATGCAGATGAGTAGAATTTTGCAATTGCACCACCACCTTGAGCTGCCAAATGTACTGCACCTCCCTCTGCGCGTGCCGTGTTCTCTGAGAAGGTGCAATCGTAGCAATCCAATCTACTCCCTCCGTTCTGGACAATGAGGTATATGCGTAAGTATTGACAAGCAGTAGATCTTGCAACTATGAGCAACTCCTCAATCTAGAGGGTGTTGGAGGACGCGTGAAAAAGGCTTCAAGAAGAGGATTTCCCCCTTTTCTTGGTCGACCATTCGAGAAAGCTGACGGCATTTTGATAGCTTCTTACCATCTCAAGGTCGGGCGAGGCATCATCAGCAAAGATTCCTCCTCCATAGCAGGCAACATTGTGCACAAAAGATACATTCCGAAAGGTCGAGCAACTGTCCAAGCCCGTGCCGCCTGTTGATGTTTTAGCGTTAGCTGAACCAAGGTAGATCGCTCCTCCAAAAGCATAACCACCAGCTCGGGGCTGGGCAATAGGAACATCAGATACTCATCAGCAATCATGGCGTTACAATAGCTTGTGGGATCACAGACGGACGTGTGTTTGAAGAAACGTTCCTGGAGTAGGTGAGATTACTGCAAAGCAGCAAGATTGTCTTCGAAGCTATGACCATGACCGAGGTCGAAGACGTTGTATTTAGAGGGATCCGTCCAAAGAGAATCGTGCATAACACACGTCATTGCCTAAGCATGTGGCTCTATAATGATAAGTGTGAGCAAGCATAAGGGACTTGAACATTTACATTGCCGAGATTGTTTGCAAATGAGACGTCTTGAAAGTATGCCATTGATCCAGCACCAATGTAGACCGCCCCTCCTGCCACTGTAGCAGTATTGAAGACGAAGTTGACGGCTCTGGCTGAGAACTTCGTCTTCATGACGGATGATGACGATGCAGCTACGTATACAGCTCCTCCTTCCTGGCAAGTATATGCTCGTCAGGAGGTGGCGCAGGAAAACACACAGTGCATTGAAGTAGGCAAAGACAATTTGGATGCGAGGTTGCGAGTCGAAAGCCATAGCTCAATTGGGGTCAAGAGACGAGAGCAGCTTACCGTTGTTGCCGGATAGTCTGCGGCCACGCCATTGATGAGGGTGAGACCCTGGATAGACAAGCTTGCTGCTGCCAACACATGAAATATCTGTGATGTGCAAATACAGGTAGTTAAGTATGTTGACCATCTCTGAGCATGCAATTGGGCCACAGCTGGAGAATTTCATATTATGCAAGATCACTGTGTAGTTATTCGTAGAAGGTGCACACGGCTGTCAAAGATGTGTAGCCACCATGGAAACAATCCCACCTGGAATTTGTGGTCGCCGTCAATCTTGCAAGGGCCGCCGTCACAAGCTCCGACAATTGTTATGCTTTGTTGAACCTCTGGCAGTGGAGCAGTAAGCAATATGTCCTTGTATAGGTAGATACTTGCTACTCGATCAAATGCAATCTTGTCCTGAAGACAAGCCTCGTCACTGCACCAAACAAAGGCTGTTCCAACCTCGAGTTCTGCAAGGACGACAAGCATACATGACTTAGTCAAGCTGGCCTGACACCCGGTGCTTAACAATGTTTTAGTCTTGTGGCGAGGATTTTGATCAAATATAGACATAAGCTCATATAGAAGAAGCCGTTGTAAGAGAGAGTAAGATAGAGGCGATGAGCTTAATGTAGGTGATTAGTAGCACATTAGGAGCAAGTCGCGTGCGGTTGCAAGGACCAAATATCTATATGCTAGCTTCTCACCTTTGCCAGTCACTTGGAAGTCAGCGCTCACGTTCCTAGAGAGAATGCTGGAATACAGGTCTATCCCTTGGTGCTTCGCAAGTTGCCGGTGAGAGCCTGCACTCCTTGGTACATGATGATAATGTTGAAGGACGCCTGCATTGTACACATAAAACACTTTGCTAAGGAGCAGTGATGCCTTACTATCGCAGCATCTATCCTATTTCAACAGGACATCTGTAAGGCCCAACGAGCAACTTTGATTGTTCTTCATGCTGGTTCTTGAAGTACAAGGACAACATGACAGCTGCAAGTCTGTCTTCAGTAGCTTGCAACAGTGGGTCGCAGCATGCAGTAACACTGCCTCTGACGTGGTAGAAGGCGGCTACAACACAGGCTCGCTTCGAGTTGCTCAGAATGTCGTCTGAGAGCACAGCTTGCTTGCAGCACTTACTGCATATCCCGCTTTCGACAATTACCAGCACAGCGGGATTAAGAAGCGCGTACCGGCAGCTGCATGCAGCGGTAGCGCAGTGGCGCTCAACGCGGCGCCAAGCGTGGCGAGAGCGTAGAGCGTTGCGTAGGGCATATTGCAGAGGCGCACAGCGGCCGCGCGCGCGTTGTGCGAGCTGGGCGCGCCTCGCATCGTCTCGCTCCTGGAGGCGCGCGTACTTCACGCCTTCATGAGGCCCTTCGCCGAGGAGCAGCAACGTCGTCGGCGGTGGGCGCTGCAGCGGAGCGCGGTGGTGGAAGAATGGTGAGCGGGGATGCTGGAAGCGAGGGTGGGGTGCGCTGCGGCCAGCTGATCACGTTGGCCGGATGCCTCGACAGCTTAGGCGGGGCTCAGCTCGCGGGAGCGTAATGGGGAAGCGGCTGCTGATATTAAAAGAGCGGCTGTGAAAGCCAGCCAGATGCATACAGGTGGGGAGGAGGGAGGGAGAGCACATAAGCTTCTCGTCCTCTCTCACCCCCCTCCACCAGTTAATCTGGCCGCGCTTGCCCTCCACCAATATTTCGCTCTCCCTCTCTCTCTCTCTCCACCACAGATACGCACATTCTCTCTCACATACACACTTGCACGCGCGTACACACAAATAACAGACGAGAGGGTAGGAGATTGAGGAAGAGGGAGGGGAAGAGAGAAAGAGAGAGAGAGAGGGAGAGAGAGAGAGAGAGAGNGGGGGGGGCGGGGGGGCCGGAGGTGGAGGGAGGGGGAGCGGAGGAGGATGGAGGAGGAGGGGGGGGTTTGCGGCGCGAAGGCCGGGAGGAAATTTGCGCCCGGCACCCCACGGCAGAGTTAGTTGCAGGCCCGGGGGGGCCCGATTGGCCACTCGATGGCCCACTTGAGAAGCCCAGTTGGGCTCGTTTGAAGGTGCTCCCGCCGGCACCACCCCAACCTCCCCCGTTGCTTGCCTCGATACTTCCTCTCACAGCCATTGCCGTACGTCGGGAAAGAGAGTGAAGAGCTGGGGCACAGCCTTGTACTCGACGGCTCTGCCATCCATCTAAACAGGAATTGTTGAGCTTCCATTGTGCAGAAGACACTCATAGCAGTTGCGTGATTTTACGCATTCCGGCTCTTTCAGACCTTGTTCATCCCTCTGGGCTGGCCTCTTGCAGCCATGGCCTTACTTTGCCGTTCTTGTCCATTTGTTTTGCGCTGTGGCTTTGCCAGCCATTCTTCTCTGTGGGAGTGCACCTTCTCTACTTTGCAGAGCTGTTTGTTGTGGCCTCCATCCCTCCGTACGACCGCGGCCTCGCCTGGGTCCGCGGCCTGGCCACACCGCGCCAGAAGCCGCCGAGACACACGGGCACGTGCGATCGACTCGGCCGGACGACTTTCGTATATTCACGGAAGTGGACTCGTTGATAGCCCCCCCCTGCCGTGGCGGCCATGAAGCCCGCCATGAAGCCCGTCTTCCACCCACAAGCCACGGGAGGCGACGATAGTAGCTTGATTCAGAGCTCTGCCTCTGGGGCCCGCCATGGGAGCTCCTGGTCCTACCCTTGAATTAGTTCGATCTGCATTTACTTGCTTAAGGTTACTGAGCCTCTCCCACTTTCACGGAGCGTAGTTACGTATATTTTGCGCTTTCTGGCACTTTCAGACCTTGTTCCATTTACTTTGGGCTGGCCTCTCACAGCCATTGCCTTTCATTGAAAGAGCTCTTTTGCTCCCAGGCACGGCGCCCAGCCCAGCCGGACAGCTCGGGCGACGCTGCACCTGAGCAGCGGAGGCGCAAGTTCGAGCCACCCGAACTTAGGTGGCTCGAATCCTCCGCCGCTACGCCTCATGTGACGTGCTGCCTGATCTAGCCTACTGACCTTCTCCCACTCTCCCATAGTGACCCACTGTATACAGAGCAGCCAAGATGGGTAGTCTGCTCACGAGAAGAATGCGGCTGAGGATATTAAAGAAGCGGCTGGAAAAGCCAGCCAGATGCATACAGGTGTCTTTGACGGAGCCACGGGCTAGGCAGACAGGGCGCTCTTGGTACCCCCGTGTCAGCTTAGGAAGTCAGATGAGCTGAGCGGAGGAAGAGCAACCCCGCTGCGCAAGCCAAAGGCTGCTGCTAGGGCGCGACCGGCTCGGCAGTGCTTATGCTTGCCGCCAGCATGTGCAATACCTTGCCTTAGGAGGCAAGAAGGGCTTTGGTTGACGGAGTTACGTGCTTGCTGCAAACCTGCAAGACTGCAGGCAGACATTGGTCGAGCTGTTGCTGCGTGTTAAGGCCTGGCCTGTCACTACACCACTACACGTAAGATGGCTGTACGTGGATGTCAGTAGCTGAAAGGAGTCATGAAGAATCTTCCAGCTTTAGAGAGTCAGTGGTCAAGCCCTGATGCTGACTCCTTCACAGAACGCATGTTTGTATCCACTGAGTAGGCGCACTCTCGTCTCATATGTGCATCCAGCAAGACATCCGAAAGAATAGTCAGAAAGCCCCGTACTTGGACTCGGCAGATGTCTCAAGGCGCTTCTGTCTTAGAGCAGGAGCATCCATATCCCACAGCTCAACTAGAAGTTTCTCGTACTGCAGCCGTACTCCTACGTTCCTCACTCAAACTGGGAACGTTGAGAGGTCTGCCCCTGTAACAGGCGTTCCAGCCGTGCTCGTTGCTGCACCTTCGGCTTCTTGGTGTTTCGGATCCAGCAAACATTGATGTCATGATTTCAAAAGCCGCAAGCTTTTGGTTCTCTCCACTCAAATTCCTCAGCAGAGTATATGTTCCACTCCGGCAGACTGCTCCTTTCTCGGTGGCATAGCGCAGGTCCGCTCATGGCGGCAGCCATAGATCAGAGTGACACAGGCTCAGCTAAGAACTCAAGGTGGGTGGCAGCCATAGCTAGGGCGCACGCAGGAACGTTCGCCTCAGATTCCTGGGGCACCTATTTTCACACGGAGGCTCCCAAGGGCCACTGAGTCGAGTAGAGTAGTTCCTCCCCAGTACCCTAGTAAACCATGCCAATCTTAGTCACCAGAGCTTATTTTCCACCATTCTCCTTCACCCGAGTGTGCCCAGATCAACATAATTCTCACATTCAAATTCTAGAGAAGGGGGGCGGTGTTGCTACAATGCATCTAGTGCATGAAGCAAGCCACCTCTTGCTGCCCTCAACAATCAGGGCCGTGCTTGATAGTAGAAGGCTTCCCTATGTTGTGATCATTTACAGCTTCAAATCATCAGTACCTTCAAGACTACAATCTCCATTCCACCAAACGCAGATCCAAGAACATTACAAAGGTGTAGCGTCGGACTATGCAGCATGGGGCGAATGAGTGATGAACCTGACACACCACAATGATATGTGTGGAGCCCAATACACTTCTGTTGTGCTGTATTAGCACCTGAGCTCCACAGCAAGAGCTGGTCACGCAAGCAGGTGCAGCTCTCGCGTTTGCAAGGCCCGCCCATGAAGGTGCAGCAAGTGATCACTCCTTGTTAAATGAAGGAGGACAAAGAATGTGGACTGTGTCTCCGATGCCCCACGTGTCTAAGCATTTGGAGAGACTGACAAGGATTAACTCTTCTATTTGGATAGGCAGTGGCGGCTTCAGTGGACAAGCGTTTTTCGAATCTCCTCCGTGACCTCGGGTGGGGGCTTCTCAGCATGTATGTGAGCCACTGCGCCTTTTTTCTGGTAGTAGTCAATAACCTGTCTCTCATTCCGACCTTCTCTAGTCAGCAAGCAACATGCACAGCCGATTATTACGACTGTGTCAAATTTACTGCAGCATAACCCACAGATCCTTGACTAAGCAAATGATGCCCTGCAGACAGCACCTAATCCATCAAACCCTGCATCTTCGTTCACGATGCATTGGTTAGGTTATTGTGCTGGAGAGGCGCGACCCAGCATGGTGTGCACGCTGCAAGCACCAGCCCCACTGCCTACTTCCGGCTGCCGATGCAAGAGCCACATGCTATATCGTTTAGAAACGCACGGGCTCCGTCTGCGAGTGGAAAGCCGCGAGCCGGCTCCGCAGTGTCTCGACATTGTCGTCCTTGCGCTGGGTAAGGGGCTCTCCAGTCACCTGCGCTCAGGAACACGCAGGAGGAAATGCACGGAGCTAAGGTACCCAGCCATGCAGTAGGCACAGCACACAAGGCATTTGCCAACCAGTGGCCCAGTGACGGGCAGTGGTACTCACGTCGTCCTTGCCCGGCACCTTGGGCGGCGCGAACTTGGTGTGGTAGGAGCGGCCCGAGGGCGCATGGATCCAGCGGCCAGTGATGCGCTCCTCCAGCACCGCATCCGGGATCTCGAAGTTGAGCACCTTGTCCACTTTGGCGCCCTGCTTCTCCAGCATCGCGTCCAGCTGCAGGGAGCGACAGCCGCCAGAGTGAGCGACCTCAGAGCCAGACGTAATGGCTGGCTGCCGCCAGAGCGCAGCGGCTGCAGCGATAATGCCCACATATTTGTCTTGCCTTGATAGACCCAATTCACAAAATGGACGTGAGTGAAATTTGAGCTCGTTGATCTGATGGCAAACCTTCTCAGCCTGGGTGACGGTGCGGGGGAAGCCGTCGAGGATGAAGCCCTTCTGGCACGACGGCCGGGCCATGGCCTCGTCGATGATGCCCACCACCAGGTCGTCTGAGACCAGCGCGCCCTGCAAGCGGCAGGGGCGGGTGGGCGAGCTGAGCTGAGTCGAACCTGGCTCTCATCTCTGACGGCCGTCGGAGTTAAGAGTCCCCGAGAAGCGCACCTCGTCCATGCGAGCTGAGTTGAACCTGAGTCTCATCTCTGACAGGCGTCGGAGATAAGAGTCGTCCTGAAGCGCACCTTGTCCATGGCCTCCTTGGCCTGGAGGCCCAGCGGCGTGCGGGCGGCCACGGCGGCGCGCAGCATGTCGCCGGTCGCCAGGTGGCACAGGCAGTGCTCCTCCTTGAGCATCGGCGACTGCGTGCCCTTGCCACACCCTGGCGGCCCTGCAGCGGCGGCGCCGGCAAAAATGGCGACGGCGCTCAGCCCAAAACCTAAACCCTACACCCTGATTCCTAAACCGACACCAGTGCGCTCGGCGGCGCTCAGCCCAAACCCCAAACCCTGAGCCCTGGGAGCCGAGCCCTTCAGCGAGCTCGGCGGCAATAGCGGCGGCGGCGGCGGCGGACCGATGAGGACGACGCGCTTCTCGCGCTTGGGCGCGCAGCGCATGCGCGCCAGCAGCTCCGACATGAGATCCGCCAGCGGCACGTCCGCCAGGTCCGCCGCAGGGGCCGCCATGGCGGCGCCCTCACCGCGCGCGGCCCGGGGGGCGGCGAGGGGTCTTGCCTAGATCGCCCTCAAAACCCCCGGGCCCAACCCTAGGAGCAGTAAAGGCTCACTTACTATATAACCGGAGGTTAGTGATAGCCCACATGCTGATGGAGATAGTCCCTGCTTTTTTGCGCCATCCGGCCGATTTCGGACCGTGTCCATTTCTTGGGCTGGCCTCTCACAGCCAATGCTGTCACGTTGATAGAGCTGTTCTCTGAAAGGGCCGGATGGCGCAAAAAAGCACGACACTGGTCTCTAAGACGTCTCATTGACCGCTGGGCAGTCAGTAAGCTGAGATGCATAAGCAAGGACAACGTAGGATAATCACAGAGTAACATTTGGTTACTAATTGAGCCCTGCAGGTTTCCTGCTCCTAGGGTTGGGGCCGGGGGTTTAAGATTTAAGCTAACCTGAGGGCCCGGGGTTAAGGGCTTCTTAGACAAAACGCCTCGCCACCGCCCGGGGCCGCGCGCGGCGAGGGCGCCGCCATGGCGGCCCCGGCGGCGGACCTGGCGGCCGTGCCGCTGGCGGACCTCATGGCGGAGCTGCTGGCGCGCACGCGCTGCGTCCAGGAGCAGCAAGTGCGGGACAGTGGTGGGGCCGCAGGCAGCAGCCTCGGCGATGACGGCAGGGGCACGTGGAGACATGAGTGGGTAGTCACGCTTGTACACGCCAAAGGAGCCGCCGATCAGGCCAAGAAGAGTGGCGTGGTCCAGCAACGTAAGCACCGGTCTGCACTATTGCATCATTGTTGCGGACGATCTTTCGCGACAAACCGGTGCCACTGAACCACTCACCGCCTCTTGTCTCCTTCAGGCCAAGGGCGGGCTGAGTGGAAGCACATTGTCGCCACCATTGTCGCGAAGCATCCGAGCTTCGACAAGGACGATGAAGCCTGCCGGCAGAAGTACAAGCGCCTCGACAAAGCCTACAAGGAGGAGAAAGCGAAGAGGGCCACGAGCGGCCAGGCGGCATCAACTCTTCGCGGCCGTGCGGCTGAGGTCTTCGACATCACTGACTCATATAAGGGATCGAAGCCTGAAGTCAGCACTACAGCACATCTTGACAGCGGCAGCTGCTCGACCGCCCTTTCGGGCATGGCGCCCAGACTGGAGGCCTCGACCAGTCAGCGGAAGAGGAAGGCAGACGCACGGGCGACAGGTCGGCTGGAGATGCTATTGACTCAAGTTGTAAAGCAACAGCAAGCAGATTCGCGGGACTTCAAGCTCCTGCTCAACAAGCTGATTGAGAAGCTGTAGAAAGGGCCGGCAGCAATCGGTTTGCAAGACGTTGATGTACAATGCTTCTCAGACTGTCAACTACTCTGTCTCTTTAATTGTGTCCAGGATTTCGAGATTCTGCTTAGCAGGATGATCAATAAGCTGTAGTAGGGGCCGGCAGGGCTCTGACCGCCAACGTTAATGTACAAATTCCTTGCCAACAGTCATATTTGATCTGTTGTTTTCAAAAATCTTCGCAGTCCATGCTATCGTCACAGTTCGAAGAGTCCAGCACCATGTCTTGCTGTGCATAAAGGGTGCGTGCGAGTGCATTCCTCCCCGTGCCCCTTGAGCCGCTTCTTGAGATTGGAGTGGTTGATGTTGTCCTCGCCGCGGGCTCGCAGTCTAGCATCCACTCGACATCGACCGCATCTTTGTCGTCAGTGCACATGTTGTGCAAGACAATGCACGCCCCGACATGAAGGGGCACATGCTTGAGCGGGACGTCCACCCGCTTCTGAAGTAATTGAATCGCCCCTTGAGGTGTCCCAACGCCTGCTCGACCACCATTCTGTAGCTTGACTGCCTGTAGTTCCAGTCCATTTAAAGGGCTGACAACCCCTCCCGGCGTCCTTTGTAAAGACTCAACATGCACCAGCACGGAGGATAGGCTGCGTCCCCAAGCAAACAGTAGTCTCCAAATCTCCCTCTCGCGCACGCCAGGCCTGCTCTGCAAGAAGATCGTGAAGTCGTGCATGCTGCCGCACGGGCCGACATCGAAGTCCCAGAACTTGCGGTCGGCGGCAGCGACCGCCTGCAGGACCACGAAATGGTCGCGCTTTCCCTTGTAGTAGACTGCAGCATAATCAAGTGGAGCCATGATAGGGATGTGTGAACCATCGACTGCGCCGATGACTTACCGGATGCCTGCGAGCTCCTGAAATTTGGCGGCCATGCCGGCCATCTCCTTGTGCCTCGGCCACTTGACTTGCTCCGGCAGCAGACGTCTCTGATGGCGATCAGCACCTCTTTAATGATGATGCTAGCCCGTGCACGCTGCTATCTTGAGAACATCTGTGGCCGTCATTTGGCATCCGTTAGCCAGGCGGTGCAGCGTGGCCGCAATCTTTGCTGCCACCGGCACAGCTGCTCTGCTCGGGAGAGCGGCGTGCAAGGCTAGCATCATCATCAAGGAGGTGCTGGTCGCCACCAAAGAGATCCGGCAAAGAGCCGGAAGGCGCCTAATAACTCTCAACCTCTGAATAACTTCTACTCAGTAAATGTGCAAGTCAGGATAAGTAGAGGGCGGTAAAGCGTCGCCCTGACGGACCCGGAGGCAGCAGATAAGGTGCGGCCCGCACGCAAGTGGACGGCAAAGGCTAGGGACCTCTGCAGGCCATCAATCGTGTGCAGGGTTCGCATGGGGAGCTGCCCGACTTCAGTGCTACGGGGTCGCTTGCCCAGGTATTCCGCATGTGGCTCTCTGTCGTGGGTACTAAGCTTCCATCTCCGCTCATCTCGTGTCTAGAATTCCATCTGCAGTAGTCTCGTGTCTAGCTGTGTGGTTTTAGGCGCCTTCCGGCTCTTCGGATCTTGTCCACTCTTTTTAGGCTTGCCTTTCCCAGCCCCTAGCTTACATGGGAGAGCACTTTCTCTGTCTCCTTCCAATGCTCCCTGGCTCACGCCGTACACTGGTGGGCAGGCCGCGCTATGGCTGCTGCTTCTGGGTCTTGTCGGGGTCCTCTTTTCCAGCTGCAAGTTACTCCGACTTGCTGCTGCTAACCCGGTTACTAAGCTCCCCTCTGCTGTAGTCTCGTGCATAGCTGTGTGGTTTAGGCGCCTTGCGGCTCTTTGGACCTTGTCCATTCTTTTTGGACTGGCCTATCCCAGCCACCTTCTTAGATTGGGCGAGCTTCTTCGTTTCTGCAGAGCTTGTTCGTTTCATTACCCCGTAACCAGGACTTTTGTAAGGCTAGAATTGGCCTCACTTTCAATGTCATGCGCACCGCGCGCCTTCTTCTGCAGGGAGATTGCCAGGCGCATCCTGTCACTTGGGCAAGCGACCCGACGGCATTGAGGCCGGGCTGCTCGCATTGCTGTCCATGGCGGCGGGACACTGCACGCCGCGGAAGGTGCTGAAGGAGGTCGAAGGACCGAGTCCCAAACGGCGTGAACGTCACTTGTAGACCTTGTCCATTCCTTTGGGCTGGCCTCTCCCAGTCACTGCTGTCACTTTAGAAGAGCTGTTTCTTTTCAGCGTATATGGCCCCTTCAGACCTCGTCGATTCTTTTGGGCTGGCTGTCACAGCGCTCGCTCCCTTCTCAGACCTTGTACATCCCTTTTGGGCGGTTTCTGCGAGTACTTGATATACTGTGTCCTGTAGTGCTTTCTCTTGCCCCTTCGAACATTGGTCATTAGTTTCTTTGGGCTGGCTTCTCACAGCCACCACCCTCTACTGGAAGCGTCTTTTCTCTATTTGGCTGGTTTTCAGAAGCACAGTCTCATATTGGAAGAGCTGTTTCATTCTTTAGGAGAGAGCCACTTTCTTCAGCAGCTGCTTTCTCTTCCTTTCTTTCATCCTAACCGCAAGCCGCCTATGCGGCTATAACAGCCATAGTCGTAGATAGGAAGAGCTTTTCTCTCAATTTCCGTATTTCCTGGACCTTGTCATTCTTTTCCGGGCTGGCCATTCGCAATGTTCGGCCCCCTTTGGCAGCTTCAGCTGCAAAGTATTCCGACTTGCGGCTGCTGACTCGGGGTTACTAAGCTCCCAATTGCTGTAGTCTCTCGCATAGCTGTGTGGTTTTGGCACCTTTCGGCCTTTTGGAACTTATCGTTCTTTCTGGGCTGGCCACTTGCAGCCCCCGCGACCCTTCGGAAGAGCTTACTTTTTGGCAGCGCTTACTCCTGTCCCCTCCGGCAGAGCTACTAAATTCTTCGTGCAAATCTGCTGGTAGGTAACCCTGGTAGGACACTCTTAGTGAGCACTCTAGTAAGGAATTGATACTGCATACCTGGTCGTTTGGGAGTATGCCACACTTTGTGGCAATGTCTACGTGCAATGTCAATCTCGCACATCAGTCAATCTCTCAGCTCTGAGACAGCGCTTTTCTTGTCCATTCCTTTGGGCTGGCCTCTCCCAGCCACCAGTTAATCTGGCCGCGCTTGCTTCGGGCCCCTTCGAGCTTGTCAAATCAGGCTGGCAGTCCAAAGCCTATGGCCCCTTTGGGAGACCCACTTCTCCTTCCTTGCAAGCAAGCACTCTTTTCGGGCTGGCTTCTCACAGCCCTTGCAAGGAAGCTCGCTAGGACTAAACGAACGCTAAACATGTCACTACCAAAAGGACATTGAGAGCAAGCGCGCCCAGATCAACTGGAGGCTGGACCCATTCAAGTGACGAAGTGAATGAACGACGATGATGGTCGTCGCACCGGACGCTGGGCGCTTCTCTTCTGGACACGTCGCGGCGCGGCGCCGCCCGCCTGGAGGAACAACTGGCGGCGGCCGGCGAGCAGCCTCCACGTGTTAGCCACCCAGGCACCGCCCCCGCCCTTCCCCCCCGGTCTCCCGGTCCCCCCGGAAACCCTCCGCACCCAGTCGAAACGCCGCAGCCACCGCCGCCGCCGCCGCCGCCGCCGCCGCCGCCGCCGCCGCCGCCGCCGGCGTTGGCGGCTCCCCTTCCGGCGTGGCGGCGGTGAGCCGACTGAGCCGCGGCGGTTGCGGCGCGAGAGGAGCGCCGCTGCTCCGCTGGCAGCGCCATGAAAAAAAAAAAAAAAAAAAAAAAAAAAAAAAAAAAAAAAAAAAAAAAAAAAAAAAAAAAAAAAAAAAAAAAAAAAAAAAAAAAAAAAAAAAAAAAAAAAAAAAAAAAAAAAAAAAAAAAAAAAA
>WELB01000084.1:288029-299813 GCA_009602725.1 Spirogloea muscicola | reverse complement strand
CCCCCCCCCCCCCCCCCCCCCTCTCTCTTCGCCCATTTAGTCCGTCTCCCTCCCTCCCTACTCTCTCTCCACCTCCCTTCCTCCCTCCCTCCCTCCCTCCCTCTCTCCCACCCTGCCCCTCCCTCCCTCACCTCCCTTCCTCGCTTCTCCTTCAACTTCTGATCACCTTTTGCCCACTTTCCCTGCTGCCCTTCAGCTTCCACATACCCTCCCTCCCTTCCAACCTCTCTGCCTCCTCCGTCACTAAAGATATTTGGAGCTTATGGCAATCATCTGAGAGGCCAAAATTGCCATGATCAGTCCACCTTTCCCTTGTTTGCAGGGACAAGCCATGGGTAATCGACTTTGTTGAGTACACAAGCCACCAGCTGCGTGACTGCTGGATGGCAGAAATCACCGAGGTGCTCAGTGTGCACGCATTCGTGCGGGAGCACTGGAAGGGCGGCCGCACGAGCACGACCAGCGATGCAGACATTGATGAGGCCGGCTCGAGCATCGGCGCTGCTCACCTGTCAGGTGATTACTGGGATGATGACGGCGTCAAGGAAGCTGTGGCGCTGGCGGCCGCAGGCGTGACGTCACTGCAGGCGGCGATGGCGGTCCTGGGGCGGCTGCCCAGCGAGCCAGACCGGTTGCTGCCGTACACGTGGGCGAGCCGCGTGCCGCAAGGCAACCTGGTGGAGCTGGCGCTGGCGGTCGCCATCTGGGGCTCCGAGGGTGCCATGGAGGCCGTTGTGGCCCAGCTGGAGGCGTCACTGGACGACGTGGCCGTGCTGGCCGAGCAGGTGGCCACCGGGACGACCGCCGGGCGCCTTGACGAGGCGACGGGCAAGGGCCGAGAGGACCGCCGTGACAAGGCCGAGCGCGAGCAACGGCACCTCAAGGACTGGGACGGCCTGCTCGCCGGCGACGGCCTAGAGGCCGAGCTCGACGACGCGCTGGGCACGGCGAGCCAAGCCGAGGGCAGCGCCGCCACCGCCGCCACCTCCAAAGAGTCTGCTGCCATGAACGGCCAAGCACCTGTCAAGGCGGCTGACGGCGCCACCGCAGCCGGCGGCACCGGCTGGCTCCGCTCGGCGCTGCAGCCGTTCCTCACCACCACTGATGCTGCTGCTGCAGACAAGGAGGCCGCCCTGGCTTCCAAGGACAGCGCTGCTCTCGCTGCTGCTGGCCTTGAAGCGCAGCCGCCGACGCCGCCGCCGCGGCCCACTGAAGCGATTGCGCCGATTGCCGTCGGACAGGAGGTTGCGACGTCCGATACGGGCTTGCGCCAGCCCCTCAAGGGCACCGCAGCGGAGTCCGCAGTGGCTGTCGCTGAGGCCGGGGAGGCGGTGCGGCAGGCCGCCTATGGTGCGCTGGCGGAAGAGAAGGAAGGCCACGTTAAGCCTGTGGCGGCGCTCCCTGACAAGGCGCCGCAGGGCATGCAGCGCCTGTACTTCTGGCAGCGCAATGCACCCAAGAAGGCTGGAGGCCCTGCAGCAGCTGCGGGCAACAGCGACGACGGCGGCAGTGGGCTGACATCTGCCGTCAACCGCATCGTGCACAACCCCATGGCGTTGTTCCGAGGTGGGCGGGATGACGACGTCGAGTACCTGGTCGTTGCCAAGGAGCTCGAGGTTGGGCGCAAGACTAAGCTGGAGCACGCTGTTGAGCTGTGCCGGTGAGCGCTCTCCTTGCACCTGCCGCCTCCTTGCTGCGCAAGCACCGCTTGGTAGCGCCGGCTGCTGATCCTTGGCCTGCTGAGCAGCAAGATAGCCGCAAGGTGCTGCCCGCCATTGCTGTTGCCTTGCACTCTCGCTGACCGATGTCGGCGGCCTCCCTGGTCACGTCGTCTGGCAGGGCCCAGGAGGCGCTGGCGGCGCAGGCGCAGTCGAGCATCGACCAGGCACTCATCTCGGGGATCCCGACCAATGTCCAGCTACTTGGGGTCTGCCCTATCGCTTCACCTGACCTGCTCAATGATGACCATTTGATGCTTGGCCACACACAGACCATGGTCGCAATCAGCCAATCTAGCCTGCAAGGAATTCAGGTCTTCCACGCCCATCGGCAAGACTTGAATAAGCGTGGTACTTGCTGGTGACACATAGACCACTCATAGTATTCATGCATGCAGGACCTGCTGAGCCCGATCATCAAGACGGGCAAGGAATTTATAGGCCTCACGCAGTGGGAGCGGCCACTTGCTAGTGTTGTGTGCCTGTTCGCCCTGCTCGCCTGCATTCACAGGTCAGGGATTCTTATTTGCTGAAGGCAGCAGGCGTGCGCTACTTCTGCTGTTGCATGGAGTCTAGAATGTTCATACTGGACGCTGTGAAGTCTCATCTGTTGTGAGTCTTCCAGGCAGTGGTGCAACAATTGCTTAGGCAACCTTAACAGTTCCGGACTAGCTCTGATGGGGAGCTTTTGGTGGGATTGATTGCTCTGTGCAGTGACCTAATATTCTGGAATCTGATTCCCATCTTGCTACTTGGCATTGTATTCCTCATGATTATACTGCGCTTCCACAAGCACCTGTCCCGCAATGCGCCCCTGAAGATGACAACTGGGCCACCCTCGAGCGCTGTCTCGCAGCTCATCATGCTGAAGGAAGCGCTGGATACTGTTGAGCACATCCTACAGGGCATCAATGTTGCGCTCCTTAAGTGGCGCACACTTGTCCACTCAGACGTCCCGCCCGTGAGCTTCAAGGCATATTCTGCGTGTTTGAGAGCCAAGTATCCTATTTTTGAAGCCTGATGTCTTCACTTTGATCCCTTATGAAAGTGCTTGTTAAGCACTTTCAAGCACTTACCAAGCTCTTTCACAGCTCCACAGCAGCATTGCTGGAAAGATTTATATTGTATGTGTCAAGCAATGTGCAACAGCTATGTTGCTGACCTCTTCTCACCTTCTTGATGCCTTGCAGGCGACCAACAAAGTTATCATAGTCTTTACAGCGGTGGCGCTGTTTTTGCTCCTCGTCCCCATCCGGGTGCTGATGTCGGCATGCCTCGTGTTCCTTTTTACAGCAAATCTGTTTGCCAGCAAGCAGCGGGCTTCAGGCCAGCCACGCCTGCAGGTAGATAAGGCAGCACTTTTGATTGAGGGAGTATGATTGTCCCTTTTGTTCAGAGGCTTCTCCGTCCAACAGTTGCGTAATGCCTTGATCAATTTCCAGCGGGTAGGAGTTTATGTCATGCAGCTGATTGCTGCTGAATTAGTGACATGCCACTCTTTTGTGATGTGCTGCTTACTGACCCTGATGGACGGGGTTGAACGTGATTGTTGATACTCGCAGAGAGCGAGCCGCTTGTCAATGTGGTGGAACTCAATCCCTGTTGCGCCAGTACGTGTCAAGGTAGTGGACCCTGCAGAAGAGGAAGCCAAGGAAAAGCGCGAGGAAGCGGAGCTGGGCAAGGAGGGAGAGCGCTACGGTGGCGGCTCTGGGTCGACATACACAGGTTCATCCACAACGCGCCTTGCCATTGACAAGGCCAAGCGTCACATGGAACGGGGAGCGCAAGAGTTTGCAGACGAGAAGAAGGTTGAGGAGCAGAATTAAGCAGCTCGCAGCTTGCTGGACAAGTATAGACAGAGGAACAGTCTCGTTTGCAATTGGGTTCCACGTGCTAATGAGTATACTTATGGTGTCCACACGCGACACGCGGATATTACACTGCGGAAGGCTTCGAAACGATCACCTTCTTTGCCCCTCAAAGGCAGGCGGGCCAAGTCCGGCTTGTCCTCCAATTTTGATCTATGAGAAACTTGTAGAGCCCAAATTTGACAAGCTTAGGTACTTCTGAGTAGTTGAATGTAATGTGAAACTTTACTCATTTTTTTGGAACCTTGACTATGCACTTTCAGCCAATTATTGTTGCCTGTGCTACAGATTTGCACAACTGCACTTGTCCTCCTGGCTACATTGCATGCTCATGACTCACCTAGTTGGGGGCTACATGAAAGAGGAAGGACAC
This sequence comes from Spirogloea muscicola, assembly GCA_009602725.1. Taxonomy (NCBI): domain Eukaryota; kingdom Viridiplantae; phylum Streptophyta; class Zygnematophyceae; order Spirogloeales; family Spirogloeaceae; genus Spirogloea; species Spirogloea muscicola. The sequence continues at coordinate 295,854 of WELB01000084.1, read as the reverse complement.
TCTTCTTGTCTTATTGCCCTTGCATTGAGATGCATGAGCCAGTATCGAGAATACTCATGAACTTAAAGAGAGTAGATAGATGCCCAAGTGAGCAGGTCATCTGCTAATTATGAGGCTCCAGCTGCACCTTATGCATGCAAGCCTCATGACAACTACATTTGAGCGCGTTTTGGGTCTGTGAAGGTGATGTCAAATGTAGGCCATGTATGTCCTACTCGTGCATGGATGAGATGATGTCTATGCTTGGCCTGGTGCCTGCGCCCTGGCTGCATCATATTCATCAAGGAATGGCAGCAACTGCTTCCCGAAGGACCTGCATATGCAACGCTGGCCTGCAGCGATTTGCCTGCAGCCTAAGTTTGCAAGCACAACTGCGACACTCACAACTTTGAGAGCTCATGTTGGCAGTGAGTGCTCGCCAAGCCCAGGTAGTTGGCTGCACCTAAGCGCACTAACACAGCCGATGGTGCTTGTTCGCTGTGCAATATGCCCTACCTGCCATTACAACGAGGCCTGCACCCAAGGCGTAACACAAAAGCCCCAAGCATCAGGGTTGTATGTGCAATGCGCAGCGGGCCTTTTTGGTGGCGTCCATCGGGTCTGTCCTTTGGTGTCTCAAAAGGTACGAGCATTTGGAACACTGACTTGGAGTGCGACCCGTTCCAGCACTTCTATCAAAGTCTGACATCGAAACGGGACCCCTCCTTCAGTTGTGTCTGTCGGACTTGCAGAGATGCTGCATGGAGCTCGTGGCAGAGCTGGCCACGTTTCATTATGTCCACTGTCCTTAACTTCTTCTTTGCTGAACGCCGGATACCAATCAAGCAGACTGGTTGCACACGAGTGTTTTCTTGAAGTAACAAGAGACATACAAATTGCAAGGCGCATGGTGTACGATCTGCTACTGCTGCTTACGCACACGAGGATCATTTACACCGACTTCTCCTTGTGTATATATTGGTGTCTACAGATGGTCGGGCTCTAAGTCAGTTGTGGCGGTTGTGAGCATTACTACTGTGACGTGCATAGCGGAATAGCAGCCTAAATTCCGATAGTGCGCCATTCACTAGCTGCTGCATCCTTCTCTGCATTGCCTGCAACCTCTCATCAACGTCCACCTCCTGCTGCAAAAGCGACAGTGGGTAAGCTACTGACCCTAGACAGGCAGTTCCTTCTACCGGGCTCTGCAAGTCCAACTTCAGGCTCTGCTTGTGCAACTCCAAGTACGGAATGCGGATGTGCCAGGGAAGCTCAGCATCGGAGGTCTGCCTTCGCATTTCAGTACGAGATCATGCTAATCCAGTGGCGAAGTGGCAAGATCAGGATTGACAGAGCAGATGACACAATCGCCAATGATGGAAGTGCAAGAAGCTGCATAGTCCACAATTAACAGTAGGCAAATGGCTCACCTCTCTGTGAAGTGAGACGATGCCCCGGTACCTCTTTATCTTTAATTCTTCGTCAACATCGACAGCTCCCTTCTCAGTTTCCTGCTCCTCCATAATGAAACATCTTTGCTCATAGCAGTTGGTAGCCTGCACAGGCGAGCTCGGCCTCTTGCGATGCCACTGCGCACATGAGGCAGCAGTGCTTGTTGTGTAGGCGTGCAGCATTGGCATGCCCGACACAGGCAGCGGTAGCTTGGACAAGCGAACTGGCGTCTCAGGGGCGCACTCAGGAGACCCAGTTGTGGCAAGGCCATCCACATGCTCCTCTTTCTCGTTTACGTGCAGCGACTTTATGTGTTCATGTGCAGGCATCGCGTTGAAGGCCTGCCGAACATGCTTGCTGCAAAGTGGGCAGAGGTGGGGGCGTGATGGAGGGTTTGGTTGAAGAGGGCTGGGCATTCAGCTCGACTTCGGATTCCAAGGAAGGCACGCTTCTTGAACTCGGGCACGCTGATGCATAATGTCATAGTCTTGGAAAGGCACGAGACTTGAATAGAACTGGGCAGGTTTTGATAGCAGTGGTATGCATGCTTTGCCATGCCTGACGCTCAGGATTGCACCTGATGTTGTGGTCAGACCCCTCTGCCCGCGCATAGGACAGCGTGTATTTATCCAAGGTCTTGGCCAGGTCATGGGGCCCGCTGAAGGTCATTCTCTCGCCCTGTGTGCAGTCAGCACTCTGACCACAGGCCACCAGAGGTGCTGCAGGCGTTTCAGCACCCTGCCGGCAGGTCCGGAGGGGCCCAAGCGAGAGTGCAGTCCCAAGCAGAAGGCTCTGCTCCTCTGCTTGCGCTCTGTCGGCAAGGTCCACTTCGGCCTGGACTCCACAATTACATGGCAAAGTGCATCAGTCTTCGTCTATCGACTGACTAGCCATTCTGACTAGCGACACTCTCAATATTGCAGTACGCTTGCACTAGGCTGTGCAAGAAAGAGCAGACCTGCACGGACGTCGGTAGGAGCTCAACGAGCCTGTAGTAGGCGGATGCGCGCATGGCATGATGGAGTGCGTGAAAGAATGGCATGTCACGAAGAGCTTTTTTCTGTGCCATGGCACTGTAGACGATCGGCAGCTGCACATGCCAGCAGCTACAGATTAGGCAGCCACATGTACGCTACTTACTGAAACACAGGATTATTTCGATCAACCCAAGAAATCAACAACTTAGGAAACAGTGTCGCTGACGAGACAGTCTTCAGCGCGTGCTCGAGGCTGTGCCAAGAGAAAGAGGAAGTCCCGAGCAGCGCGGGTGGATCCCCGTTTGGCCAACCAGGATAAGGCGGAGGTGGCCTTGCGGCGCTTGCTCGTCACCGAGAGCCTGGCGTGCCAGGACCTTGACCTCGTGCGGGGCCTCAAACGCCCACGTCCAGTAAAGGAAGTCCTTGCTGCTGATGCGCCCTGCAGCTGGGACGCCCGCCTCGCTGGCAGCCGGCTGCTTGCAGAGCACCAGGCGGTGCTTCAGGCTGCTCAGCTTACGGCTGTAGTTGGCCGCGAACACGCTCTGCAGCCAGCCACAGCAAGGCACAGGAGCGCAGGAGTACAGCACGAGCTCCATTTTTAGTAAGAGCAGATGGGCATCTTGTCATCACTTGGGTTCTCGTCAACAGCTCAATGTGGCCGTCAGTCTACTGAGCCGCGGACAATCGAGCGAGCGGCGGCCAGCGAGGAGCTCCTTGGGAAGCGGGGCGTCGCTGGATGCCGTCGGACCTTCATGTAGACGAGCGGCATGAGCACGTCGCCGGTGTCCCGGTCCTCGAGCAGCATGACGGGGTCGCCGGCGGCGGGGCGCAGCCAGAGGACGCGCGCGTTGGCCAGCAGCGGCGCCGCCTGGCCGCTGCGCCGCGGCGAGAAGGCCGCCGCGGGCCTCGGCGCAAAGGCCATAGCGGCGGCCTGTGGCGGCGGCCTGGCAGCAGGCTGCGAGGAAAGCTAGAAGCTGGGCGCCCAACTGGGGGCTGTGCTCTCGCTGCCCGGAAATCAGCTTCTCTGGCCTGCGGCTGCTCACCAGGGGATGTTGATCACCCGGTGGCCATTCGGGTCGTTGCGTGCTTCAGAGCTTTTCTGGCCCCTTGGGACTCGGTTCAGTCTCTTTCTGGGCTGGCATTCTCTCACAGTGAGGCTCATACCGAGTGATGCATTGGCTGTGAGAGGCCAGCCCAACAGTAATGAAGTGAAGGCCGTGGCTGGTGCAGGGAAGAGCTGTTTCTTGTGCCGGTCGGAGGGCGTCCCGGGGGCCTCGCCGGGCGCACCCGCGGCTCGGGTCGCCATCGCCGTCGCCGGGCTGCAGCCCGAGCTGGAGCTGGAGCCCGAGGCGGGGGGGCGGTGCGCGTCGCCATCCCGCGGCGTCGGGCCGGCCGGAGGGCGAACATGCAAGAGCAACAGCTCTTCCAAGTCGAGGCAGTGGCTGTGAGAGGCCGGCCCAACGGAATGTACAAGGCCGGCAAGCGCAAAGAGCACGAGAGTGTTCTCCATGACTCCTGCAACTGGGCGCTCCATAAGAGAAGATAGAATAAGAAGTGGCACTCCCAATGGGGGCAAGGGCTGTGAAAAGCCAGGCCGAAAAGTCTTGACAAAGGTTCAAAGGGGCCAAATGATGGAGGGGCCTAAATAGCGCTAAGCAGCTACCAAGGGGCCTGAAGATGCTATGTCAGAAGGGGGGAGGATGGACCACTCAGTAGTTATGAGTGAGGAGCCTCAAGATAACCTCTAGTAGGCAAAGAGGCAGAACAGCTCTTCCAATGTAAGGCAAGACTGCGGCTGCTGATATTACATACCTGTTGGTTATCTGCTGATCGCCATCGTTGGCGGAGGGCGCCCCCCGATGGGGGATAACCCCCTGATCGGACGGCCCGCGGTCGCCGTCAGTGCACCCCGCTCCGCTGCACTTATAGCGGCATGCATGCTGGGCGACATTCGCTCGGAGCTTCCGGTCGGTGCCGCGCATAGCGGAGTCAGAAGTCTAGAGGCATGCGTGCGGCCACTTCTCCCGGAGCTCTAGAATTGTCTGGATTTAGTGGAAGGCTCGACGGCAGCGCAGCCCGGCGGTGCGAGTCGTGCTCCGAGGCTCCACGAGATGATCCATCGCTCTTGGCACCCGCAGCGGGCTGGCCGAGGAAAAGTGAATGACATTTTACCGCCTCAATCGTGTGGCCCTTCCTTCCTGCAATCTCTTATCGGGTCTCTCTGGGTTGCCCGTGGCCATCTCAACAATGAGCCCCGTCCACACAACCTGCAACCCACCATTCGGTGGGCCCGGGCGACTAACAAGGCGCCATGCTCGAGGATACATGGCAGAGGCAGTGGCTCCCTCAGTGGATCTCGTAACAGTCGCCGAGGATGCAAGCTCAACAAGTGGACGAGTGTTGGTGCAAGGAGACGCTATGCGGAAGAGGCAGCCTCACAGCCAAGAGGGCGAGGAAGTGAAAGCCAAGGGCGTGTTCACTTGTTTTGGACAGAGGAAAGCGGGCCAGTTTGACAGGTGGCTGGGAGAGGCCAGCCCACAGATATGGACAGAGAGCAGTTGCTTGGTGACTCACCGTTTCTTTACCGCCATTGCTAGCACGTACTCCTCTTCTTCATGGAGGTGTCCCCCTGGGAAAACAGCCGCCCGCTTCATGGGGTGGCTCATTGATTTCTGGTGCGCCAGCGTGCCTCTTAATTTGCCCGCGCTCCTGGTCGCTACGGCACAAGTCTTGGGCACCTTGGTCGTCTCCTACTTTAGTATATGAATTCGTCCTGGAAGCTCTTCTAACGTAAGGTAATGGCTGAGAGGGGCCAGCTCAAGGGCATGTACAAGTTTAACAAGGGCTGGAAGGTGCGAAGAGCAGAATACAAGTGTCCGTGACCTCAGCAAGTAGGCGCTCAATAACCTCTAGTCAGCAAGTGCTGATCAAATAACCAGAGGGCGGAAAAGCCTCGCGCTAACGGAACGTGGAGGTAGCAGCCAAGGCGCGAATACCTCTCCTTGGCACCTGGCTAGCGTCCTGGAAATCCTCATTACGGCAATTCTTCCAGCCGCCCAGCTCCGCCATATGGAAGTGGCCTGGCAAGACTCTTGCCATCCTGCTTTGTGAAATCTTTTATACCACCTCTACATTCCTTCTCTCCTTGAGTTTGCGCTAAGCTTTTGTCCTCCGAGCCAAGACGGAGCAGGCCTATACCAAGCGAATCCTATAGACATTCTTGGCCAATTGTGATACACCTTCTCCCCGTGCAGAGGTGCTGCCACGTTGACAGATGCACGGCACTTCTTGCTCAGACCCTGCAAAGAGCTGCTCTATCAGATGATGTTCTTGCCATCTCTCGCTACCTCTTTCTCATGTGGGATTAAGGTCCTGATCGCTGTCTCCCCCTTCGCCTACTCGGTATAAGAGCAACCATAAGCTGTGGCAAAGCAAAAATTCATAGCATCGAAGCGCTAGGCTTACTTGAAGCTGCTGCAAGTAAGCACTATCTGCTAATAAGATACTGATATGCCTGGTGCAATCATTGAGGTTCATCAGCTGGCAGTCGAAGCGTTGCAATTGCTGGGATTGATAGGTCCGTCACGGGGATGCCCATTGAAAGTGGGAGGCACTCTTAGGAATAGTAACAGAAAGAATGGTACCAGGTACTCGGAAGGTACCTTAAGTAGGTTGGGCAGGCACCGAAACACATTGGTGCAGCCGCTCAATTAGACGGTGGTGGCGTGCCTAAACGAGGAGGGTGAAGGAAGGGCATGTTATGCCCGCTTATTGTGTGCAGTACTGCGACTAGGAGGTGCCCAGTAAATAATTGCTTATTTAGGAGTGAGATCGACCCTCTGGGATCGACAGATGGACTGCTTCTTGTTGCCAAGAGTGGTCCAAGTACTGGGAGTTGAGCAAGCCTCATGGCAGCAGCATGCTATTGTTGTGATTGTGAGATAGCCAGTTTAGACTGCAATAGTCCTTTATTCACTGTGGCCTCCACTGTTTTCGAAGGACTTCTGCCGTTATGTAGTCGGCTGCACGATGACCAGCACCAACGTGGGGAGCAGCAGGCGATGCTCAGGCATGCATGGTCACGGTCCTTCACTTCATGCACTTGAGGCCGCCGCTGAGCTTGTCGTTGGCGCACTTCAGCAGCGCATTGCTGCTGCCAGTCACTGCGTCGGCGGGCTCCTCCACATCGTCCATGACGGACTTGCGCCAGCTGGTGGCTGCTTCGGTCATGTCATAGGGCAGGCCCTCGAAGGTGCTGACGGCGCAGTCTGAGGCGAAGACAGAGGTGGTTGTGTACGAGTCAACGTCGTGGAGGATGTAGCTCCGCTTGTTGGAGCCCTCCTTCTGGTCCGGTGGCGACCACAGTCGCTGATAGGTCTGGCCAAGCACGCCCTCAGCACGGCCTGCAGGGGCACCATATAGCCATGCTTCCAGTCAGGTCACAAGTGAAACGGATACAGAGAACAGATTGAAGAATGCAGGCTCTGATGTTGCACACTGCCAGAAGCATGGACAAGGATTGTCTCCTACGACAGACAGCACTCTGTGTTGGCAGTGCAATGCAGCTGTTCGTGGTGCAAGCAGGAGTTTGTGCTGACTCACCAGAGAGCTGGCCGAATTCCATGGCAGTGTCCATGTGCACGAAGCAGCTGTCAGCAGTCCAGTTGGTGATGCTAATGGGGCGTGCTTCAAAGCTGATCTTGAGCAAGTCCTTGATCTCAAGAGTGGCAAAGTTGGCGGCGCCTGGCCGGGTGATTTTCACGCCTGACGCCGCATCCTCGAACGTGCCGGCCGCATTGGACTGTGTGACGTCCATCAGGGGCTGTAGCAGAGGAAAATTGAAGATGAGTCAGACCGAGGAAAAGGCCGACGAGCATTCGCTGTGCTTTGTAAGAGCAGTGGTGGGGTTAGTGCACTTTGTACCTGGCCATCGAGAACAAAGACGAGGTGATCGTGCTTAGGCTGCCACTTTGCCTCCTGCTGCGTGCCCACGTACAGCTTGTGCTTGCCGAAAAGGACTGCAAGCGCCTGCACAAATCATTGGCGACCAAGTTGTCAGGCAACGCAGATATTTACGAGCACACCTGCCGCTCTACCAGCACAGTGACATGGTACATTGGGCTAATGTTGGAGTGGGCAGTGTCGTTCTGGACCTGGACCCAGGTGAAGTCGTGCGTGCCGTCGGCGGCAGGCTTGCCGATAAAGTGCGCGTTGATGTGCAGGTTCCGGTCAGATACGATGCAGAAGTCAGCATCGCGCCGGCCGTGAAACCAGAAGGCAACGCCATCGCCGCCCACCAGGCGAGGGTCTCCGCAGAGCGCGCCACCCTGGGTACAGGGCGGCTTGGGAGGAGGCGGGTGGCGAAGCCCCGTGGCTGGGGGGGGGGCTTTGGGGGGTGGCGGCGAGGCCTTTGGGGG
>WELB01000084.1:256045-285152 GCA_009602725.1 Spirogloea muscicola | reverse complement strand
CCCCCCCCCCCCCCCCCCCCCCCCCCCCCTGCCTATGATCAGAGACTGCGCTTACTGCTGTCTCAGTCCTTAGCACTCCGACTCCTTCAGACCTTGTCCATTCTTTTGGGCTGGCCGCTCCCAGCCACCAGTTAATGTGGCCGCGCTTGCTTGCTATGATCCGACATAGCCGTCGGTCGGCTAAATTACCTCTGTGAAGTCCTCAGCAGCGAGCGGACAGCATGGTGCCGTCCTTTTCTGCCTCTGGCTCTGGCCAGGGGACCCGCTTGCAGGAACCCAGTCTCTCCGACCTGAGGCTGCTTAGCAGGGGTTACTGAGTGCTTCGTAGCTGCTTCGTTTCTTTTATTGTGCTTGTTGTTCTTCGTACTTCCCCTGGCCCCTTGTCGTCCTTTGTTCATTCTCCTTTGGGCTGGCCTTTTCCAGCCCCTATCCTCAACGGGCGAGCCCTTCAATTCTGAACAACCAGCCGCAGAAGAATTGACGAGAGTCCCTCTTGGAAGAGCTTTTATTCTGACTGTCTGCTCTAAGCATTGACAACCTCCCTGGGCTATTGTTGTACTTATCAGTGCTCGCCGACTGTCTCTGAAAAGCCAGCCAACCGTGAATGTCCTCTCCAGGAAATAGAAAACCGGTAACCCATAAGAGCTCCTAGGCTTCAAAAGAAGCAGACTCGTCTACGGCAGTGCCCATCGGCTACATCTCGACCAATTCAACAACCAATTAATAATTGGCTGTACTACAAGGTAATGGAACTTGCCAGTCTCTGTGACTTACAGTGATGATATGGTTTGCTGCTTCTATGCCCGTGACAATAGAATAAATGACTCCCAAAGAATAGTGGATCGAACTCTATAGTCCATTGACAGAGGTGTGGGCCAGCAACAGTCCCTGTTGCTGGCCTTCACAATACAGCCATACCGGTCAAAATTGGAAGCACGATTCACCCCTTCATGCTCTTCAAAACTACGTCTCGCATGAGCTGCCGAGGAGCTGCCAGTCAATCGCCACAGTGCAGTGTAAGAACCATCACGATGCAATACACGAATTTGAAAACAAAAAACAACAAGAGTGGCTGTCACCTACGATGGAGGAGCACAAAGGAACAAGGCTGACAACCAACACCAGGCCAAGACAAGCATAATCTGCTATTGAGCGAACCAGCTGGGATTTACGTGACATTGACGGTGCTGTCTAGTGGAAGAGCACTGATGCTGCGGTTATATGTATGCACCGGGGCTACCAGTGAAGAGCTCAAACTGCTCCGCAGCCTGGCCGACAAACATCTCAAGCCCGCTGACGGGATGGCATCCCATCTGCTTGGCGTCACGAAGCAGCATGGTCTCCATGGGTGTGTATACAGCATCAAAGACAACCCGGTAGCCCCTCAACCCCTCCTGCATGTGATCAGGTGCTCACTCTCTTTATAGGTCTGATAAGGGTCAGCAGAAGCTATGATCTTGCAACGGCAGGTGGTTGTGGTCTAGGGTACAAGTAAGCAACTCATGCCAAGATATCTTTCACAACGTCTCTGTAAAATCGAAGACCCTAGATCAAGGGAAAGCTTGTAGATGTACAGAAAAGCTTGATGAGGATAAGAGCTCACAGCAGCAATTGGGGACTCGTCCACATTAGGGTGCATGCCTATGGAGGTGGTGTTTGCAAGCACAGGCATGAGTGCTTCTCCAGCCGCCAGCTCTGCTATACCAGGTTGCGACAGTTCAACGAGATCCACAACACTGGCGCCGGCCTCCATGGCCAGCTCCTCAGCTTTGAGCCTGCTGCGGTTTGCTATGAGCACCCGGGCACCCCGCTGCCTGGCTCCAAACACAAGGGCCTTGCCTGCTCCGCCTGCGCCAACCACAACTACGAGCCTGTCTCGCAACGGCGAGTGCTCCTCTCCTCTCTTCGTCGAGGATGTCATTCCTGCTGAAGGGCAAGACACTGTCGGAAAGGTCAGAGTTGGACATGATCTGGTGAGGTGATTGAATGCATGCTTTGTAGCTCATTGCTTGATTTTGACAGAGGGAGCTGGGTACTTGGACTAGTACATCCTCCAAGTATCACACTAGAATGCAGCAGCATGAACTGAAAGCAGATACCAGCTTTTTCTGCCAGCTTGTGATGGATCTGCAAGGAGCAGTAAGTCGATGCCATGACAAAGAATCAAAAGATGGATACAACTGCCAATACTAAAGTCCATATCAAGAGAGGCTTGTAGAAACGCTTTGGCAAAGAAAGACTGTAATGTAAGCGAATGGCTTGTATCTCTGCTCTTGCAAGGCTTGCTTTGCTGACTCCTATGTGTAAGGCTCAAGGTAGCTTATGTGACCTGCAGTTGATCCCTCAGCGGCTCGGAGGCCATCCTCAACGGCACAGATGGCTGCTTCCCAGTCAGTGTTGTAGCCAACAAGTTTGCCGTCTTCAGGCCTTCGCACGATCGTGTTCACTGCTCCAATGGCCTGTAGCCCAGCCGCATATAATTCAGAGAGACATCTATCTGGATGTCCAGCAAGAAAGAATGAGCAGCTCTCACTGGCAATCTTCTTTAGGCAATAGGCAACAAGGTGTGCACATGTGCACGCAAATGTTACACGGAGCTGATAGTGACACTGAATTTCACTAGTATTACTGAAGTGTCACTTTCTGTTAGATCGGTGTGTGAGCCTCGGTAACATGCTAGCACCGACAACATTGGAAGGGTACCTTGGCGACTGGGTCAACCTCATCGCAGGCCTGGAGAGCTGCCAGCTTGTGAGGTATTGTCACGCTGCCGCAAGAGGAACCCCATGGTCAAGGTCAGCCCAGCTCTCAGTGCTGGAGCATTGCCAAGACAAAAACAGACCTCAGTAACAGGCCTGGGAGATCATGGCAACAGCGTCTTCAAGACAAAGCTGGACACCTTAAGAAGTGAAGCATAGCATAGCAATGCTGTGAGATAGATGGGTTTGTGCAGGTAGTGTGCAATGCTAAGGACACCTGCTCTTCAACGTGCCACGTCAAGAGAAACCTGTTGGGCTTGTCTTGTCTGAGTACTCTGACCTGAATCCTGCAAAGTCGGGCGAGTTGAACATCTTCAAGAAGGAAGCAACATTGTCCACCAGGAACGGCACATAAACTCCATCATAGCCTGTGCTGGCCATGGCAGCATTGTGAAGCACGGGCCCCTTGCTATGGCTGACAGGGTTGCCAATCAACCCCAAGACTTTAGTGTCCCTGCCGACCCGGCTCAAGCGGTACACTGATGAGAGCTCTGACACCGTCGACTGCCCTGGGGCCGACTCCTTTCCGGCATCCAAAGCCGCAAAGGTGAGGAACGCTCCAAACTTTGGGGCGAGGAAGCGGCTAATCTGGCCTCTTGGCCCCATGACGAGGGCGATCATGGGCACCTGCATTCCAGACGTGGTGGATACCACGTGTACAAGTGGACATGATATCATGTCTTAACAGAGGTATGAAGGGTCCAGGTGGAGTTTGAGGATCTGATAACGTGTTGGAGATAAGCCTGGGAGGAGTGACTGGCCTGCATCATGTTGTCCAGCTTGACCCAGTAGAGATGGTGACAGAATATACTTTGTGCTCAAGCTTGAACTTCTGCCCCTGCTACTCGAGGAAGACTCCAAGCTTCAGGCTTCAGAATCCATGTAGACTACAGATCTGGGCTGCAGGTGCAGGGCTTGAGTGATGTGCCGGCTGCATGAGCAAACACTGGTAGAAGATTACCTGCGTGCGGCCCAGGAGCGAGAAGATGCGGGCATTGTCGGTGATGTCTACAGCCGTGGTCGCGAGCTTGACAATGTCCGCCCCAGTGGCCTGGATGTCAGCCACGAGGCGCGCGAGGCCCTCGTCGTTGGGGGTCGCCTCATAGTTGTGCGAGGAAACGATGATCCGCGTGGCCGGCGACAGGGCCGGCCGCGCGGCCATCATGTCCCTTGCACGCTGCACGAAGCTGCTCGCCACCTGCGGTCAACTGGGCCCTACCTTATAAGAAAGATGGATTGGCACGAACTCACCAACTGTATGAGGGTGCAGGAATTACATCTCGATTGCAAGTTTGCAACTTCATTGGGAAAACAAGGTGGAATCTGGGTCTCAGGATATTTGCTGGTCGACAATGTCAAACCAGCCAGCTTCAAGCAGGCGGTGGCCTTGGTTCCACCCCTGTGCACGTCTCAGGCAATCTACTGAGCTTTGCCTGTGGCCAATGGTGGTGAGCCCTGTCACTTGCTGCTGAACTGACCCCTTCACACCTCGAACCCTCCACCTCAAGTGATAAACTCTTAAGCTGGCAGTGGAGTCAGAGGCTGTGAGGCGCCAGGAGGACGACGTGCCTGGAGCTCCACGTCCACGAAGTCGGCGCCGAGGTCGACGGCCTGCAGCAGCGCCTCCAGCCGAGCCTCCTCGGGCCCGGCGTACTGGCCGCCCTCCCACGTCGGCCTGATCCAGGCCGACAACCTCAGCTCCGTCAGCCATTAGCCACGAGCTTCATTTTCGAGGACCTCCATTGACACCTTGGCAGAGTTGCTGAGTGATAACCTCAGACTCTGTGACCTGAACCCAAAACTCGACCCTCCGTTACCTCAGCCTCAAACCCAACCCATGAACCCTTAAGACTTGCATACCTACACCTCTGCCAAGTCGCTGGCCGGCAATCTTAGCTCCATCAGCCGGCAGCCGTGAGCTGCATCATCGAGGGCCTCCATACACACCTCTGCCGAGTCAATTAACAGATAATCGCAGACTCTGCGACCTGCACCCAAAACCCTACCCTACCTTACCTCAGCCTCAAAACCAAACCCTCAAACCTTGAACTCGTAAACCCTTAACTCTTAACCCTCATACCATTAAGACTTGCATGCTTGCGGCAGAGGTGCAGGGGCGGCGCACCTGTACGTGACGATGACGGGCAGGCAGCGGGCGTCGAGCAGGGCCTTGAGCTGCGTGGGCGCGTGGAAGCCCACAATGTGGTCCAGCCGCAGCTCCGCCACGCCGGCGCCGGCGGCGGCCGCGGCCTCCATGCCGGCCGCCATAGCCTCGACGCTCGCCGCCGTCAGCGCGGCGCAGACGTAGCACCCGTTGCTCGCCATGGCGCGGGGCGACGGCCGGAGCCCACTGCCGCTGGCCGTCTCGCCGTCTGTTTGACGCACGCAACAATGTTTGGGGTGGTATGGTAATGGCGTCCCTGAGCGTCCGTGGTTATGTGAATGATGTTGTTCACCTCCACGATAGAGCGGTAGCGGGTGTCACTCATCAAGTCCGCCTGGGCAACCCGTCACAGATTGTGAACGCCCACCACTTCATAGCCACTTCAATGGGACATCGCAGCATATGCGTAGCGAGTTGTCCCGCTCTCTACATAAAAGCTGCACTCATACTGACAGACCCCGATTAGGCAGGTGGGGGGCAGGCCAAGGCACAGTTGGAGGAGCGTGCAATAGGCCTCGGGACTTGATCTGAAGGCGTTGATGCCATGGCTGCGAAACAGCTCTGCCAATGTATGGCAATGGCTGACAAAGTTCAAAGGTGCCTAAGCCCAGATGAATAAGGAGGGACGAGCCCGCAAAAGAACGGACAAGGTCCTAACGGGTTTGAATGCTCGGATATCAATGGACAAGCGAGTGGCGGTCAGTCATTGGCCCTCACAAGCCGGTGATCCACAGACCACTATCGATCTGCTGGCCCACTCACATCTCCTGTTTCTGACATTCAATTGTACGATACTATTCTCGAGTGGTAACAGTGTGCATTGTCCAACTTAGGGCCTCCCACCAGATTTTGCCTCGTTGCACTACAATCTGTATCAAAGTTCTGGCTGTTTGACTGTGGTATGCTTCAGTCTTTTAATTCACAAAATTTCTACAGCATGGTCACAGCATGCTCTCTATATCACTGCACAATATCGTTGACAACATCAGGCCTAAGGCTTTGCGTCGACTTTTGAAAATCACTCTTTCAAAGGCGATTGATCTACAAGTACAGCCAGGTATAATGTCATCAAAGATACGGGGTTGTCATGAAGTGCGTTACGCGAAAAAGCACGTATAACTGAACTTCAGGTAAGTAGGGCAACCTTGAGCATGTCTTCCCATGTACTAAATACATGAAAACGTGCTCTGCAATAGTCCTTGTGCATGAAATGCTAGGCAGTTGGAGACGTCCTGGCCCTGGTCGCACTCTTCTGATTTTGGCTCCCTGACGCAAGCAATGATAAAGTGGGTCCCAGCCCCTACCCTCTGTGGGCGAGCACCTCTATTTGGGCTGGCCTCTCACAGCTACCAGTCGATTTGAAAGTGGATGAAATGGACTTGCTGCAGAGCGAAAAATCTAGCATGCGCCTGGCATGCTTGCCATGCCCAATCCTAGGCAACACCGCCAGTAACCGTCAGCGAACAAAATTCTCACTTCTCTCACTTCTCCCTAAGCTTGTACCAATCATAGAAGGAGAAGCAGCTTCTCCAGAGGGGGCGATGGCTGTGAAAGAAAAGCCAGCTTTTCCGAACGCTTGACTTGCGACCAGTCGCATCCATTCGTTCTTTGCTAGCTGGCTTGGTGTGCATACTCTGAAACTCACTATACAGATGTGCCTGCTTGTCAGCCCGTCCATGCTCTGTAGCCCAGACATGAAAATCGTCATAGTGTTTACCATATAGGAGCTGATTCTAGCTCGTCAAACTCCACGATATCACACCAGGTCGCAGCACGCCATCACAAGCGTCCAACATGTGTGACGTCCTCTCTGTGGCCCTCCTACAGGCCCTTCTTCAGCGTTTTCCTGGGCTGGCCAGTCACAGGCATCGCTATCTACTAGAAACGATTCTCTCTCTTCTTCGATCTTTTGTGGGCTGGCTTTGCATATTCCTCGGCCCCCCTTGGCAAAGCTGCCTCACTCCTAGACCCCAACATGTGCTTAGGCTGGCCTGCACAGTAACAGCCGTCGTGTGGACCCCCCCCTTCAGGAATCCGGCCTTGACTTTGACATGGATATCCTTGACTTTGTCTAGCTTTCACGAGCAAACGTGCATGAGAGTACCACATGGCCTTGTGAACATTTAGTCGCCATCATCAGGCTATCATAAAGAGCATCCAGAGTCCCCGCCTTCCTTTGCCACCGCCGCCGCCGCCGCCGCCGCCGCCGCCGCCACCGCCGGCAACGCCGCCGCTCAGCTCGCGGCTTTCAGAGAGTCGAATGCCGATCTCTTGCCGATGTGCAATGGCCGTGAGCCGTTGCGGCGTGCTCTGCTGCCTGCCTCGTCGATCGAGCTCGGATCCGGGCCTCGCGGACGCCACGCGAGTACTGGCGATGTCGTGCCGTGCTCGACGGAGCTGCAGGCCGCGCCGGCGGCGGCGTCTGCGGCGGCTGCGGCGGCGGCAGTGTCCGCGCCTTGAGCTTCAGCTTTGGCCATGGTTATCCATTAGGAGCGCATTAGCACGCACGTTAAGGATAACACCACACAAAATAGGCGGAAAGACTCTTCCAGTAGAGGACGATGGCTGTAATTGGCCGGCACGGAAACGAGTGAACAAAATTCGAATTGAAAAGCGCGCTAAATCAATATCCCTGTGTGAGCGCAAGAGTAAGATGCTGATCAGATGGCGAGTCTTACAGGGAAGCATTTTTCTGGAATGGATCACGGATTGCGAGAGCCGAGTGGCCGATTCCGTAATGGAAGTGCGTTAGCCAGCCCGCGACGAGGTCCCGCCCGCCTTACGGCTCGGAGGCGGCAACTGGCGGACCGCCGCCGCCGCCGCCGCCGCCTCGGCCGCCAGCGCGCGCNATGCATGGGGGCGAGGCGCGCAGGGACGTCAGGTCGTCAGCGTCAGGTCCATCAGGCGGGTCAGGCCGTCAGGCCCCTGCGAGGCGAGAGGGGCCCCCGGCCCGTCGACCGCCGGCCCCGCGAGGCCGCGCCGCGTGGCGGCCGATCCGGGCGGGGGGTGCACCCCGCCACGTGGGAGGCACTGGCTCTGCCGCGTGGCGCTTCGCCAGGGGGGCCTGGGAGGAGCTCCAAACCTCGACAGTCTGCTCATCATCCCCCTCATCTGACTTCCTTCTCTTTCCTTTGCCTAACAATCCAATTTCTTCTTCTCCTTTTTCCAGAGTTTTTGGCATCTTCCGGGCTGGCTGTTAACAGCCCTTACCTCCCTGTCTTGCCCCCTCCACATTTCTCTCCTTCGGGCTCGCTTTTGGAAACTTTGCAAGGCTTTCATTCCTTTCTGGGCTGGCCATTCACATGCCCCCGCCCCCTAACATTTCCTGACTCAGCCACTCTCCTTGTATTAGCAGCCACATTCACCACTCGACATCGGCTGCAGTTGCGCGCCTCCACGGCTCACCAGTCCCCGGCGGTGGCCGCGGCGGCAGCGGCGGCGGCGCCGCTTTCCGGCCACCTCTGGGGTCTCAGGAAGGACGGCGTGCCACGCCGCCGGCCCGGGCGGCCGCCCAAGACGGCACAACGGCCGCTGCCAGCTGCGCCGTCTAAGCGCGCCGGCATCCAACGCCACTTGGTGGCACGGCCCACGACGCCGGTCTTCAAGTCGGATGAGCCGGAGCATGCCGGCGCTCCATCAACTGCCAACCTGGTTCCGGCGCAGCAGCGGTTGCCCAGCAGCAGGATACGGCAGCTGGCACGTCGCCGGCGGAGTCCCCACATGCTGCCACAGTCTGTGCCGCCGTCGTCGCCGCTTTCGTTACGGGAGTTTGTGCTGGCACTGCCTGCGAGGCAGCCCGACGAGGACATGAGCAATGAGGAGGAGGCAGAGGCAGCGGCGGGGGTTGATGGCGACGACGGCGGCTTGCCTGGGCGGCCCGGGAGGCCGTGGCGGCGTGCTCGGGAGCACAAGCGCGCCGGCAGCGCCGGCAGCTGCAGCAGCAGCGGCGCCGACGGCATGCGCTCGTTCTCCAGCTCGCGCTCGCCCTCGCCCTCGCGCTCGCAGTCTCCGTCCACCTCGCCCCCTCACCTTGCCACTTCGGCGCAGTCCGGCTGCAGCAGCAGCGACGAGGGAGATGCCACGCCGAGCAGCTGCCAGCGCCGGCGGCGACTGGCAAAGCCGCCGCCGGCCTCTCGCGTGCCGCCGCTGCCGCCGTCGTCCGTCCAGGGCCTGCCACTGCCGGCCGCCATTCTCCCGGCCGCTTTGGGGGCATACGCGTTCCTTAGATCCTTCTCCAGGACGCTCTTCCTCGCGCCCTTCTCCTTCAGCGACCTTGCTGCCGCGCTCCGCTCGCCGGCGCCCAGCCGCCTGCTGGCAGCCGTGCACCTGCAGCTGCTGCGCCTCGTGCAGCGGCAACGAGCTGACAGTGGCGCTGACCGCGACTCGCCTTTCCGGCCCCTCTTCATGTACCACACCACCTTGTGTCACCTCCCTCCACGTCCCTCCATTTTCTCAGTGTACTGCTGGTGGCTCCATGTGGCTGAGGCCATTTGTGCTTGCTCTCACAGGCTTCTGATCCCGCGTGCGTGCCCTCATGCAGCGCCGCGGACTGGTCGCGGCTGGATGAGCTCACGTGGCCGGAGCTCTTGCGGGCGCAGCTCCTAGCATGGGGCTTCCCGCCCGCGCTGGGCGCCAGCATGCGGAGCGACTATGGCAGGTACGACTAGCCAGTTTGTTGCCTCCGTGATCGCTGCCATCGCTGTTTCATATGTGCGACCCGCTTTCCTGATGCTGCTCTCTGAGGCTCCTGTTTGCAAGAATGCTTGCAGATGGTTGCTGAGTGCCAAGGTCGTGGCACTGGCGACACTGTGCGATGAGGTGCTGGAGACAGCGCAGCTGCGGACGGAGGTCGCGCTTCGGGAGCGCCGGGAGCCCTTGGAGGCACCAGCGCCATTGCCGCAGCAGGGGCGGTTGGCAGGGCGGGCGGCAGCGCCAGCTGAGCAGGACGACAACACGGACGAGTGCGTGGTGTGCGGGATGGCCGGCAACCTGCTCTGCTGCGACGGCTGCCCGGGGGCCTTCCACTCACGCTGTGTGGGCGTGGCGCGCGCCTCGCTGCCGGACGGCGAGTGGTTCTGCCCCGAGTGCGCCGTCGGGCGGCCGCGGCCCCAGTGGGCCGCCGGCCTGCGCACCGAGCCGCTGGGCACCGATCCTCACGGCCGCGCCTTCTGGCTCCTCTGCGGTTACCTGCTCGTGTACTGCCCCATCTCCCTCCCTCCCTCTCCCTCCCTCCCTCCCTCCCTCCTCCTTCATCAATGTGCTCTGTCATGTCACATGCAATCAGTCCACGTGTGGTGTGTAAGACCCAGAGATGTACTCACAGCTGAGCGTCATCCCTTCTGGCGCCTGCAGTGCCGACCTTGAGCCAGGCGAGGCAGCAGACTGCCGGGTGTACAGGTTGGATGCACTTCCAGCTGTAATAGAGTACCTGAAGCGTTGCGGGCAGAGGGCGGCAGGCCTGCGGACTGCAGTGCAGCAGGCTCTGGACCAGGAGGCACTTGCAGGCAGCACCGCCGCCACGAATGACAAGGGGCCCTCAATCGGCAGTGTGCTCGCAGAGCAGGGCTCGGCTCTGCCACTCGGTGGCGCGGCAGCGGAGGCCACGGCAGGAACTATTGGCACAGACGTCGGGGAGGAGGGCGCAGGGGTCCTGCTGACAGGGGTTCTGCAGAGCGACGCCGTTGGTCATGGCTTGGATGCCGTCGTTACTAGAGGTGACGACTGTGCAGCCAAGGTGGATTGGTTCTTTGGAGAAGCCGGTATTGCCGATGCGACACCAATTGCAGCGACAGCTTTGGTGGCCACTACCGAGTTGCTGCAGCGTGATGGCAAGGCCTTGCACCTTCTGAACGACAGCAGCAGCCATCATGCCAGTGGGGCTGACGAGCCAAACAAAGGGTGCTCGGCACGTGTTGGCTCAATGGATGCTCAGGAGCCATTGGTCATGGAGCAAAGCAAAGAGCGGGAGGTGCCGCAGGCCTCAGCAGGCACTGCGCTATTGACGCTGCCGGCCTCGGCTGTTGAGAACCTTAAACCTACGGCAGAGCCAGTCGATGGTCCAGCAAGAGCAGGAAGCATTGACGTGGCTGATACGCAATTGGCGGCAAGGGCTCGGCGGCTGTCGGAGCTCGTGGACCGGCTTTGGGCCCGCTGTGATGAGGCTGTCTGTAAAGCTGAGGCGGCAGCCGTTGTGATTGAGGCGGCGCCCCCAGCGGCTGCTGCGGCGCCTGTGTGGCCTCTGCGATTGGAGTCGCTGGGCGCCATGCCGCCACCGCTCTTGGGCAGCCGACGGCTGCCATCGTTACTGCGGCCACCATTGCCAGGTCCTTCGTTGGCCCCTCCGTTGTCGATGCTTTCACCGCAGCTGGCGCCGTCTCCGCTGCCGCCACCTCCTACACCAAAGTTATCACTTTCACTACCTGCACGGCTGGGAGACCACTACATGAACACATATACATTGGGCAAGGTGGCAGCCACCGCCGCAAGCATCTTGCTACACCGCGAGGTCGCAGACAAGGTGCAGGGGCGGCCGGGCAAGGTGGACGACCTCAGTGCGCAGGCAGTGGCGTTCGCCCGCGCCGCCGTCATTGCAGGCCGCCGGTTCGCCTGGCCTGCAGCTGCTGCGTGGGGTCGCCCAGGCTTCCTTCCGGGGGAGTCGCTGCGGGAGAAATGCGGTTGGTGTCGCAACTGCAGGTCGGTCCTTGGACCCTCAAAACTCCTGGCTCAAGCAGAATCTTTGCTCAGACAAATCTGAAGACCATCATGGCAACCGCTGGCCAGGCAGAAAGTACCCAGGCAGCACCTAGTGGATAAGCTTCGGTAGCTGAGCATCTAAGTGATTGTGCGACCAGATGCACGTACTGAAGTAGCTAAACCCTACACCCTAAACCCCATAAACTCTAAATCCTAAACTCTAAACCCTTCATTTCTTGCAATTGTGGTCAACCGCATTGGTCGTTGTGTGCTCCTGTCCCCTCTTTGCCTGACACCCCCGCAGCGAGCTGCTGAGAGGCTGGTTCAGCTGAAAGTGATGTCAACAGCTTGTTCCACTCATAGAGTGCTCCTGAGTCGCTTACTGGGCATTGAGCATCTGCCTTTCATTTGCGTGCTCTCTTCCAGTGTCCCCAGCAACCGGCAGAGGTGTGCGCTGATCACGGCAGAGGGCAAGTCCGCATCAGGTGGCTGCGGTGGTGGGAGCAGTGGCACCTTGCTTCTTCCTCCTCCCGACTGCCCAGACCTGCGCGTCACGCTGCTCGCGGCTTACCTCCTGCACCTGGAGGCCAGCCTGCATGGCCTTCTTGAGGGCCCCTGGGAAAGCGCGCATTGGCCAGCCGTGTGGCGGGCGCGCGTGGAGGCAGCGCGTGCTGTAAGGGACCTCATCCCGCCCCTACGGCAGCTGGACGGCGCGCTGCGGCAGGTGGCGCTGGCCGGCAACTGGAGGCGGGACGCAGAGGATAGCAGCCCGCCTGGGCGGCCGTTTTGCCCGTGGCTGTCAGAAGGGGTCCCAGTCGTCCTCGCCAATGATCGCGCGGTGGTGCCTGGCAAGCGGAGGGCCGGGCGGGCCGGCGGTTCGGTGCAACCAAATATAGCGGTCACGCCTTTGTCCTCAGCCAGAAGGGTGGCGCCGGCCAGCGGCGTGCAATGGCACCGCGGGGGTCGCTTTGTTAGACTCGTAGTTGACTGGGAGGTCCTGCCCAAGTCTACTGCAAGGAGGGCGGCACGCCAAGGTGGGACGGTCGGTAGATACAGTAGCACATTGTCGGTAGTCAGTAGCACATTGTCAAAGCACTAATGGGAGTGTCAAGTAGCAAGCTTACTGCCATGGCAGGTGATAATTGCTGAGGTGGACCCTGCGGCAGCATTGGCTTGCCCTTAACATGGGCTCCGACAGGGACACTGATGGTCTGCATATAATGCCCAAATTTTGTGAGCAGGAGGGAGGAAGGCGATCACTGGCGTGCTGTATCGTGAGTCTGGTGCTCCACAGCGCACGCAGCAATGCGCGTGGCAGGCGCGTGTGGAGCGCGCCACTTGCCCCTCCCAGCTGGCACTGCAGGTTCGTGTCATCATCAGGATGTCTCCTTGCCCTGCGCTCATTGCAGCCTCTGCAGCGGTCCCTTCCCTTCTTAGCGTCACTCTCTGTACTCCTTACTTCTAGAATCTAATTTTTTCCGACCCTTGCATATCTAACCCTGCATATTGGTTGTGCTGCATTTGAGGAAGGTAGCCGTTCACTGCAATTCAAGCTCCATAGAGACCTAGTACTCTGCATGGTATTCATTGAGGTAGCAAAGACGTCGTCCCTGCTGCCTCGGCCAGCACGGGACACTGACAATGTGGTCTTACTGTGGTCCATGTCATTCCACGTCCTTAGCGATGACCTTGTGATCTTGACCTTGTGATGTACTTTCTGTGTCAGCTCCGCGTCTTGGACTCGCGCTTAAGGTGGGCGGACCTCAAGCCCCCCAAGCAGGGCCAGGGGCCGCTCGCAAGCAGCGGCAGCACCTTTACCCCAGGGCCGAGTCCCTGCTCGTCCACCAGCAAGAAGGGCCGCCCCCCTGGCAACAGGGCTGCCAGCGAGGACGCCCAGAGTGGCCAGGCCGTTGCATCCGTCATCAAGCGCAAGCGAGTGACGGCAGAGGGCTCAGTGGAGTACTCGTACATGGAGGAAGACGCTGTGAGCCTTGATGTCAGACCTGAGGCTACGGGCTTTGGCGAGGCCAGCGCCGCTGCTGCCAGTGCAACAAGCGGGTGGCCTGGCCAGAAGCCGGTGATCAACACGTGGGAGAGCGGGCACGCGACTCTGAGCGATGGCTGTCAAGCTGCAGCGGTAGTTGGAGACGCTTGCATGGAGACGCCCAGGCGCGACCAACCCAAGGCTGACAAGGCCATCCGGACGCGGCAAGTGACTGGCAGTGGTGGTCAGAGGAAGGAGGCGGGGGGTGCGGCGTCCTCCAAGACGCCACCTTTGAGCAAGATGGCCTCGCCAAGTGTGTGGCTCGAGGAGGGCCGAGTGCCGCTCTTCCTGGTGAAAGACTTTGAGCAGCGGGAGCAAGTGGGGAGGTGGGAGGTGGTGGCGCACAGGGATGCCGACGAGGCCCGTGCGCGGCTCCGGGAAGCGAGGGAGCGCGAGCATGCTGAGAACGATGCCAGTGTCCTCGCGTTCGAGGAGGCGAGGCGGCTCCGCCTGGAGGCGGCCAAGGTGGCCAAGGCGGAGGCCAAGGCCCGCGCCAAGCGGAAGGCGCGCGCCGAGGCCAAGAGGAAGGAGGCTGAGCTCTGGGAGGCTGGCGCACACAATGTCCGCAGGCAGACTTGCGGCTACTGCAAGAGGCCGTATGTGTACAGCACGTGAGCAGCATGCCCGACTTATAGTGACTTATTACTAACAGTCTGGTCGTCCAGTCGTCTGTCGACCCCTCCCCTGCATCTATCTGGTGGATGGTCTCGCTGGGATCTTACGCCGCGGTCTTCATTGATCTTGTAGCCCT
This sequence comes from Spirogloea muscicola, assembly GCA_009602725.1. NCBI lineage: Eukaryota > Viridiplantae > Streptophyta > Zygnematophyceae > Spirogloeales > Spirogloeaceae > Spirogloea > Spirogloea muscicola. The sequence continues at coordinate 270,741 of WELB01000084.1, read as the reverse complement.
CTATTCTTTTCTAGACGTATGGCAGGTTCAATCGTGTACAATGTTAGTTCTTCTTGACTTCTGATCAGGTAGGTTGCAACATCAGATTGCAAGAAGGCAAGAGGGACTTGGTGCTTGGCCTGCAGCACACAGGAAGGGTGCTGCAGGACCGTATGATTGTTGTTGCCGTTGTCTCATGTGACATTTGTGTATTTGCATGGTGGCAGAGAAGGGGCTGTTTGCAACGAATGCCAAGGTGAACGTCAAACTTGCCATTGAGCTGTACAGCCTCATCTCCTGCAGAATGACCTTGATATATGTCACACTCACAACCGAGGAGTCTATCTGAATGAAGACTGGGTGGCTCTGGATGAAGTTTGGTCGGCTGGAGATAAGTAGAGAGTCTTTGTTCCTCTGTTAGATCCTTGGATTACAGAAGCAGACTATAATCAGCACTGCGTTTGTGCAGGCCTGTTTCACCGGGAGTGCATGGTGGCGTGTCCCACTCAGGCAGCCCCTTCCCTGGGAACGCCCTCTCCATACAGGTGCCAGTGGTGCTCCAGCCGACGTGGGCTGCCGGTGCAACCTGGCGTGTGGAAGTACGGCACGGCGACACCACATAACATGTCGCAAAAAGCCGTTGCTGCAGCCACAGACCTCCTCCCTGTCCTGCCGGCACTCAATGGCTACAGCTGGCAGGTTGCGCCGCTGCGCTGCAATGAGCTGTCGTTGGGGCCTATGGCCTGGCAATCTGGAGCGCAACTCGGATTTTGCCAGACTGCCAGGGCGGGAGGCAATGCTTGGGCTCTGTCTGGGAGTGACGGCCTGCTCGGAAGCAGCAACTATGCCCACCAGCGCAGCACTACTGCTGATGTCAAGCCAGCGTCCTTGGTCCAGAAGGAGGCCAGGAGGGGTTTGATTTTTGTTGCTCCCAACAAGATGCAGATGATAAGCAGTCAGGCTTTCCAGAAGGTCAGCGTCATCGGACCGGGGGCAAGAGAGCGGAGAGGCAGAGAGGAAGGAGCAGCTCCGGAGCCTGTGTGCGCGCTTTGCTACAAGCCGTTTGACGACAGCAAGCTGTACATCTCCTGTAACTTCTGCAGTGGTATACATGTTGTGCCCCTGCTCAAGCTTAACCCTTTAGACTGGAGAAGAACCAGTGTCCGCGGTGCAGAACAAGGTCACGTCATAGATTTGAGCTGTCAAGTAGCGGCTCATGCTTGACTTACAATGCATGAATGTCAGCTTGATATTTCAGCCGTTTAGAGCATTGCATTTTGTGTAAGGAACTTGAGTGACGCTTAGTTGTCGTTGACAAAATTGCTTCCGATGGGCTGACGGCCGAGCGTGGTTCTATGCTTGGCCAGCCTGGGTGCACGCAGAGGCGCTGTACCTGGACGCAGCAGAGGCGCAGACGGTGGCCTCCTTCAAGTGCCACAAGTGCCGCCGTGCCGCCAAGCAGGCCTGCCCACCACGAGTAGAGAGCGGCCCGGCCACTACCCAGCAGGGCGATGAGCAGGCCTCTGCCGCGATCGCAGAGCAGGCGATATGGAAGCAGAAGACACGGCCGCTGGTGGCCGTGCTGCAGGACCCGATGCCAGCGGAGGAGATCGCAGACACCCAGGCGGCCCCCGTCCGGAAGCGGCCACGGGTGGCCGGCCCAATGCATGCCGGAGAGGTCATCGACAGCCACATTACTGCCAACACGTTGCCGCAGGTGCCGGCAGCGTGGGCTGCCACGCCGGCCTGGACGTCGGCCGTGCACAAGTATCCGACGCGCCTGGGCCTGTCAGAGGAGGACTTCCTTTCCCTGACACCTACCGACGGCCAAAGCCGAGCATTGACTCGGCAGCACCTTCAGCAGCAGTTCCTGCAGCAGGGCTTTGGGTTCCCGAGGATCTCGGCGCCGTTAATGCCGGAGGTTGAGTCGGTCATCGCACCCGGCACTAGCAAGCTCTGGCATCCGGTGGCCATGCCGGCCTCCTTTGCAGTGCCTGCCCCTCACCTCGAGAGTGCAGTAGACGCCTCAACTCAGAGCTGCGGCCTCTTGACAGCAAGGACAGAGCCTCAGATGTCTGCCGCAAGTAACGAGGAACATCAGCCGTTGGACTTCTTCAAAGGCGTGAGTGGGGGCATGCTGCCAGCCGCGTCTGGAGACCCCTCAAGAGTGGTGAATGTCAGCTGGTGTGATGGAGATGTTGAAGCTGCCCCAGAAACCTCTGGAAGCGCTGCGCAGCTAGCAGCACTCGGTAGTTGGCCAGCACTTCAAGGATGTCGAGCAGACGAGCAGCTTGCAACCATTTCCTTGCCAGCCGACATCAGTCAGGAGCCCATTGGGCACGATGGTCCCACGATGCCATCGTCCAAAGCTCAAGGACCCTTGCCGACTCTCAAGACCTTGGAACTCCTGGATTTCCGAGTGCAGTCGCCAGAGCCTGTTTCAAGGGACGTCGACGAACGATTACAACAAGGGCCCTCATTGCTTGAGGGTCAGGTGGACTGCCAACCTGCATCAGCTGCTGAAAGTGTATCTCTTGAATCCGCTGGAGAGCCCTTGGCGTTTGGGGATGCAGCAGCGGCATTGAGCCCGCAGCCGGATGAAGCGACATTCTCTTCTTCTGGAGGCGACCTTGGTGGGGCACCAAAGCAACAGGAAGAGCAGAGTGAAGCGTCGGATGTGAGGCAGGAAAGACTTGTAGTCGTGCTGAGGCCACCAAGGAGAGCATCAGGGATTGACTCGGAGGCCAAGCAGCAGCACGAAGACGACCATATTGGCAAGCGGCCGAGTAGACAAGGAAACAGTCACTCTCCACTATCGTTGACAAAGAGTAGACAGTCAGAGAAAGACTGGATTGTCACAAAAAGGAGGTCACAGCCTCGATCTCGCCACAGCAAAAAGGTGAAGGCCTTGCCGCAACATTTGCGGCTCAGTGCGGCACTTCCAGTGGACGTGCAGTCCACTGTGCAATTGCAAGCGCTTGAGGAGCCTGCTTACGCACGTGGAGCTGACCTGGCTCCTATGTCTAAGGAGGAAGGAACAATCAAGAGGCGACGAACACATAGCTGGGACCCCTGCTGCATCTGTGACCGGGTGACGGTGCGGCCACAGCTGCAGTGTCAAAGCTGCCAGATTGCTGTCCACCGGCAGTGCTACGTGGGCATGAACGGGGCCAGCAATCCCAGAGAGGATGCGTGGGAGTGCGATGCCTGCCGTGACGAGGTGGAGGCTGTTGCAGGTCAGTCTCACGCCTGTCAGCTGATGCCTAGTTGAGCAATGCGAATGTCCCTATGTGCCGTGGTCATTACTTGCTGCATCCCCGGCACTTAACCATTGTAAGGCTTTTCACTGGTAGGTTCTCATTCAACCTGTTTGTGAATATGCATACCTGCTGAGATGGTTCGCAGGAGTATGCAAGCTTTGCCCTCGGGGCGGCGGAGCGCTGAGAAAGACAGCTGAAGGGAGCTGGGTGCACGCAGTCTGCTTGCTCTGGGAGCGCGAGACATTTGCAGTCTCTTCGAGCCCTAGCAAGAGTCTCACAAGCACACCGAGGGTCAGTACAAGTTGCTGCCTTCCACCTACTAATATGTTCGTTAATACTTGGCAGGAATCCTAAAGCCTAAACCCCTTAATCCTCAACCTAAACCCAAACCCTAATACCTATAATCCAGGCGGACATGTCTCGTGCATCTTGATCCAGGCAGATGGACTGATAGGTCATCACATGTATGGTATCTCGTCACAAGAATTAGAAGTTGACAGCCTGGGCCTGCTTTTGTGGTTGCTCGTCTCCTGCCTCAGGAGAGCCGGAGGAGGCTCTGCAGCGTGTGTGGTGTGATGAAGGGCAGCTGCTTCGCATGCAGCTACCCAAACTGTAGAGCGTACTTTCATCCACTCTGCGCCAGATCCAAGGGCTTGCCCGTTGTCAGCACAGGCCCATCACGAAGTTTACACTGTGCCAAGCACGCTAAGGCGTTTTAGTGTCTCTTAGAAGCCGATAGGAAAAGCCGCCAATATATATATTGATTCACAGCTCAACTCCCAATTGAGTAGATGTGCTTACAACCCCTCTTACTTTGGCTGTCACATTGGCCTTTCTGCAGTTAATCAAGCCCCCTTATGCGAGCCCCCTTCTGCGCAATGCCCATTTCTGCTTAGTCTGCTGGCAAGACTGAAAGTATCATAATACTTTCCAGTGTAGTGATGCTTGCTTAGCTCATCCAGCCGAAGTCTCTACAATAAGTAGGTAGCAGGTGAAAAGTAACACCTATTCCAATTAGAGTTTGCTTGGTGCAGGGGTGCTCAGATGAGGTTGCTATAAAAAACTCCCATATAGATGACAAGCTTGAGTACATACATGTTGCTGGTGCCCTTCAGAGTCCAAAGTAGTTAGTGGCATCTTTATGTGGTCACAATTCCAGGAGCAACCACTTACACCTAGACGACTGCCCAGGACCAGTTACTACACATCTTTGACATTGTGTCTTTTTGGTAATGTATTCGTCCTTGACAATTGATTACTGAAGCAAATTCGAGCAATGGCAGCCTCGCTTTTGAGGCTGAAGCTGAAGCAGCCTGCAGCTCCTGGCTGTGACGCTTTTGCCACTACAACAATTGCTGCACGGCCACCTCGCCAGAACCTGCACTCGCAATAAGTGGAAGTCCTGTTGCGTACTGAATTGGTCACTGAAGCGTTGACATGCAATGAAATTGTCTGAAACTCAGACAGGAGCAGAGTTGCTTTCACATCATCTTCATGGCAGGTGATAAGCCCTGTATTTCAGACGTCATGTCGTCATTAAGATCAATCCCAAACTCTCTCACTGGAAAGCGTGAAGTTCTGTCAGCTGTAGCATTGGAGACAGCCTTCACTCAAAGGGGCGCTTGATTCTGCATAATCCATGACTCGGACTTGAAGTGAGGTGCCGGCTCACACCTCTACATTCAGGTCCACTGCTGTGGACTCGTAAGAGACTGTGGACTATGGATTGAAACATTCTAACAGCACATAGCTTGCGAGAAAGATCAGAATATGTTGGCTGCCCTCTAGAATCGTAATTTACGTTGCATGAACTTCATGCATCCCAAAATTCTTGTCAGACTCCTTACCCGCATTCTGCTTCAAGTTCCAAAACAACCATCCGCATACGCTTTCAGCTTGCAGCACCATGGCTTTAGCAGAGAGCAGACAGACTGCACAATAGGAACACTGCCATAAACGTCGACAATCTTCGACAGCCTGAGGTCCTCAGCCACTCACTAAAGACGGCTCCAAGAGAGTAGGACACTTGCTGTAGGTTGCTCGATACTATGCGTGCAATGGTGCACAATACAACTTGGCAACCTGTCAGATAGTCATTTAGCAAACATGCGACACAGATGCCTGCAGACCTCAAGAAAATGCAGGACGCCAGAATATGAGAGCAATTGGTCTCTGTCTGCATTTCTGTGCACTTGTTAGCTACATGTCGGCACAAATACATGAGAGTAAGTCGCCCAGGGGGACTCTATTGTGTATCGTCCAATGGGACCTTGGGTTGTGAGTGGAGCCCTCAGAGTGCTTGTCAATATGTACGGTAGCAAGCAGAAGAATGCCACTGAGAAGTGGACTGGTGTTCGAAATGGTGCAGCATTATGACCACTGCGGCTCACCATGATCAGTCTGACTTGGGATCATTTCACATGACAGGTCATGAGCGACAATGTGTCGCAGGCCTCTCAGTAGTATCCTGTATAAGATCGTCAAAAAGAGGGGGAACAGCGGTGCCATCCCTGTATGCATTCTCTGCTCGTATGACGCCCTGGCAGGAGACAGGAGAGGAAAGGTGAGACCATGGACCCACTTGGCAAGACCTGCCATGAGTAGCTTGAGCAGGTCTATCAGGCAGCCCAGCCCAGTCAAAGCGTAGAGCTCACCTTCAGAATAATGAGAGCAGCGGACTTGTCAATTACAGCGTTGTACTCACTGCAGGCCATGTACTGCAAAGCGCACAATCAAAGCTTCCACATCAATTGACCTCCAGCAACTTGCAAAGTCCATTCGTTAGAGCAAGCGCAAATGCTTCTGATATTAGTCGTTGCAACTGCTTTCAACTGTGAGCAGATCCACTCTGTGATTGTGCATCTGCCTCTCCTTCTAGATATGCTACACCGTATGCAGCCAGGGGTGTAATTTTGAGGATTCAGGCTTTCACTGCAGCAGGGAGTGTATGTGCAAAGGCACAGCTGCCTACGAAACTAAGACGTACAGTACCAATTTGCATTGACATATTTACGGAACAGAATAGGACCTGGACGCAATTTGGGCAGCCATCGGAGACTGTGCAATCGCAGGAGGTCACAAGCTCCAGAGCTGCTTGCAGAAGTTCTGCAAACATTGGCCTTGCCTGCATAGACAGTCTCTTTGACAGTGTATAAGCCTGTTAAGGCATGCCAGATTGTTGAGAATGGTAATGGTTGCCCTGTATTATCAAGCCATCTAGTATTAAGATGTACGAAGCAAAGCTGCAGAAACAGTTGACCGGAATCAATGCAATCGACACAGTAACATGCATTGAGTCAAGATGGACGCAACCATCGCTCACCTGAGCACAGATGCCTATGCCCCCTGCATTGCGATCAAACATTAGAAGGCGCTCCGGGAAGTACCGAGTATCATGGGGGTTGGCACACTCCGTTGACATGTCTGCTGGGTTGCACATCACATATCTGTACACAATCAAGTAGTGGTTGATCACACTAATTACCATGCTTGATCAGGTAACTTACTGCCACCCTATGACTTCCACAGTTGCGCGACTCCTCATAACCATCCAATAGCGCCCTTAACAAATGCAGTTGAGACTATGTGCACTATAATTGTAACTATCACGTGAAACATCCATATAACCACTTAAGGAAAACAAACCCACAGGGGCAGGACGTTGAGCAGCGCGTGAGAGGCTGCATGAAGGCCAGCCCTAAACGTGAGGTCAGCTGCCTCCAGCTCCTTCCGGATGCCACGCGGCACCCTGATCCACACGCACTGTCGTTCAGCACAGTCAGTAAAGCTCTGCTCTGGGTACCTCCATGTCCACAGTGTGGATGTCAGTAGCACCATGGACTCTGAGGTGCATACCTGAGTTTCGTATGTGTAATCTGGGAGAAAAAGTTGGACGTAATCAAATGCCTCATTAGAGCCATGCCAGATTCTCCTAAATCCGAGCCACCTTGCAGTCACTTTGCAGGGGCTGCATTGGGCTGTCGTGCTGGGGTACTGGTCTTGTGGGATCTTCCCAGGATAAGCCTGTATCAACAACAATAGGTCTCTCAGTAAGAACTGAGAAATCGATGGCAAGAGTAACCAGCATGGTCTAGGCTGCTGACTGACTGCTGCGGTTCCTGCTTATGAGGTTGACAAGGAGCAAGGCTCACCAATGTCCCTCCCATCACGTACACATCGCACATGTCTGACGTTTTTGTGTAGTACTTGAGGTCAGCTTGTCGGCACACGGCCACCTTGGCCGCTAGATCCAGCTTTGTAACCAGGTACGTCCTACCTTGCTGCATGTACACAGCCCCTTCGTAAACCTGAGCATGTGCAATTGTTCACCACGTGAGAAGTTCCTGATCACTGATGGACAGTTCATTGGCCATACTAGTTAAAGACTTCTGCACAGGCTGGCATTTCTATCTGACTGTTACAGAATTGACAGACAAATGGTCATGGTTGCATAGTTCATTCTAAGTCGTAGTTAAGGAAGCCAAAATGAAGCTTAAGGGCCAAGTCTGACAGGCAGACACCACCATGCACCTGAAAGAAGGCCTTGCTCTCCTCAATGTCCTCAATGATCTCGTTAGTGGCGCCGTCCACCAAGACGTACCGCTCGGGGTCAATGGCACGGATACCCACGTTTTGCGCCGGCGAGTCGCCAGGACCGATGTAGTACCAGCCCTGATCAGCCGGATAGTCAGTCGGGTGTCGGCCCACAAGGCCCTGCTCAGCGAGGTCATCGATGATGTGCGCGACCGCGGAGCCGAAGAAGTCCTCGTCTGCGGCTGCCAAGAGCGGGCTCTCCACTGCCGCGCACATCACGTGCTGCTCCATCACCTGAACGCAGCCTCTTTCAGAGCTTACTTGCATATGAAGGACCAAGGAGCAATGTATGGCAAGTAGGAGAACATACTGTCGAGGCCCAACGAGCCCTGAGTCTGGCCGTGTTTGCAGAGCACATATACGGCTGGCCTCGCTTAGGAGGCAAATTAAGAATAGACTTGAAGGTCAGTCTATCAGATCAATTACCTGAGGGTTATGCGAGTCCACCTGCGCATTCTCGATCCTGCGATTGAAGAGGTGCTGTGGGCACTTCATGAAGTACTGGTCCAGAGGCCCTCCCCAGGCCACGTAGATGGCAATGGACGGCTTCTCTCGCCTGCCTGCCCTCCCTGCTTGCTGCCAAAGGCTGCGAGCAGACGGAAAGATGTGATGACTGATTCTTACAGACAAGGATGCTTCGATATGTTAATGTTAAGATAAGACGTTAAGCACAACAACCCTCTACTATGAAATGGGCAAACGCCCTGGTGGTATATAGCAACCAAGCACGGAATTGAGTCAATCTGGAAGTCAAGATCTCCTGGAAAGGCAGCACAGAGGTTTGCAGGTCGCAAATGACCAGAAGGACATGGGTGTTTTATACTGGGCAGCATTTTTATCAACCTGGCAACCGTGCCCTGCCATCCAAGGTGTATAGTTGCGTCGAGGCTGCCAACATCCACGCCCAGCTCCAAGGCGTTTGTGGCAGCCACGCCCCTCAGTTGTCCTCCGAATAGGTCCCTCTCAATGGATCTCCGCTCCTGCGACCAGCATCGACTAGGCAAAATTGATCTTCTTTGGGGTTGTGTTATCAAAACATGGCCAAGTACTGTTGCCCACAGATGAGATATAGGCCCAATTATGCAGGATACGTGGTTACAACTAGTCTGATGTGACACTTATGTGAGGAGGCAGTCAGCAATACACTTGGCGAGGCAGAAACCTCAGCCAAGTTTTAAAATGTGGCCAGCTTGCATGCTTAAGCTAGAACTGAGATAGACATAAATGTTAACAGTATTGTTGGAGCCTTGAACTGTTGGCTCTTCTTGCCTGTGCAGTGTATCCTGCACGGTAGGCCCGGATAGAGTCCACCAGAGCTGGAGCCGCCTCCTTAAGAGTCTCCCTTGTGTAGTTAAGAACAAGCTCGCACAGCTTTCGCGTCTTGCAGAAAGCCAGGCACCGGAGGCCATGCTGCACCATCTCCGCAAGCAGAATAGCAACCTCCACAATTGGGCTGCCATTGTCGCCAGAACAGCACAGTGGATGACATATACTGCTGTTAGATCATCTGCTGTCAGACCATTACCACCACTGTGGTGCCCATGATATCTGATGGAGACCTCAGATACCGATGCTTTCAGACAGCCTGCCTACTTGAGCACAGCAGTGATAAACCCATCACCTGGATCTCCTATTGGTCACCTCCTCCGGCTTCTGCTTGTTGATCTTCACCAAGATCTGGCCATTGAGGCTCTTGCGTAGCTTCACATCCTTGTGTGCGCGCTTCTTCGGCTGCATCGGGAGCAGCGGGGGGTTCCAGAGGACGTACACCTTCTCTCCGCACGGGCTGCCATCCTCCAGAACTACCTCCACATCCTTGATGCCCACCAGCTCCTGCATCGGCCATGCGGGTAGCAATCTCATGCTTCGTCATGCATGTTAATTGCGACTAAGAACTTGTCGTACATGTTTACCCCTGGCTTACAATCTTGCATACGTGCCTACCATCTCCGGAGCAGATGGAATACTTTTGGCTTGCCAACACAGTGAGAGTATGAGCACGGTTCAAGCCTCACTGTTTGCATGATAGCAAGGCTAATCATCAATGAGCATGTCAAGCACGAACTATACTGACTGTTGGCCTGATCTTGGAGCAGTTTGAAATGTTGAGGTAAATTGCAAAAGGGCGTTGCCACAGAGCCTTATATCTCTACCTGCGCATGTTCTCTGGGGTTTGCAACTGTTGCGCTGCAGATTATGAAAGATGGCTGGCAGCCGTAAACCTGCAGCAGTACTCGCCGCAGCCGCCTCAAAATAAGGGCGGTGTGGCAACCGAAGACACCTCTGTAGGCGTGGGCCTCGTCCACTACAATGTACCTGTACAGATTGCACAAGGTAGCAAACAATCACCAGAAACCCATTCGCACTTCAAAGACCAGCGCATCTGCTGGCAGATGCTTAGAGCAGGTCACCTGTGACTTCCGCAGCCATAAGAAGTCCTCTGAGTGACTGGCGGACAGGCTGCTTCATTCATTATGGCAAAGGCAAACATACCTCCGATTAAAGTGTGGTACAGGGTTTTGCGAACTCACTTGAGGTTGGAAAGGATGCGCTCGAACTGGCGGTGCGATGGCAGAATGGAAACGTGCAGCATGTCAGGATTGGAGATGATGATTCTGGCAGTCTCCCTGACCGCCCCCCGATCGCCCTTAAGGGTGTCGCCGTCGTACACGGCGACCTCAGGGGGGTGCTGCAGGTGCGCCAGCATGTCCAGGAGAGCCCTCTGCTGGTCTTGCGCCAAGGCCTGGATCCACAGCTTTTACCAGGTTCAACGGGACTGATCGGCCGAAGGCCCACATGAACCTCGTCATAAGGCAATGGCAAAAGTATTGCAGCTGCCAATTGAACAGCTCATATATACAGCATCATCACAAATTATGCTAAGAATGTGGACCTATTGAGTCACCTTGGTGGGGAAAAGGTACAGCGCGGTGGCTCGGCAGTCGTCCTGCATAGCCTGCAGCACTGGGAGGTTGTAGCACAGGCTCTTCCCGGACGCCGTTGCCGTGGCGATGATCACGCTCCGCCCCACCATCGCAGCATTGATGGCTGAGGTCTGCCGGCACGACAACAGGGAGCCAGTCAGGCCAGCTAGCCCTCATGCCAACAGCTAGAGTGTCACATGCATATTAAAAGCAAGGGAAGGCTAAAAGGCATGCAGCATCGTGCCACAATTGTGCAGTATTGTCCCATAAGAGTAAAGTGTAAGTGTAAGTAAAAAGAGTTACTCCTCTGCTTGCTCTTGCATCGTCTCCTCTTTGTCTGTCTACCTGGTGAATGAACAGGCCTTTGATGCCCATGCCGAGTAGCAGGCGTTGCAGCTCCCACGAGAGCTCCTGAGCCAGCTGACCATATGATGCCTCCCTCTTTGCTCTCCTCTCACAGTGGACAATCTGGAGATACGCCGCAGCCCGCAAGGACGACTGTGAGGCTTCTTCCACGGTTGCATCACTTAGTAGCTGTTTCGGCACAGATGAGTCCCCACCAAGGTCCGAGTCATCTACAATCGTCAAGTTTACAAGCAATGTGGGGTCTTATGATTTCTCATGTATGGTCTAAAGGCTCAAAGGGCAGGCCTTGAGTAGTCAAGTCTATGGCTGTTATAACTCAAAGTCTAAGACTGGTCACGAACTATAGACAAAGTGCAGAGGGGTGGGCCTTGCCTGGCCCAGCGAACCCAGGCCCTCCCGGAGGTGCTCCAGCATTGCCAGGGCGTCCAGCTCGTTGGTGCTCGTGCACCGCGGCAGCCGCCGCAGCGCCCGGGGCGGGCGCGGCGGGCCCCACTTGGCAAGCGGAGGCCGAGCGGTGCTGTCCTCCTTGCTGACTGATTCCCCATGCAAGATGCCGCAGTCGAGCACAGCGGCAGCCCGGTGGGCGCTCGCCGCAGCAGAGGCCTCCGCCAGCAGTGTTTGCAGCGCTAGGCCCTGCAGCGGAAAGTCGGGGTGCCAGCTACCCTCCTGCATGCCATTATTGTGCATTCATGTGACAAGGTAGACTATCAATGTATGTTTCAATCAAAGATATAAGGCTTTAAGCCCTGACCCCTTACATTAGAAACCCTGATCTATGTACAGCCAGCAATTTCCAAGAATTTCATACAGACTTCTGTTAAGTACTAAATCTCTAAATCTCTAAATTTCTAAATCTCTGGTGAAGTTGTCAGATTGTGATTGACACCTCCACGGGTTCATAGTCGACAGAGCGGTCGAGCTGGTGAAAGTAGTCGCGGTGCACTCGCCGGACGGCGGCTGCCAGACCCCGCCGGAACGCCCGCCGGCGCCTCTCCACCGCGTGCTTGGTTGCAGCGTCGCTCGGCCTCTTGCCGCCTGGCCATCAAGAGTCTCCAAATCAGGGCTTGTTCTAGTCTTCGAAAACTGGGGAGTGGCATTGGAAGCTTGCATCGCCCACATATCTCAGGAGTGCAACAGGATGAGCAATTGGCACTGCAGCCGTCACAGAGATCAACTGGACACGGCGCTCATCCGTGCGGTAACCACCACAACCGCACCTGGACCAGGAATGAGGTCCCAGTGTTCAAGTGGCCCCTCATCCGGCGCCGGCGGCATCATCGCCCCGAGTTTGAGCTCCCCTGATGCCGGCCTTGACGGGTCTACCAGGTCCAGTAGGAAGTTGTGCTTGGCTGACAGCCGCCCATCATTGCAACCACTGTCCTGACTCCCCACTCCCTCTGGCCTCCCTCCTGCCTCACTCTTGTCTTCCACTGTGCTTCTCGAGTTGGGGCTTCGGCCGCTGGTGCTGCCATGGTTCCTACTCTCGTCGCGCTCCCGATCCGCGACGCCATAAGGAAAGTCCCGCACAATCACGACGTCTGGGCAGAGAAGTGCCATGTTGTAGAGGTCCTGGTGGAGCCGCGGAGCACCACGATGGTCTTCTCTGAGATAGCAGGTACTGCTTGAGACTCAGGAAAACAGCGAGCAGCCCAAAGCCCCCTTGACAAATCTTGGAGTAGTCCTGTGGACCTATATTTACAACAGGAAGCTGCTTGTATCCTCAATGATCACAGATCTGAGGCATGATGTTTGCATACAATGATGATGTTGTTATAAACAAGCCTGAAATGCATGGTCCTGAAAGTAATGTCCGGGCATCAATGACAACCAAAGGTGAAGAGGGCCAAATTCTGGATTAGGGAGGTCGACTGTTAAGAGATTATTGCTGAAGAAAGACCTTGGACAATTCAGGAAGAGTCAAGGTTAAGGGTCTGAGGTCACAGACTCAGGGAGGCTGACCGCAGACCTGGCGGCAGAAGGAGTCGCCAACAAAGGAGCGCACCGCGCCTGCGACGTTCTGCCACGTTGCCTGGATGTGCTGCTTCTGCAAGAAGCCATAGGCGGCATTCAGGGCACCGAACTGGCCCTCCAACGCCGCCAGGCATGGCGGCAGCGGCAGCGCCTCCAGCCTTGCCGGCTCTGTCGCAGCCTTCGCTGCTGCTGCCGGAGCAGGCGCCAACATTGACGCTGCCCTCCATGGCCGCTTGCTTCCTTTGGCCTCCTTTTGGCTGCCACCAGCGACGCTGTCATCCATCAAGGCGCCTGCAATGCCCGCATCGTCGCCCTGCGGTTCCTGCAGCGACGACCTCTTGTCGGGTCGTACGTCCGCTGTACCTCCGCTATCACCATAGCCTTTGCAATTACCACTGTCGGCCCCACCATCACTGCCAGGATCACCTGCCTTGGCCGTCGCAAACACGGCTCCGCTACAAGCACTGAGTGCCGCCACACCTGTGGCAGGGGCCACCGGCAACTCCTCCAGCTGGTCAGGCAGTCTGGAATCTCCACTCTGCCGCTGGTCCTGGCCTCCAGACGCTTGACGGCTGCCCGGGACCGTCGTGGGCACCTCATGGCCCAGCTCGCTCTTGGCCGCCTGGCCACCTTTGCGGCGATCTGCCACTTGCGGCAGTTGTGGCGGCGCGCTCCTGGCAGTGGCAAGCAGCCGGCGCTGCTCCTGCTGGCCCTGCAGCGGCGTGGCGGGGCCCACTGCCGGCGAGGCCGGCAGCGATGCGGCGTGCACCAGCGACGGCCCGGTGGGCGCGGCGCGCACGGCATGGCGGGGCGCGAAGGCGACGAGCGTCAGGAAGTCATGAGTTGATGGCGCGGATTGTTGGGCGCCGTGGCCGTCGGCAGTGATGGGATTAAGAAGCTCCAGCGACTGCACCGGCGCTCGCTCGTCCACCTGGGCGCCCTGCAGTCGCGCTCGCAAGGAGCTCAGCTGGGGCCAAATGCCTAGAGAGGACCCCATGGTGGTACATAACCAATGAAAGCCGTAATTATCATTATCATAAGCAATATGATTACTACTCCTAAAGACCATACACGTTCTCTTGGACTGACGTAACTTCCATAGTAAAGACCATAGTGGTGGATAATAAGATACATAATGACACTCGACCAGCTAAGCTCTTCAAGTACGACAGCCCACCAGTCAAGCTATGGAAGCACGAAAAGGCAAAAGCTGCGCTGGCAGACCTTGTAGAAGAGCCGGAATCGAACCCTGGCGCTGCCGGTGGCGCCGCTTCCGCCCTCCGAGGCGAGCAGGGCCTCGGCGCGGCGGCGCACTGCGGAGCAGAGCTCGCCGGGCGCCGCCTCGACGCGCAGCGTGCGACCGCCCAGCGTGCGCACGCAGAGCGCCACCATAAGCGGCCCCGCGCAGCTCGGCGGCTGCAAGCTCGGGCGTGCGCTAGGGTTAGAATTTGAGGTGGGGTTTAGGGTTGTGGGTTGTGGGGTTTTGGAAATGGGCCCACTCCCTCCCTCCACGTCCCTCCCTCCCTCCCTCCCTCTCTCCCTCACCCCCTCTCTCTCTCTCTCCCCGTCTTCTCTCCCTCCCCCGCCTCTCTCTCTCCCTCCC
>WELB01000084.1:236175-255891 GCA_009602725.1 Spirogloea muscicola | reverse complement strand
CCCCCCCCCCCCCTTACTTCGCCCCCTAGGAGATCCACTTGTCTTCCCTGACATCCTTTGTCTGACATTCAGACTTGCCTGCCGGCAGCCCCTTCAGCATGTTCAAGTGCAACAACAGGCCCGCCAGCTTGCAGCACAGGCTCCAGCCGCACAGTGCTCAGTAGAAGCCACGCCACCCGCCAGGAAACCAATGCTTGCAAGTCATTGGCGGCAGTAAGGAGCGCGGCTGTGCACCTTGGAGAACAGCGGAACGAGCACCGCAAGGCGGCAGCTCTGCATTGATGGCAGACCAGCCGCAACGAGCGCTCGTCCTCTTTGGCGACGGCCTGTTGGCAGACCGCCTGCTCGACGGCGCCGCCGCGCCGACGACGACGCTGCAGGCCGCCCAGTGCCCGCACCTGGACGAGCTCGCGCGGGACGGATGCAGCGGCTTCCTGGCCCTCCGCGAGGCGCCCACTTCAGGTCAGCAGCCCCTCCCATACGGACTCAGCCCACACCGGCCCTGCCAAACCGCCGTGCCGGCACGTCGTCTCGCCTGCTCAGCTTTATGTCGCCTGTACTCTGGCCCTGACCCTGCCACTAGATGCTGATAATGAACATGCACTATCTGTATCCTACCTGTGTCTATAAGAATTAATTTTTGAGAGGGAACACGATAAGGCCTACCACTCAGACGTGTGGCTGCACCGCTAGCTCCAGATTGGCCAAGTCGGTGATACAACTCCTCATTGTTACAGCTGGTATAGGAAGCCATAAGGGAGATCCAGTCTCTAAGCTTGACTTTAGAAACCATCAAAACATCCGTCGTGGAATTAGCTGCTGTTTCCATGTCCTCTTGAATGCTGAGTCCTCAACCTGAACCCACACGATCTTTGAGCTCTTCTTCCAGGTCCTGAATAGTCTTGTAGCTTGCAGTTCGGGGCTTGGAGATAAGGAGTTGCCTTGGGCAAGAGCCTAAGAACTTGCAATCCTGCACTTCTTTGACTTCTGATTCCAAAACCTCATCTAGCAACCAATCTTGAAGCAGAGTTTGCGATCCGCAAACTCACCCAGCAACTGATCTTTAAGCAGAAATGTCGATCAAGTCCGATTCGGCGTGCAAAATGAAGGTTTGTACATAGGGGTCGACTTCACTACATTGAAAGCACAAGGAAACCAGAAGCCTAGCGTTCCGCTATGCAGCTCTCATTCTTACGCTCAAGCTCCCCCTCGCTGCTGCCTGTGCATGAGACCCAGCCTGCGGCAGGAGCGAGCGGCTGCTGCACGAGCTGGCGCAGCTCCTCGACGTGCACGAGCACTACAGCGTGAGCAGCTGCTGCTCCGAGGCCCTCTGTTGACCACTCTGAAGCATCCATCTGCAGCTTGCCTGACCGGCCGCAGAATGTTGGCACGCAGTCGCCAGACTGATCGGCATCCAATTGTCACCCAGCCAGAGGCGAGGGTGGCAGACGCTGCTGCTGCCGCACTTGACGATGGCGAACCCAGCAGCGCCGGCATCCCCTCTTTGGCTGAGAGGTGAGTTGCGTCCTAGCTGAAACCCCTGTGCACAATCTGCGCTGCTGAGGAGCTGGACAGCAGCTACTGAGAGGCTTTGGCAGAGCTGCGCTTGTGACTCGATCATGACAAGCTTCAGCCCTGCCGTGCAGGTTCATGGGCATGTCAGGACTCCTGCTGACGGCATCTCCAGCGGCGGCCAGGCTCGGTCGGCGTTGCGGTTTTACAGTCGGCGGTCTCAGCACCCAAGAGGCAAGTATCTCCGCACGCGGCGGGGCTCCGCCGGACGCTGCAGCAACAGCAGCCCGGCTGCTGGCAGCCCTTGGCCTGCACCATCCCAGGGAGGCCAGGGCGCCGCCGTCTATCACGCAGCTCTCAGACGGCGAGTTCGATCTGGTGCTGCTTCATCTGGAGGCGGCATTGGCAGAAGCGCCCATGACTGATGAGCTCGCCAATGACGCTGGGTGCAAGAAGCGATGGAACGCCGCTGTCGAGGCGGTGTGCTGGCTGGACGCACTCGTGGCCGTGCTACGGGCCACTGTCGCGCCCGGGTCCAAGGGCGAGGCTCACCCTTACCTCGTCGTCGTCCTCGGCTATGGCGACAATTTGGACGTCCAGCAGCCAGGCCGTGGTGGCCTCCCTGGTGAGCTGGCGCTGCTCCCAATGGAGGATTCCGTCTCTCCAGAGCTGCGGCACCTGCGGCCGCGGCAGAGCTACGAGCTGAAAGGTGGTGCCGTCGTACAGGACCTCAGGTGAATTTCACTTTGATGCCTTCTGTATTGCACTGGTGCATGAGTTTACCTACTCCATTGAACTTGACCACAGCTCAGACTTTGCATTGACATGTTACGGTGCTACCTAGGTACCATCATCCGCTTCTTGTGGCGTATGACTTGGAAGGGGTGACACGTCGGGACGATGCAAGGTGTCTTGACGTGCAAGAATGCAGAGAGGTAATCAATGACCTGCTGTCTTTCCATTTCTTGACCTACTGTGCTTGCAGCAACTATTCTCCAAATCTGTGCAGCAAAAGTTGCACTATTTGCAAATTGGCACCCAATGGACTCAGTAAGACTGTAAAGTAGAGAACTTCTGAGAGTAGTATAGGAGATTGTAGCTGTACCAATGCTTGAATTTGACCAATGCCGGAGCTCTTTCATGCTCGTGTGCAGAGGGGCGGGAACCTCGCGATCCTGGTCGACCGCTTCCTTCATGAGATAGCCTTCAAGCTTTGGCGAGCTCCTAAATATGGTGCTTGATGTGGATATAAAATTATTCTTCAGAGGCTTCAGTCAAAGGCATGATGCCCCTCACATCCCAAGTCGGTCTGGCATGTGTGGGCTACATTTGCAATGATCAGGTGTGTCAAGTACCGCTTAAGGGACAGAGTCATCGCTTGCTCTTTGAGAGGGACTGTGGATTGGGCACAAGATGCAAAGCCGTTCTTTGTATCAGGACCTTCAGTGCACTATCATCAACTTCAGTGGTTTATCAGGCATGGATATCTGCAAGTCTTCTAATACAATGTCCTGAGAAGGCCCATTCAACTCGTCATTGCAAGCATCATTCTATCTCGGCGTGATCATGATCTCTCGCTAAGTACTTGTAACCATTCTCTTATGCCGTGTTCTTGAACGAGTGTGACGGCCTCAGAGCAAGTTGCATGTATTCCGGAACTTGAGATCTTTTGCCAGGGTCTCTGCTGCGACGTTCTTTATTAGTATGTGCAGTTGCAGAACATAGTTACGTTGCCGGCTTACATTTGCACTTGATGTAGCACTGGACTTATTCACCTTACTGGATGCCATAGGCTTGTGTGTGGAGCACATCTCAAGCAGATGGAACAGGGTGTATTGGCAAACCTTTCAGTTCTCTCGGCTTGGATTTCACACGAGATTGACCTATTCATTGCAATGTCATGCATTGCCATCGTCGTATATGTCCTCTGTAGACTTGATATAAGACTAGTCCTTGGAAGGGTTCAGAGGAAGCCGAACTTTGTAATCAGATAGCTGAATGTTCGTAATCAAGCAGCAGCGAGCAAGCAACTATGTAGTCTCAACAGCACGATGAATTATTATACTGGGTAAGGGCCTCTTCTTCTTGCAGCCAATGCTTGTCTGCAAAGGCTTTCACCATCAGCCTGTACAGAGATCTGGGCTGATGACAAAAACTTGGATGAAAGCTCCTCCAGAGCAGCAATGATCAAAAAGCATGTGCAATCTCACCGAAGGAGTAATGAGAAGACTGTTCTTGAATAAGGTGGAGGCTGAGATTTGGGGAAGTCGGGCGAGCAAGCACCAGCAAAGGGGGGTCGAAGCTCCGCCTGTTTCCTTTTGTAAGACCTGGCCGCCTCCTTATCAGCAGCCGAAAGTGGGACGAAATGGCGGCAGGGGACGAGTCACTTCTGCAGAAGCCAAGAGCGAATGGAGCCAGCATGTTTTTAATTGTTGTTTACGTTCACATTTTTCGTGGTCTTTATTATGGAAGTAATGCTAGTCCAAGAGAACTTGTATGGTGTCTAGGAGTAGTAATCCTACTACTTGTGATTATTACCGCTTTTATTGGTTATGTACTACCGTGGGGTCCATTTGGCCCTACTTGCAAGCAATTGTAAGTTCTTATTCTTCCTATATGCGGGAATGTCAACAATAGGACGATAAGACGCGATGACGATCCGCAGAGAGTTTTCATACTCTCAGAGACTATACGGAAGATACCAACATTTTTGGTAAAGAGATAGTCAAAAAAATAGCAAATCGATATCAAGGTGACAGGATTCGAACCGATGGCCTTCTGTACCCAAAACAGATGCGCTACCAAGCTGCGCTACACCTTGCCTTGTTATCGTGTTATCGCATTATCGACAAGATGACGCGATGACAAGATTTGTTAGTTTGCTATTTGCAAATGAGTTTTTGGGGAGCTACTGTAATTACGAAGCGAGTGCAATTCCTGTAGTGGGAGAGTATTGTTACTTGGTTATGGGAGGATTCTCCGTGGACAATGCAACACTAAATCGTTTCTTTAGTCTTCACTACTTGATGCATTAATTGCAGGCGTAAGTATTTTGCATATTGCTGCATTGCAACAATATGGCTCTAACAATCCTTTAGGCATTAATCCTTCAGTGGATAAAATTGCTATTTATCCTTACTTTTATGTAACGGACCTTGTAGGTTGGGTAGCTTTTGCTATATTCTTTTCCATTTTTGTTTTCTATGCACCAAATGTGCTAGGACACCCTGATAATTATACCAGCTAATCCTATGTCAACTCCTGCTCACGTTGTACCAGAAGGGTGTTTTTTGCCATTTTATGCGATTCTTCGTAGAGCAGCAAGAGAGAGAGAGCACAGCCGTTGCGTGAGTGCATGGGTGGCCAAGATTTGATAAGTTATCCCTAGAGAGATGAGCAGAAGCTTATGTGGTCTACATAGATGGAGCCGCTTGCTTCACCAAAGATGGCGCCCTGACCCTCGCGCTAATCCCTCCTCGCTCATCTTCGTCCAGTTGTCTTAGGCTCTAAAATCTATCTTGAAAGTGTCCATCTCTGAGTCTTTATAGTAGCAACTTACAAGGCTGCTCGGTATAACCTGTCAGGTCCCTTCGGATTTTGTCCCAAAGGGCTGGCCTTCTACAGCCATTGCCCCCTTCCACAGCCATCGCTCCCTCTGAGGGCCTACTTGCTGACATCTTAGCGTTTAGTATCTTGCTTCATGTGCCATCCGGCCCGTTCGGACGTTGTCCATTCCTTTGAGCTGGCCTCTCACAGCCACTACTCTCAGTATGGACGCGCTTTCTCTTTCAAAGCCGCCTGTCTTGTAATTCGGGTCCATTATCTTGGGACTTGACCCGGAAGATGGTGTATCGAGTGATGGAGGTCCTGAGTGGCCAAGTACGAAGGCAGGCACAGAGAGATGTAGATCACCTACTTGACTTTGACCCTTCACAACAACCGCCCACTGTGGAGAAGGCGCGCGGTGCACATGAAATGAAAGGGAGGCCAGGATAAGCCAGTACACTTTTCAGGCAGAAGCTAGTCCAAAAGAGAGAAAGCGCGGCCAGATTGACTGGTGGCAGTGAGAGGCCAGCCCAACGGAATGGAGAGGTCTGAAGGAGCCGGAGTGCTAAGTGCTAAGACAGAAGCAAGGAGGCTCTCAGTAACCTCTAGACAGTAGATGCAAGTCGGAACAGCTAGCAGGCGGATAGACATCGCCCGGACGGAAGCCGGAGGCCTCAGCCAAAGCGCGGCCTGCGCGCAAGTGAACCGCGAAGGCAAGGGACCGCTCAAAGAAATGGCCAAGCGCATCCGGAAGACTTGAGCGAGGGACCCGGCGACATTGAAGCCAGGCTGCTCGCTCAGCTGCACGCGGCGGCGGGCTACTGCACGCCGCGCAAGGCGGTGAAGGAGGTCAAGCCATTCTGTTCCAAAGGCTCCGTGTACGTCGACGGCGAGTGGGACAAACTCGTCTCCCACTGGGGGATCCGAGTATATCCGTTCCTTTATGCCCGCCGCTTGGCGGACTGCGTAGCCCGCCTCCTGTTGCTCACTCGTGGTTACTGAGCATCCATCTGCATCATTTCGTGTCCTGGTGTGTAGTTTTTCTTTTCGGCACCGTTTTGTGGCCTTTGGATCTTGTCCATTCTTTTCTGGGCTGGCTTTGCTAGCCCCTCTTTTCCGCCAGGGGGATTCTTTTCCGGAAAGCAAGCGCGGCCAGATGAACTGGTGGCTGGGAGAGGCCAGATCAAAAGAATGGACAATGTCTGAAGGAGTCGGAGTGCTAAGGACTGAGACAGCAGTAAGCGAACTCTCAGTAACCTCTCGTCAGTAGATGCAAATCTGAGTAGCTAGCAGGCGGAAAGACGTCGCCCTGACGGAAGCCGGAGGCCGCCGCCAGAGCGCGGCCTGCGCGCAAGTGGACCGCAAAAGCTAGGGACCGCTGCAAAGAGACGGCCAGGCGCATCCGGAAAACTTGGGCGAGGGACCCGGCGACATGGAAGCCAGGCTGCTCGCCCTGCTGCCCGTCGCGGCGGGCCGCTGCTCGCCGCGCAAGGCGGTGAAGGAGGTCCAGCCATTTGGCGCCAAAGGGAAAGGGCAAGCAAAAGGCGCCAAAGGCGCCGTGTACGTCGACGGCGAGTGGGATAAACTCGTCGCCTACCGGGT
Organism: Spirogloea muscicola; assembly: GCA_009602725.1. Lineage (NCBI taxonomy): Eukaryota > Viridiplantae > Streptophyta > Zygnematophyceae > Spirogloeales > Spirogloeaceae > Spirogloea > Spirogloea muscicola. Next base: position 249,231 of record WELB01000084.1, on the reverse strand, counting down.
GATCTGAGTACTTGCGCTCCTTTGCGGCGGCCGCTTGGCGCTTCCGGCAGCTAGTCTTGTCTGATTTGGGGCTCATCACTCGTAGCTCCTTAGCGCTTCCCCTGGCCCCCTTCTCGTCCTTCGTTCATTCTTTTTTGGGCTGGCTTTTCCAGCCCCTATCCTCAATGGGCGAGCCCTTTTCTTCGGCAAAACACTCTGACACCCGTCTGGCGGCGAGTTCGTACCCCTGGCCGCGGACGTGCACGGGGCTCTCGGGTCCCAGTGGCTCGACCAGCTGGCCAGGCCTGCAGGCCATTTGGCCCCTTCAAACCTTTGTCGATTCTTTTTGGGCTGGCTTTTCACAACCCTTGCCCCCATTTGGAGTGTCCTCACCCGCTTGCGCGGCGCGCTGTCCCGCCGGCGTGGTGAGCCGGCTGACTTCAGAGAGAAGGGCTCGCCCATTGAGGATAGGGGCTGGAAAAAGCCAGCCCAGAAAAGAATGAACAAAGGACGAGAAGGGGCCAGGGGAAGTACGAAGAACAACAAGCACAGAAAAGAAACGAAGCAGCTACGAAGCACTCAGTAACCCCTGCTAAGCAGCCTCAGGTCAGAGAGACTGGGTTCAACGCCGCTGGCTCTTGGGCTCAGGTATATCGTATGCGATTGTCCGTCTCCCTTCAGCGGTCCTTGGCCCACGCCTTGCATCTGCGTGCTGGCCGTGCTCTCGCTGCGGCCTCCGGCTTTCGTCAGGGGGATAGTTTTCCGGCAGCTACTCTGTCGGATTTGAGGCTCCTCACTCGTGACTACTGAGTGGTCCGTCCTCCCCCGTTCTCATATAACATCTTCAGGCCCCTTCGTAGCTGCTTAGCGCTTTAGGAGAGTCTGCTGAGAGTCCGCTTGCTGCTGTCTCAGTTCCTTAGCACTCCTGCTCCTTCAGACCTTGTCCATTCCTTTAGCCTTCGTTTGTTTCAAATACACGAAATTTCTCTTTGGGCTGGCCTCTCCCAGGCACCAGTTAATTTGGCCGCGCTTGCTTCTTTTCTTAGGCCCCTCCATCATTTGGCCCCTTCGAACCTTTTGGCAATTCTTTTCGGGCTGGCTTTTCACAGCCCTTGCCCCCATTGGGAGAGCCACTTGTTCTATCTTCTCCTGAGTGGTCCTCCACCCGTTTTGCCATAGCGCTTTAGCGAGGGGCAATGCCTGGCTTCAATGCCGCCGGTTCGCTCGCACAAGTCTCCCGCATGCGCCTGGCCGTATCGCTTCAACGCTCCCTTGCCCACGCCGTCCACACGCGAGCAGGCCGTGCTATGGCCGCCGCCTCTGGGTCTCGGTGGAGTGCCTCTTTCCCTGCAGCGAGCTACTCAGACCTGATGTTGCTCACTTGTGGGTACTGAGCTTCCCTCTGCATCGTCTGTGTTTTGCAGTGTTTTGTAGTGTAGTCCTTTTCCCGGCTTTCTTTCCTTGGCTTTGGACATTGTCCATTCTTTTTGGGCTGGCTTTGCCAGCCCCACTTCTCCATGGGCCTCCATGGGCCTCCTTTAGCCCTTGCCCCCATTGGGAGTGCCACTTCTTTCTTTTTCTTTTCACAGCCCTTGCCCCCATTGGGAGAGCCACTTCTTCTTGCCCCCATTGGAAGAAGCCACTTCTTTCACAGCCTCCTCCGTGATGCTCTGGCGGGTTTGATGCGCGACGCCGGATACCGTGGCGGTCGTGGAAGTGAACAACATCATGCCTATCACCACGGATGCCCAGGGACGTCGTCATCGCCGCACACTTGACATTGTGGGCGTGCAACCTGGTGGAGGACCAAGGGCTTTGGTCGAAATTGTGATTACGGAGGCCTATAAAGGTCCAGCATCGACCCACATCGCTGGCCACGCGCAGTGGGCAGTGCTGAACAAAGAAAGTTGCAGCACTACTCCGATTACCCCCGATGTGATCAGCTCTTGCCAGCGGCAATCGACATCTTTGGCTGTTTAGGTCCTCGTTTCCTTACTCTCCTTCAAAACATAGCCAATCTAGGCTACAAACGACATGCAGATGTGTTCCCGGCTGAGATGGGCTTGCCAGCTGCTTATCTGTCGTTGTTGCGACGACGAGTTTCGGCCTGTTTGCAGCGGTGCTCAGGCTAATGCTTTGCACCAGAAAGCTGGGCGAGCTCTAGTTGGTGGCAGAAGGGCTTCGTATCTGCCATCTAGTATCCAGGCATCGGTCAGCGACCTTTATCTTTTGACCCGTGGTTACTGAGCGGGTCAATCTACTGTAGGTTATGTAGGTCTTAAGATGTGCTTGCCCCTGTACTTGGCCATTTGGCCTTCGTTTGTTTCAAATACACGAAATTTTTCACAGCCCTTGCCCCCCTTTGGGAGAGCCACTTCTTCTTTTTTTCTGTGGGCGAGCGTATTCTTTTCTTCTTTTATTTGCGCCATCCGGCTTCTTCAGACCTTCTCCATTTCTTTGGGCTGGCCTCTCACAGCCACCAATCAATCTGGCAGCGCTGTTGATTAATCTGGTCTCCTTTCCACAATGAAACCTGGCCCCCAATTGGGGCAAAATCCTCGCTGCCGTCAATCTCAGACGGGATAAGGAGAGATTTTAGCGACTCTGATCCAAGATCAGCTGTTTATTCAACGGGCAGCAAACAACGAGGGGCGCGCCGTCTGCCCCTTATCTTGTATCGGCGGCTGCGGACCGTCCGTCCAGGCGCTTCGGACAGCCGCCCACGTGGCGGAGCCTTTGCGGGCCGGGTGCAGCATCGGCGGTCGAGATTCTGCCACGTGGCGGACGGCGAAGCCCCCCTCCTCGGCTTTGGAGCTGTGGCCACCGATGGCTCCGCGGGCGGGCCCCGCCTTCCAGAAAGTACCTAGCACTTCGTTCACACTGTGAGCATTTCATGCCACGGTGGCAAAACAAGGACGCCGGATTGGGTGATTGACTTCTGCCGGTGCGGCGCGGCCGATAAGGGACACGGGAGGGGTGGATCGCTTGTGGTGAGAAGGCGCACCGCCGGGGCCCCACGAGCCCGGCTGCCGCATCCGGGCAGCCCCAGCGGGCTGCCCGGACGCCAATTTCCCGCCAGCCCGCGCATTTAGGTGCGCTCCGGGGGTCAAGGCTGTTCTTTCTTCGTAGGGGGTCCGGGACCGGGAAATGCATTTGAGGACGTTTGTCTAGGCCACCATTGGCTGCCCGTGCCCTGAAAATTGGGCGCCCCGCGCGTCCGCCCCTCCCAGCCGCTCGTTGCGGGGGGGGCGCACGACGGCCCGATCACTACATCGGTCGCAGTACGCCGGCGGGTCTGGCAAGTCGAGCCCACCCCGAACCGTCGTCTAATACCCCCCCACCCCAGGCAGCGGTGCTCCACTCATCCAGTGTGCCGCCATCCATCGCTTGTCTCCCGCACAGCCGCGCATCCGCCACCGCCGCCGCCGCCGCCGCCGCCGTCGCTGCCGCCTCCGCCGCCGCCGCGCCGTCTAGTCGCCATGGCTGCCGCCATCTCCGCCGCCGTGCAGGCGTCCGCGCCGGCCGCCGCCATTGCGCGCGCCGGCCCCGCCGCCAAGTCCCCCGCCGCCGCCGCCCCAGCGTCTGCGTTCTTCGGCACCCGCGCTTGCAGCACCCCGGCCCTCCTGAAGGCCGGCAGGAGCGGCGCGGCTCGCATCACCTGCGAAGCGGAGAAGAAGAAGCCAGCTGACAGGTGGTCGGGCCTTGGCACCGACATTTCTGACGACCAGCAGGACATCACCCGCGGCAAGGGCCTGGTCGATGCCCTCTTCCAGGGAGCACAGGGCATGGGCACCCAGCATGCCGTGCTCTCCAGCTACGAGTATATCAGCCAGGGCCAGAAGACGTAAGCATTCATTCCTTGTCACATGCTTTTAGCCAGCATGGAGCATAAGTCTGATGTTTGGCTCTGGATCTGCTTGAAGTGCTTGCTTGTCTCGTCACATTGTGCCCAGCGCGGTTGGACGTTGTTGTCCTTGTTGTGCTATCATTGTTATGTCCAGTTGTTACCTTTCACGGCCTTGTTTGTCTGGTGCTTTCACTTCAACAATCATGATCTCTTGCTGAGCCACCTAGTTCACATTGCTGCTGATCACAGCCTCCAGTGGGACAATATAAAGGATGGCCTCTACATTGCTCCAGCTTTCATGGATAAGATTGTTGTGCACTTGGCTAAGAACTTCATGAAGTTGCCAAACATCAAGGTCAGTGAATTTGCAGGTTTGACAGGCAACTGCTTTTTCTTCCAGCTTGCATGCGCTCCTTGAGCAGGAATGTGTTACACAGTGTTTCTCCAACTTCGTAAGCGTGGTTTCGAGTAAAGACTGACAGTATTGTCCTTCTTGCGAATTTTCAGATCCCTCTCATTTTGGGAGTCTGGGGTGGTAAGGGTCAGGGCAAGTCCTTCCAAGCTGAGCTCATCTTCTCCAAGCTTGGCATCAAGTATGCAGAGTGTTGCAACCATAAATCTCTCTAGAAGTCTTACTTCGATAGCGAACTCTTACATCATCTGGCTGTCACTTGGAAAGTGATCTCTCTGGTACAAGTGTCCTGCTGCCTGTCTTGACAGACACAATGAAGGCTTGACGTATTTATGATTGGTGTCTCTCGTTATTTGTCCTAGTTACAGAATATATCAGCAGAGCCTTTTGAAGTCCTCGGTCAAAATGTCTAGATTGTCCGCTTCTTGCATCTACAGATGTGTAGCTGCAGCATCTCTGGGGTATGTTTCCAGTGATGACAGGATTAGCCCCGTCTTCATGCCTGCACTGACATGCCAGCAATCTTGGATACAGCCCTATCTTTATGAGCGCTGGAGAGCTGGAGTCAGGCAATGCCGGAGAGCCTGCCAAGCTTATCAGGCAGCGGTACCGTGAGGCTGCTGACATCATCAAGAAGGGCAAGATGTGCTGCCTTTTCATCAACGATCTGGATGCAGGTGCTGGCCGCATGGGAGGCACCACGCAGTACACCGTTAACAATCAGGTAGGAAGCACATCCGTGCATCCATGATTGCCTTGGTCCCGACATTGCAGTGTTCTGCTCTTTCACTCTGCTTGCTTCATGTATTGCAAGCTAGAGCTGGTGATAGCTTCAGACATGTGGAGTCCTCGACTGTGAATCTTGAGGATCTGACGTTCTGACCTGCTGCCTGCCTGCTCCGCCAGATGGTGAATGCTACTCTGATGAACATTGCAGACAACCCTACAAACGTGCAGCTCCCGGGGATGTACAACAAGGATGAGATCCCCCGGGTGCCCATCATTGTGACTGGAAATGACTTCTCCACCCTCTATGCTCCCCTTATCCGTGATGGCCGTATGGAGAAGTTCTATTGGGCTCCCACTAGGTATGAAAGTATAATGGACTCTGGATCTGACATGTTCTCGAAAGTGCTGTCCTTCAAAAACTTCGTCGTCTCCTTGGGTATTACGACAGTCCATGGATGTGGGAACTGGATGGAAAGTAGTGCTGTGGCAACGCTAGGAAGTCTGGCAGCACAGTGCAGTTTGAGCAAGGAGTGTGTCTTGATGTCCCGGTGGAGGATGTGGGCTGCTCTTTGTCACTGAGCCAGAGCGTTTGTGGGCGCAGGGACGATCGGATCGGGGTGTGCCAGGGTATCTTCAGGACAGACAACGTAAGCAAGGAGGATGTTGTCACCCTGGTTGACACTTTCCCTGGCCAGTCCATTGGTGAGTAGGCTCCTCCAAGTAATGATAAGAAGAAGATCCCATCTCCCTGACTAGGAGCTGCCTTGACTAGTAGCTCCATTGGCTGCTCGTTGTTGTGATGCTGCAAGAAGGAAGTCCTCGCCATCCTCTTATCTATCATGGTCAACCAGAAACCCTGGTAAGACCTTTCACAGGTGCTGACGCCTTGATCTCATGCTTCACAGATTTCTTCGGTGCTCTCCGGGCTCGCGTGTACGATGACCTTGTCCGGTCGTGGGTATCTGAGATTGGTGTGGAGAACCTTGGGAAGAAGCTCGTTAACTCTAAGGATGGCCCCCCCACCTTTGAGAAGCCCAGCATGAACTTGAAGACTCTTCTCGACTATGGCTGGCTCCTTGTGCAAGAGCAGGAGAATGTGAAGCGGGTGCAGTTCGCAGATGAGTATTTGACAGGCGCTGCCTTGGGTGATGCCAACAGGGATGCCATTGCTCAAGGCACCTTCTTCCAAGGCAAGTAGTAGCTGCTGAATTTCTGAAGGCAGCATGCATAGGCCCGCTTATGTTGAGCTCTCCTTGAGCTGTCATTATGGTTGAGTGGTTGAGTGGTTGACTGGCCATTCCTTAATTGTTGACTGATATCCGGGCACACCTACCCCTCTTGCTGTTATCTGAAGCCACATACACTGCCCCTGCCCACTCTCAGGAGTAGCAGCCGCCCAGTAAGTGGCAGATCAAGGAGGAGTTGATATTGCCTCCTACTTATCGTCAGTCCACATGGCGAGAGGGACCGTCTTCATCAACTGCAACTGACAGACAGCTTCGGTGCCTTGCCCGGTTGTGCTCAGGTAAGGCGGCCGGCGTGCTGCCCAGCATGCCTGTCCCTTCTGGTTGCACAGACCCCAATGCAGCCAACTTCGACCCTACTGCTCGCAGCGATGATGGCACCTGTGATTACGATTTTGCTGCAGAGACTGCCAACGTCAAAGCCTCAGCCTAGGGCCGCAATTTAGCTGTTCCCTGTAGATGCCAGCACCACTAGATCAAGGTCCTCGCTTGTCAGGCCTTTTTGTGGGCTCAATTTCTGCTCATACCATACCCCCTTTGGGTTGTTAGCAGGAGGCCCATGTTCAGAAAACAATCTCCACTGTCATGACTTACATTGTGTGTCATATTGTGTCTTTGCGTGATCTGTAGTCGGGTTGCTTGGTTCTCACTGATGCGCTGGTTAAGTGGTTGCACATCATGTGAACTGGTAGAAAACTGCTATGAAGGAGCTTAGCAACAGAAGCCCTTGATGCCCCTCAGTATGTCATTGTGAAATGTCATGTTACCGGAATCGTTGATGGCACTAATCACCTCTTGTTGTCCAGAAGAGCTGGAGCAGCATGTGTCCATATTGTTGTCCTGCAAATGTTTAAGTCTATGTTGCACTGCATTCTTGTCTAACTATTTCTCCACATGGAATGCATGTATTGCAATCTGTGATGACGCAGAACATTTCATCATCAGACTAAATTATTTAGTGCATGAATGTTCAATTATGCAAAGCAATGCCAGAAAATTGAAGCGTTTTGACTGGCAAATTGTGATATTTGTAGTAGTACCCCTTAGCAGGGAAAGACGCACTGAAAATGGTAAGACGTACTTCTGCATGAGCATGATGAAAAAACCTCTCATCTCAACTTGCCCTTCCGTCAGATGTATTCTGCATGTGAAGGTGTTACACATGCTTGCAGTGGGACTGTGCTATCATATGACGTGATTTTGTGCAGACCTCTCCTCCAAGATTTGGGAGTTTCTTTTGTATGTATCACAGGAGTTGTTTGACATCAAGATAGACTAAGAGACATACTTCTCAGTCTGATACACATCAGTACGTGCAAGTTCTGACCACATCTCCTTCACATCAGACTTGTGTTGCTGTGTTTGTGATGTTTGTTTGTCACAGTGAGTCCCCAAGACAATACAAGTTTGTAGATGTGTGAGTAGGACGTAGAAAGCTTTGCCTCTCTACGGCCTGTTGACTCACATGATCAGGTCAGCTATTAGTAGCGTGACAGTGCAACTTTGCACATACTGCCAAAGCAATCGCGCTCAACTGAGTTGTATTTTGACTGGCCGTTACTATGTAGCTTACGCAGATGTTTCCTAGTAGGTGAATGATATCATTCAGCAGTAGTGGTACTTGGGCTTCAAGAGTCTCCAAACTGCCTGCCATCATGGTTGCATTACCTGCAAGAAAACATGTGTGCAGCAGGGGAATGTCTCAAATGTTTATGTGAACAGTTGTCAGAACTCACTTGCATTAATCATATGATTTGAGAGAATCTACAGCCTAGACCCTTAAATGAAACAGGTATGGTAATCGGCAGGTCTACCAGCTGAAACATGACTGGATAAGCGCGGAATGGCATTCTTGCAGTGACGCTCAAGTGGCCGAAGTGGTAGTGGCAGACGGCCNGGGGGGGGGTTGTTGGACGTGTCCTGGGCGCTTTAGAAGCTGGCCGCAGCAGATAATGGGAGGATTACCGCATCAGTACTGTGGACAGCATCTCTTTCACAATCACAGAACGCGTGTTACGCCTACAGTGAAGAGAAAAGCGCGTCCTGGTGACTGGTGGCTGTGAGAGGCCAGCCCAAAGGAATGGACAAGGTCCGAAAGGAGCCGGATGGAGCAGAAAGCAAAATATTAAGTGCTAAGACGGCAGCAAGGGGTCTCTCAGTAACCTCTTGTCAGTAGATGCAAATCGCAATAGCTAGCAGACGGATAGAAGTCGCCCTGACGGAAGCCGGAGGCCGCAGCCAAAGCGCGGCCTGCACGCAGTGGAAAAAGGTACAGGAGTAACTTATATTGAATCTTTGAGCGAGGGTTACAATAGAATGATACAGAAACTTCCAGGTGGAAGGAAGTAACAGAAACCTCCAGCCAAAGACGTGGATGGGAGTGGTGAGACCGAGGAATGTAACAGCAAAGCATGTAAAGGAAATGGTGAGACTTACGGGCCAGCAAAGCCCTCGTCATTGCCGCTGTTGCCAATTGTCCTATGCACGCGGCCTCCGTTGTTCAGGGCGACCTGGCACACAGATTTGCTACACTCTTATGTGTGTTGTGCTTGGGCCAGCGACCACAAGATCCATGTTGACGTAGAGTACTAGGGAAGGTGCAGGCGGATGGAGGAAAGAGGGCCGGCGAGCTCAGCTGGGCTGCACCACCATGTTCTCCACTTCCCCCTCCCAGCAGATCACAGATGCAACGGCACTGTGTCGCGGGTTGCTTATTCCATAAGCAACTAAATTACTCTCTGAATTCGACGGCACCAGGCAGCAAGCTAACGATGGCAAGCATCCTGAGTGGGACGGGCTGTGGTGGTGTATGTAAGCGGCAATAAGAGCGACGACAACAGAGAGTGTCGTGTGGTAAGCCTACGGCCACAGCTGGCGGATCTAAGCCAGAGGTAGCCTGTCATGATGCTGGCAAGCAAGGTGAAGTGGGTAAGTAGTGGCTGTTCTTACTGGTGCATAGGCAGATGCGAAAAGTGTGATTACATCGTCAGCAGTTGCAGTGTGGGTGAGCACATTTCTTTTGGCGTGGAGGAGAGGCGGTACAGGTTATTAGATTTTTAATATCATGAAAAATTTGTTTCAGGAGGGTCATATCTTGTGAAATATGAACCTCATATCTATACACTTTTGAAAGGATCATTTATAATTTCCATCCTTCCATTGATCAGTTCACTTCAAGGTATCTGAACATCGTTACATATAGCAGTTGGACATGATTTAGGGAGGTAAAGTCGAGTTTCCTGTCACTGTAACAATCACGTGTAAGTGTTGATGTGTAAAGATATAAGATTTAGGTGGGATTATTGTGTATTAAGTTGAGTTGTGTATTAAAATTTCATAAGCCTTTGTAAAGAGACTCTTCATATATTTTGTAATACATTTTTACAGTCATGAGGTGTACGAAGAGGATGACAGTCGTACTGTCAAATTCTGTTGTATAGAGTGTTCGAAAATTAAATGTTACAATTGACCAGCCATACATTCTGACTTAGGGTTCTATATTTTTAAGAACAGATTGAACATGTCTTTCGAAGTGTAAACAAGTGTGGTGGTAATGTCATGTAGCATGTACAAAGGTGAACGAGATAGTTTCACATTACGAGGTCAAAATTGCAATGGCAAATGTGTGCATTTTTTGCACTATGCCAAATTTAATGCATTACATTGTCAGTTTGAATCTGGGTTTATCTATAACCTACTCAATTTGCTTATCTCTGGCAAGTATATCAGACTATCTAACAGTAAAGATACTTGGGCGTGAGAGTGAAGAAATCTCCAACCTGCCTGCCATCAATGTTGCGGTACCTGCAAAACAGAAAACGTTGCAGAGATGAGTACTCTTGCGAAGACAAACCTGTGTACTTAGGATTGTGGTGAAGTTACATGAGGAGACACACAGTAGAGGACACACACGTACTTCAGATGTGGAACAGGTGCAGAAACTGTTCTGAAGGTAGATAATAGGAGAAGGATAGGATCTGAACAGGAATTCGGTGGGACATTGCTATATATGGGAGGAGTTGTCGGAACTGCAAGTGTACCAGCTGAATTCGGCGTAGGTGGCGTTCTTGACGTCAAGTTCAGCATGGCCAAAGTAGTAGTCTCGGACGGCCGTGTACTCAGGGGGTGACCCGTCCTGAGCATTGTAGAAGCTGCAGAGAAGAACAGAGCTTACAGAGTCAGTACCGTGACTTTGCTTGTCCTGTATAGACTCACAATGATAGCGATTCATTGTTCTTTACAACATACTCACTGTAGAGGGTGACATTTGAGAAATGCTTTAACTCCTCTGATAAAAACAGAGAAAGATGCAGCACCATGAAATTTTCAGCACAACAATGGTTGTTAGACTTACGGGCCAGCAACACCCTCGTCGTTACCACCATCGCCAACCGTCACATACACCGGGCCGCAGTTGTTGAGTGCGACTTGGTAGACAGGCTTGCTACGCTCATACGCGTGCACGTGGCCTGCTACCACAAGATCCACCTTGGCCTGGTACAGGAATGTTTCGTAGTCTTGGCGCATGCTCTCACCCTGTTGGAGCGCGAGGAGATTCTGAGAAGTCAGTGCCATATTACCAATGTGCTATGTGTTATCAATTCATGTTGATGTAAATGTCAAGCTTCATTCATGTAAGCTATAATATACCGCAGCTTCGTTCTCTTCAGAGGTCATGTTCATCTTTAATCTGCACATATTTTCTGTTTTTTCCAATTAAGTAAATATATCACAAAGTCATAATGAAAATACCTCGAGGTAGTGAGAAACATCGGTGTTGTACCACGGGTTGTGGAAGAAGACCACCACGAAGGGGGTGATAGCGCGGTTGATTGCCGCAAGATCGGCACGCAGCCAGTTGTACTGCACCCACCAAGTACACAATCCGTCAGCAGTATTGACTGAGGACTCACACAAGGTTGTTCGCTGAAATTGTTGTGCAAAGGCCAAACCAATCTCAGCATTCTGAGAACAAGAATCACCTGCTGAGTGTACTTGGTGAAGGCCTCATAAGATGAGAGGGCAATGATGTGGACATAGCCGGTGTTGAAGGAATAGAAGAAGGGCGCCTTGGGAGCCGTGTTGGCACTGTCAAATGTCAAAAAGGCAGAACTTTTGTTTGAAAATCAGGTCACGACTATCTGTCCACAATCTTATTCAACGGATTCTCGGGCACGGAAGGTAACATGAAGGTTGGCACCCAGGTAGGCAATGCAAACTCACGTTACAGGAGACTTGATGTGACCAGGAATGCGGTTGACATAAGCAGTGAAAGGTGTTGCGCTCGCGTTCCAGAGGGGAGGTGTCTCCAGCTCGTGGTTGCCAGCAACGAAGGCAGTGGGGTAGTGAGCAAGCGTCTTCTCAGCCAGCCTACCCCACGAGTCCCACCGCAGACCACCAATGCCGCAGGTCCTGTTGGGACCGCTGAGGACGTCCGTGCCATTGAAGCGCGAGCAAGGGGGCCCGTAGTTGTCAGCGTAGCAGAGGTCAGCAGCGAAGAGGATGACGTCTGGGTTGCCCAAGTTCACGTTGTCGAAGGTCGAGGAGGAGTTGCTGGTCTGGCCCACGTCAGCGATGAGGCCAATCTTGCAAGGACTACCAAGAGCGGGCATGGTGGTGAAGTTGAGCGTGCGGGGCGCTGAGAAGCGCGCCTCAAGGACGTAGTAATAGGTGGTCTTAGGAGCAAGGGGTCCAATCCGCGCAAAATAGATGGCGCCCGAGGTATATTCGCCCTCGTAGCCCTTGTAAACGTGGTAGAAGTGGGGCTGCACCCTGCAAACAGCAAAGAAGTTGTCCATTAGTCCATTAGTACATCTTTTTCAGGCCAAAGCCAGTCAAGTCAAGTACCAAGTAGCGGAATTTTTACGCACAAGCCTCGACAGAACCTGCTGTAGGTGACCGCTCAGGGAATAAGGGATAATAACATTCAGATGGAAATAAGTGTGATTCAGGACTCACGTCACTTTACTGGCGGTCCTACAGTCCACGGGGTACGACGTGCTGTAGTATACCGTGCCTGGGACTAGGATTGGGTAGGGGGTCTGGAACTTGATGGTGTAGATGGTCCCATCGGGGCTGGAGGGGACAACAAGCACCTGAGCGGCGGCAGGTTGAAGTAGATGGTCAGCAGTGACAGTTTGAGATATGATGCGGCCATCTGCAGCAAGTAGTACTTCATTTCCCCTGAATGTGCAGGAGTGTTCGATGAGGCTGGCCAAGCCAAGCTCACTTGCTCGATGTTGTTGGTGCGTGTCTGGATGCCATAGGTGACAGGGATGTCGTCGCCGGTGTAGGGCCGGGTGAAGACTGGGGAGACGAGGAAGTTGGCGGGGCTAGGCTTGGAGGTCAGCGTCACGCCCGGGGGGCCCGGTGCGAAGTACTGAAGCAGCCGCCAGTGAATGGAGGACGAGGGTCAGCAAAGCTAAGTACCACAGCAATCATTCTTCTCATTCCACACTCAGCGACGTTCTAGACAAGTGGATCTGCGACCACCGGGCTGCTGGATGAAGCGGCCGACAGCTTGTGCGCTGGCTGTGGTGAGGCGTAAGCGACCGGGCGCTCACCTGAGCCTGGGAGCAGGCGACGAGAGCAGCGAAGACAGCGAGCACGGCGAAGCGCGCCATGGCCGTGGCTGGCAGGTCGGGAGGCCGGCAGGCGAGGCGGCGCGGGGGTGGTGGCGGCGGCTGTGGGGGTGCGGAGCCGGAGCTGGGTTTTGGGAAGCGGGGCGCCTACAGCAAGCTGGGCTGGGGCGCTCTTTATGGGCGCGGGGGCAGGGGGCAGGGAGCTGGCCAGGGAGGTGGGGAGCGGGGGGGCAGGGGCTGGGGGCGGAGCTGAGGCCAGCCACA
>WELB01000084.1:213918-229881 GCA_009602725.1 Spirogloea muscicola | reverse complement strand
GGCGGCGGCAGGCGCGCGCTGCGCTGGCCCGCGAGGCCGACCTGCACCGCTACGCCGACAAGGCCCGCCCGCGCGCCGACCCGCAGGTCCACCGCCGCCGCTGCAGGGTTCAGGATCCAGGGCCAGGCCGCCGTCGTCGTGCTCGGCGCCGCCATGCGCCTTTGGTGACCTCCCCAGTGGCACTGCCGCTGGCGCTTGCAGACGTACGGCCTCGTCAAGGGCCGTGCCGCCGCGCCGCCGCCGCCGCCGCCGGCTGAGAGCGAGCGCGGCTGAGTGGCGCGGCGCCATCTACCACGAACGCTGCTGGTGGATGCCCACGAGCAGCTCCCGAGTCTTCCAGATTGGCAGATTGGCAGGCCGTGCCTTGCTGCTGCGAAGCTTGGCGCAAATGCTTGCCGTGTGCAGCAGCGGCAGCCGCAGCTTGTACATAGTTCGAGATGGGTAGTCAGCCTGCCGGTAGCGGTGGTTGTGCTGCGAATGGTGCTAGCGGCGCCATGGGCCTGCTCAATGGCCCTTCTGCAAGCTGACGCAAATTCAGTGGGGCCATAATGTTGTAGTACAGCGGAGAGACTGGTAGGGCCAAGTGCGGCACAGCTTCAACCCGCTCGCTTCTTGGCCATTGCCATCAGGCGAGTTGCATTGCAAGGGACTGCAAGCTCTCCCCAAAGGAAGCGATTGCTCTTCTTTAGTAAGGCGATGGCTGCAAGAGGCCAGCCGGGGAAATCTGGACAAGGTCAGAAGCACTGCCCACAGACACCGAGAGCATGGCATGCATTGACTGGCAGAATGCTGGCGGTCTTCTCTTTCGCCAGTCTCCGCGTTATTCCCTGGACAACAAGCATTCAAAGAGAAGCCGCATACAGCAACCACATCAGTTGCTGCTCATCAGCAGCCAGAGACTTACCGGCCGGCTCGCAGCTAAGCTGCTCATATTAGCGGCAGCACTTGACTGTTTAGCCATATACGATCTCTCTCACAAATGCTGCTGTTTGCAGCAATGGTTGAGCAACTCACGACCTCGCCGGGGCATTGGGTGGGCTCCAGCAACTTGGCCCAATGTAAGCAGGCTCTGACTAGCTAATGTGGGGCCAGCTTTGACAAGTCGCGGCTGGCAAAAGTAGAGCTGGAAGGCCGTGGCAGGCTGTGAGCTGAGGAGGTGGGAAGGAGGGGGGGGTAGGGGATGAGGGCCAGCACGATACGGCAGTCATGCGCTAAGCTTGTTGATGACAGTTTGGTGGAGTGACCGGAGCTGCGCTGTCCACTTGTCCACTGCCCCGTACTTTTTGAGGCCCTTGGACCTGCCATCGTGCAAGCTCGGCTCGGCACCTTAGAGAGGTCCGGTGTGGCATGCAACTGTAGGCATGCATGCTCGTGATGGACAGCCGGGCTCATGGCAACTATGTCAGCCTCAGGCAACACAGGCAACAATCAAGTCACTATATGGTGCAGAAGCCCACAGGTTTAGGATGACGAGCAATTCTGAGCAAGAGTGTTCACAATAGAAAGCTCAATGAAAGCGACAAATACATGTAGGAGTTCTGCTTTGGAGTTCTTTTGCAGGGAATTGTTGGGGTTTGCCCCGCGGGGGGGGGGGGGGGTGAGGGGAACCTGTCGCCGAGCTCTAGGAGCTGCTTGACCTGGTCGATGTGGCCATGCACGCGGTTGTCGAGGATGAGTGACACCAGTAGCTGCTCCACATCCTTCTCCGGGATGTTCAGCTCCTGCAATTTGCCACCACCAACACCTGCTGTTCAACGGCGGTGCCAGCTCTGTGTGACAGCGCTGCTCGCCTGCATTGCAGGGCTGCGAGCAGGGTGCCAGCTGGCCGGCTGGCAGTGGCGGCGGGGGGATGCGGCCTCACTTTGGAGACAAAGGGGATACGGATGCGCGTGTACGGCTTGATGAGCTTGAGCAGCACTTGCGTGCGGATGTTCTTCAGTAAGTCCTCGATGTGGTTCCTGATAAACGGGTCGTCCATAATTGTCGCCCGGTTCTCCTGCCGGCGTTCACAGGCCTCCAGCGTTTCAATCACTTGATCTCAGGCTCTTGAGCCTTCAGCCAGTCAGTGCCCAAGACTGCTACTTATCCGGATCCATAATCAGGGCTAATAAGCGATATGCCCAGAGCTCAAGATCCTAAGCACTTCAGGCGCAAATCCACGATCAGAAACCCTTCAGACGCAAAGATGGACCTTGGATCCAGCAGCACCAGTCGCAGCGATGACATGACAGCAGCTCGCAGCGAGACTGGCCAGCACCCGCCAGTGTGCCCTGCTGCTGCCGAGCCCTGTGCACAGTGCCGCCATCGAATGCGCACCTTGAGGATCTTCTCAAACTCGAGGATCTCATTCCGCTGGTACGCAGCGACGAGATTAGTCATTGCCAGGATCTCCGCGTCCGTCTTGTACCTGGCAGACCCACCGACAAGCATGAGCACAAAAGCACAAGGATTGCTCACTACTTCAACACCATCAGTGCAACTTTCAGGTCACCCAAGTCAGGCTATCTCTGAGATCTTGCTGCCATTATGAACGTCACCGCCCAAGCGTGAGACTTGTCAAACGGATAGTGGCTGTTATTGCCGACACAAGTGCACGTGCCTGCAAGCTTGCAGCCACCAGCCGCCGAGTAGCTGGCAGGGGAGGAGGAGGACGATGGATGAAGAGGAGGGAGGAAGGAAGGAAGGCGTGAGAGGAATTAGAGGGAGGTGGGGGGAGACGATGAGAGGGAGAGGAGGTAGGACGGCTTACGGCTTGGCCTCCTGCGCATCAAATGGGTTGACCTCCGACTCCATCAGCATGTACGCCAGCACCACATACCTGCAGACGCGCGGCCAGGGTCAGGGTGGACAGATGCGACTCAGCCAGTGCATATAGTGTTTGCTTTGCAGAGAGGCAACAGAGTCTGCAGGCAGTCTGGGGCGGCGCGCACGCACTTGAGGCACTGGATGCGCCGCGTCGTGCCCGACTCGTCGTACGCCTTGAACGCCTCGAAGAAGTTGGTGGCCGCGTCCGCCCACTGCCGCTCCGCCATGTACATCTTGCCGCCGCACTCGCGGATGATGCCCATGATGCGGGGGTGCGGGATGGCTGACTTGATGGCCAGCGCCCGCTGGTAGAGCTCCTGCGCAGCCCGTGCGGACCGACAACCGGTCTTCGTCCATCAGGAGCGGCGGTGGGTGAACGCCGCCGGCCGAGGAGCCGCACCATGTCGTTTCAATGGGTTGGCAGGTTGGTGAGCTGGGCGGCGCGCACCCACCTTGAGCTTCTTGGTGTTCTTGGTCTCCGTGTACATCTGGATCTCGATGGCGTACACCTCGAGCAGCTGCGTGCCCTTCTTCTGGTCATCACTGCCATCCTCTTTCTGGCACGAGCGGTACAGCTCCTTCAAGATCTGCGCCACGCGAGGAAAACGGGGAGTGGTATGAGTCATTGCTGCTGTTCCCAGATGGGGGAGGTCGAAGGTGGAGAGGAGGGAGGGAGGAGGTGGAGCGTGTGGCAGAAGAGGCAGTGGAGAAGGAGAGAGAGTAGAGGGCCAGAGTACTGGGGTCACTCTGGTAGCCGTGGCTGGGAGCTAGGAAGGGAGGAGGGGAGATGGAGGAGAGGGGAGGAGGCCAGCAGAAGCAGGAAGGAGGGAGGAGAGATGGAGGAGGGAGGGAAGGTGGAGCGATGGAGAGGCCCCGAGGCCAGTGCTCTCACCTTGCTCATGCGGCCGTACTCGCCCATGTCGAACCACAGCTTGCACAGCTTCAGGTTGGTCTTGAACCACAGCCGCTGCACGCCCCCAATGCAGCTGCAGGCTCAGGCGACGTGCCGCCGCAGTGATGAGGGAGGAGGGAGAGAGGGGCAGAGGGGGGGAGGGGGAGCTCGCCTCGTTCTTTGCCTCCTCGAGGGCGCGCAGCGTGGTCTGGTAGAACTCCTGGAGCAGCTCGAGCGACTGGCCGCCGTCGCTGGCACCGGCGGCGGCGGCAGCAGGGCCCGCGGCGGCGCCGGCGGCGCCGGAGACGTAGTCCAGGATGTTGTTGATGCACTTCTCGCTGTAGTTCCGCGTGACGGCGGAGCGGATGTACGTCAGCATCTCGTGGTACGCGCCCATCATCTGGCGCTGGTGGCCCAGCCGGTAGTGCAGCTTCACCGTCTGCTTCAGCGCCTTGAAACCCCTGCAGAAATCCAATGAGAGAGGAGGGAGTCTGAGCGAGGAGAGAGGGAGGTGGTGAGAGGAAGGAGGGGATGGAGCAGGAGAGAGAGGGAGAGGCTCCAGTCGTCCACGCACCACTCGCCCTTCTCGCCCTCCATGCGCACGACGTCCGCGAAGCCCGCCAGGGCGCCGTCGGGGTCGTTCTCCACCAGGCCTGCGCCGCGCAAGCTGTCGCTCATGAGCCTTTGGTCGCTGCACAGCAGCTGAGGAGGTAGGACGAGAGAGCGGGAGAAGGGGGGGGGCAAACCCTTGGAGTTGTAGTACTGGTTCTCGATGTCCACGTCCTGCTCCTCCTGCTCCTCGTCCGAGTACTCGAACCCGTAGTCCTCCATGTCTGAGTCCATGGCGGCGTTATGGAGGGCCGCCCGCCGCAGCAGTCACCAAGGTGGTGGCAGCGGCAGCGCCGCTAGCACCCCCCAACGGTAGAACTGGAGGCCGCGGGCGCGGGCTGCCACGAGCGCCAAGGCCGGCGGCGGCTGCGGGGGGGGCCCCGGCGCTGTCGCCACAGTCGTCATGGGCTCGGACGCATGGAGTTTGGTTGTGGGTGCCGGCGCTGGCGCTCGGAGAGCCCTAACCCTAAATTCTAAACCTAATCCTCAGGTGCAGAAGAGAGAAAGAGGTGAGAGGAGGAAGGCGAGGTAGGGCGGGGGGGGGGGTGCTGGCGGCGAGAGGGCAGGCGGCCGCATAGAGCTGAGAGCGGCGCGCAGGGAGGGAGGCGGCGAGGGGCGCAGCTGGAGGAGGGGGGGTGGGGCGGTTAAGCCCAACACCTAATGCGGGTGTTTAGGGGCTAACTAGTCGGTTATGCAGGCAGAGTAGGGCAGTCCTGGGCTCCTAATAAGCACGGTTAGCGCCATAATCACCCCATTAGTGCCCAGAACAGAGGCTGTTAGGACGGGGTTTGGGTTTTAAGGAGGTCGCAGCAAGGACAGCCCCCGGGGGACGCCGCCGGGATCCCCGGCGCGCGCGGCGGCGGCGATGGCGGCGGCGGCGGCGGCGGTCCTGAGGGAGCNCGGCGGCGGCGGCGGCGGCGGCGCGGCGGCGCGCGAGGCGCTGCGGCAGGCAGTGGGCAACGCGCTGGAGCGGCGGCACTTTGTGCTGCCGTCGTTCCGCATCTACGGCGGCGTGGCGGGGCTGTACGACTACGGGCCCCCCGGCTGCGCCGTCAAGCAGAACGTCCTCGCCTTCTGGCGCCAGGTCCGCCGCGCAATTGCTGCCCCAGTGGCTCAGTACGCAAACTCTGGCTTCCGGCCTTGAAGCTCGTTGGTAAGAATTGTGGGTGTGTTCAGTAACCGAATCAATCACCCTTACCGATGTAAAACTGTAATAAGCCATAGGCTATTTGTACTAAAACCAGTCCATAACAGTGGCTCCTTACTGCCATGACTCGATGCTGCCCCGGTGGCTCAGTCCCAGGGTCTGGTGTCTGGCCTTGAAGCTCGTTGGCAGGATTATTGGGTTTCTTACTCCCGTGACTCGACTGGGGCATTGGCCCTCCATCATCTTCATATTTGCACTGAGAATTGCGAATGTTACCCGCTGTGCAGCACTATGTGCTGGAGGAGAGCATGCTGGAGGTAGACTGCCCCTGTGTCACGCCCGAGGCCGTGCTGCGCGCCTCCGGGCACGTCGACAAGTTCACCGACCTCATGGTCAAGGACGAGAAGACCGGCACCTGCTTCCGGTCGGCAACCTTACTTATAGGAACCCATTAGTAGAGGCCCACATTATAGGAACCCACACTACAGGAACACATTATAGGAACCCATTAGGAACGCCTAATATTTTCGCTGAGCCTCTTGGCTAGCGCCATTGCTGCAGTCCCATCTCGGCGTCCGGGCTATCGGTGCCACTGCCGTCGCCGATGCCGCCGAGAGCTCATATGGGCGCCGTCGTTGCTGCCGCCTCAGGGCTGACCACCTGCTCAAGGACCACCTGGAGGAGGTGCTGGAGCGGGAGCCGCTGATGCCGGCCGAGCGCCGCGAGGAGCTGCGGCACCTGCTGGCCACCGTGGACGAGCTCGGCGCCGACGAGCTCGGCGCCGCGCTCCGGCGCTTCGGCATCTGCGCGCCCGACACCAAGAACGAGCTCTCGCACCCGTACCCCTTCAACCTCATGTTCTCCACCATGATCGGCCCCTCGGGCCTCCTGCAAGGGTACTACCAGCCTTTCCTTTCTGACTGCTTCACTACTGAAAAATTTATCAATTACTGATTCTCTCGTGATTGCCTCGACTCTCCTGTAGCTTCTTTGCCTTCACTTCAAGGCTAGCTGCACTAAGCTGGCCTGCGCTGATTGGCACGAACTCCTGAACCTTCTTTGAAGCGTTGTACTGAGGTACTTGGCTCTGTACCCCATCGTTGTGGCGTGCAGCTACCTGCGGCCGGAGACGGCCCAGGGCATCTTCGTCAACTTCAAGGACCTGCTGTACCACAACGGCAACAAGCTGCCATTTGCGGCTGCGCAGATCGGGCAGGCCTTCCGCAACGAGGTTTCCTTTGCTCCTTCGCGCCCAACATCGTTGTGCGGCAGCGGCGTGTCCCTTACTAAAGCATGTCAGCCTGAAGGACGCTCTTCTCAACCGCTGCGCAGATTGCACCGAGGGCGGGCCTCCTGCGGGTGCGCGAGTTCACACTCGCGGAGATTGAGCACTTTGTGCACCCTGAGAACAAGCGCCACGCCAAGTTTGCCAGCGTCACGAATCTGGAGTTCCTGCTCTACCCGCAAGCCGAGCAGCTGGGCCCCAAGACGCCCGTCCGCACGCGCCTGGGTGACGCCGTTGTAGCTGTGAGCTCCAAAAAGCCATCTTGTCTCTGGTAACGTGATACGAATAGGACTGACATCTTAAAGCTACGGTACATTTCATTTGAGTGCCTCAAGTCATGACAACAACATCAGGATTGACGTCATGAGCCTTCACATCTCCATGGGGCGGTTAGGCTTTAGTGTGTGGCCAGAGAGTGAGAATAACCTGGTCCAAGGTAACACAACACTAAGAAATCAATAAAGGGTCAAGATTTGGGTCAAGGGCATGGCAAGCCCTGGCCTGGTGCTGTTGCTTATCATGGACCTCGCTCTCGCTCTCGCGGCTGGCTTCTCAGACCTGCAGCTGAGCGTGCTGAAGGAAAGGCGTCTTGGACGCAGGGCACGATCGACAACGAGACGCTGGGCTACTTCATCGGCCGCACGTTCCTCTTTCTCACGGCGCTGGGCATCAATCCAGAGCGACTCCGCTTTCGGCAGCACCTCCAGCACGAAATGGCGCACTATGCCGCAGACTGCTGGGATGCGGAGATCGAGTGCTCCTATGGCTGGGTCGAGTGTGTTGGCCTCGCTGATCGCTCTGCTTATGACCTCAAAGCGCACACTGTATGTGACAACGGAGCCCTGGACCCTCTTAAGCTTCACTCCTCCTATTTTTACCTCAGCAACATCAGGCGTACTCATAGTGCGCTTGTTTGCTGCTGTTGCAGCGATTGGTCAGTTTCTCTGTTGGACGTTTTGCTTATATTGCACCCGTAGTTTCGAGGTCCCCGTTGTGAGATCTGACTGCAGGTGTGGGCCTGACCAGAAGCAGCGTGGCTGCGTGCAGGAGAAGAGCAAGGTTGAGCTTGTGGCACATGAGCGCTTTCCGGAGCCGAAGGAGATGCAGGTACGACACAAGGCAGCGGCTTCTGCCATTGCTCCTCACTGCGTACAAGTCTCAGATGCTTTTGGCTCTGTGGGCTGACCGACTCGAGCTGCCAAGCAGGTTCTAGAGGTGGCGGTCAATAAGAAGGAGCTGGGGAAGTGCTTCAAGAAGGACGCGAAGGTGATCCAGGAGGCTCTGGAGGTCCACTCTTTGACCTATACCCGAACCCTAAATACTAACCCTAAGTCCTAAACGGCATGCCTTTGTGTAGTGTAGCGAAGATTGCTGCTTGTTAGCCGCTTTCCATCAGCTGTATGCAGCCAGATAGCCAACTGTTAGTCTGCACTCGTGAAGCAGCAGGTTGACACCCAAAGCAAGCAACGACAGAACATCATGACAGGCAAAATAATATTGGGGTCTCATCAATCCTAACAGTCTACAGTCAATGTTCAGGGTCCAGGGCTCCGGAGGTTTGCTTAGGGTCTAGCACAGAGAGCATGACTTTCTGCCCCTCTTTGCCCCAGTCCTCAACCTTGAGGCCTTGTTGCGCCAGGCCTTGCCGGAGGAGGAGGCGCTCATCATGAAGAGCAAGCTGGCAAGCGAGGGGTTGGCGCCGCTGACGATCTACGGCACAGGCCAGGAGTTCAGCATCACAAAGGATATGGTGTCCATCTCCAAGGAACTCAAGCGCCTCACGGTGAGGAGGAAGTCATTCCACCTGGGCCCCATCAGCCCGGTAGCTTCCACATTGATATAAGCAATTGTATGCTTCAGAGTCCTGATTATAGTTGATGGTCGCTGACATATTTCTGATTGCTTGCGACGCAGGGTAGGAACTTCACGCCGTCAGTGATTGAGCCGTCATTCGGCATTGGGCGCATCATCTACTGCTTATACGAGCACTCGTTCTACACGCGCAAGAACAGCGAAGACAAGACCGTCTTCCGCTTCACGCCACTTGTCGCGCCAATCAAGTGCACCGTCTTCCCGCTTGTTGCAAAGCCGGCCATGGAGGAAGAGGCTGCCAGGATATCCAGGCTGCTCACTCGCGCCGGCCTTGCCAACAAGATTGACACAACCGGGACAAGCATAGGTACTCTTGCTCTGTCAGTGTTCTTTGTTGTTGTGTTTGGTATGTGTATTGAAGATTTTCTGTTTGATTGATCTGGTTCTGTGATTGATGCTTCCTGTCAGGCAAGCGCTATGCTCGGACAGATGAGCTTGGGGTCCCATTTGCTATCACGGTGGACGAAGATTTGGACGCTCCCAGCACTGTCACTCTTAGAGACAGGGACTCCACATTGCAGGTGAACTCTGCAACCTCCTGCTGGCGGATCAGGGGAGGTATGCCCGGTGCTATTCATCTCTTTCTGCTGGAGCTAAGTGTCACTGCTTGCCAATTGCAGGTGAGGATCCACAAGGACGAGGTTGCTGGAGTGGTCAAGGACATCTTTGACGGTGTGACAAGCTGGCAAGCTGTCACACTTAAGTATCCCAGGGTTGTCAAAGACGCAGACACGGACTCCTGAGATTAGCAACGGCGATGACTGTGCTTGCTGTGCAGCTCGCAGAGTTGATATGATGTACTTCGCCTTTGATCTGTGCACAACTACCTTTCAGACGCACACTGTGTCATAGCTGACGTGCAGCTATCTGCACTTTCAAGCACATGCGATTCAGCGGCAGCTGCAGATGAACAGACTCCGGGAAATGGGAACCAGTTTTGCAGACTAGCAATGTGCTCAGATCTTGGTCTGCAATCGTTATATGTGCGCAGGCATAACCCAGTACTATCATTATTCTTCGTTAAAGTGGTCCCTGCAAGAGCTCCACAAAAGGCCAGAGACAAAACGTAACAGAGATGTTGTCATCTATCTGCTTGATGTAGCAAGTGTCTTTCTCACAAGCGCCATGGATCTGTCCTGGTGCTCTTGCCCATCAAATACCTGGCCTCTTGGCACAACAACCCAACGCTCAGAGGAGAAGCTAGCTTTAAGGATAATAGCACCGTCTAAATGGCTACAAGAAATAAGTGAGGGCCTGGTTCCTCCTTGAGCCGCCCTCCCCGTACAGGTCATTCCACTGTCGCAGCTCTGCCATACTGCCACTGTTGGCAGCCGTGCTCGCCGAGACCTTCCTCAAATTCATCAGTCAATGAGAGCAAATTAGGAAGCACTCTGCAATTGGCAGAAGGTCGCAAGCCTCCACTTGACAGGTCACTCCAGCACCAGATTGTAGTACTGTGGCAAGTGGTGCAGCATGAGGCAGCTCGGCAACAAGGAGATGGTCATTCTTATGTAGCTTCCTCAGCTCCTAGTGACAAGACAAGTCACAGCAGATACAACATTGAGCTATAGCAAAAGAGTAATATGAATGTGGGGCACATACCTGCTCTCGGGCCTTGGCAATGTCAGCCATGGTTAATGGCCGGAGCTCTACGGGCTCCTCCTTCCTCCTCATGTTGTCCCTGCTCGCTCCCTCCTGGGACGTCTCAGGCTGCAGCTCTGTCGCCGCCTCCTCTGTGCTCTCCTCTGGCACCGCCTTCTTTTCGCCATGTAATTGACTTCCCGAGGATCCAGCCTCTGCATCGGACGTCTGCGGCTGCAGCTCTGTCGCAGCATCCTTTGTGCTCTCCACTGGCACCGCCTCCTCCTCGCCGTGTGATTGACTTCCCGAGGCTCCAGCCTCGGCAGAGGGTTCCGTGTCATGTTCACGTGGAGCCTGGCTGTTCCTGTCATCTTGAGCATCTCCAGGATCTCTGAGAATCTGACCTGGCGATTGATCATGCGACTCGTGCCTCTGCGAAAGTCCGTCTACCTCACTGCCTTCATGGTCCTCCTCCCCTGCAATGTTCTGCAAACTAAGCTCCTCCGCGCTGCCATCCTCTCTGAGACCGTCACTCTGCATCACTTGTCTTTCGTCGTCTGCCTCAGATAACTCCTTCACTTGTGGGCCCTCACTATCTTCACCTGCGCTGGCTGCATGGACCTCTTTCTCCACACCTCGTCCTGCTCCTTGCGAGCAAGGTCTCAGCACTGACGTGTGGAGAGGCTCCCCAGGCATCTCACTGGACGCACTTCCTCCTGCTTCTTGCCCGGCTGCATCCTGCACACTTGTTGCAGTGGCGTGGCCTGCATTGCAGCTGGCCGCCTCCACTGACACTTGCTCGGCTTTGGAACAGGCTTCAAGCGCTGGATTTTGCTGGCCATTCTGATGACTACCGTCACTGGGGGACTGAGCATCCGGGTGAGCAAAAGCCCCTGCCGACGCAGAGCTTGATAATCGAGCAGGGTCGCGTTGCTCCTGCTCCTGCTCCTGAGCAGCAGAAGCGTCTGTAGGAGCTGCGGAGCTGGCCTCGCTATGGCTTTTCTCCTTCCTTGCTGCCGCCTCCTGACAGAGTGAAAACGGAAAGGCATGACTCAGCAAGCGCTCATTGACAAATATTACTGGGTGGTACAGTAAGATCGGAAGAGATGTAAGTGGTCTGGTTTGCTCTGTGCAATTGAATAACTACAAAATATGTGAGCCTTGAAAGCAAGAGCTGCTGTCTCAGCTCCTAATGAACAATGAGTGGAGCTGATGGTCGAACACACAGCCACTACCGTGCACGCATGCATCACGTGCTTCTCCAATCTGCAAATCATCGTCTCTTACTGTTATGCTAATGACCCTGAAGACAATGTTAGACCAGAATTGACAGCAGCCGTGATACTTATCGGAGCCGCTCTGTGACATGTACCTTTCTCTCTCCCTCCAGAAGCTCTCTAATCGGCTGATAAGCTGCAGCCACGCAGAGGTTTTTCAGATCGCTGCCAGAGTAGCCCTCGGTGGAGTTTGCAAGCTCCGAAAAGCTGAAGGCATTGTCCAGCTTCTCCTTTGCAAGGATGACCCGAAGTATCTTCTCCCGGTTGGCTGCATCTGGTAGGTCCACCATCAGTCTGCCATGCAGACATGCAACATACAGTGTTGGTCAGACAAAGTGGTGCACAGTACCCCAGCTGAAGTATGACTGCTTGACGATAAGTTCACTGTGCCCTGCTCACAGTGCAGCATGGCAGGACATCACATCACCAAAGCAACAACTTCGGCAAGGTTGGGTGTACGTCTGTCAAACCTTCTGGGGAATCTGCGGATGATTGCATCGTCCAAGTCGAAGGGCCGGTTTGTGGCGGCGAGCACCAGCACCCGCTCGCCAGCCTTGGTGCGCAGGCCGTCCCAGTGCGCCATGAACTCATTCTTCACCTTGCGCATGGTCTCATGCTCCCCCCATTGACCCCGCTTGCCAAGCAAGCTGTCCACCTGCCACACGATGAAGCATAATTTGGGTTTAGGACCTAAGGTGATGAGCAGCAGCAGTAGGAATTGAAGCTAATGTTGTACTGTAGCTGGTAGGCTGTCGTAACCAAGGAAAAATACCAAGAACCTCCTCCAGGCTTTGAGTAGTCCAATATAAGTGGAATACTTTCATGTCAACTTGAGATCTTCTCAGAGTGGAGTCAGGAGTATCCCATTAAGGCAAGAGTGACTGAGTTGGCCGTCTGCATGCAGGACCAGGTCTTTCAAGTCTGAAGGGCCGTGTGTACCTCGTCAATGAATACTACAGTGGGCGATATCTTGCTGGCCACCGAGAAAATTGCCTGGATACTCTTCTCGGCTTCACCCAGCCACTGTATCCTCGCAGACACAAGCAAAGAGTCAATGTGCAGCCTTCATGAAGTCATTGAGGCCCCATGCATGCTAAGCCTCTCAAAGCGTTGGTTTGACTACCAAGCTCCATCATGGAGATGACCAATATTCCACTTTCAACACATAAGTGTCCATTTACTCAATTGGTAATTAGCTTCACCGCACCTTGGAGAGGATAGAGGACATGGAGATGTTGATGAAGTTGGCGCCGGCCTCGGTTGCGACGGCCTTGGCCAGCATTGTCTTGCCGGTGCCAGGTGGCCCAAAGAGCAGGATGCCACGGCATGGCCTGGTCAGCTGCCCCTGGGAGAAGAGCTCGGGCCGCTGCAGCGGGAGCATCACCAGCTCCCGCAGCGCTTCCTTGACTCCCTCCAGCGCCCCAATTTCGTCAAATGACACGCCAATCTCGTCCGCCTGCACCACCTCCGACAGCATTCGCTCCTCGAACTTGTTCACAGCAGTCACCCTCTGCATCAAACGAAATGCCACTTAGCAAATTCACAGAGTACCTCTCAATCATCACATTGTCTCACTTGTAAAATCGACTCATCATGATAGCACAGCACCAGCCAAGTTCACTACCTAGTAACAATAGACGAGCCTATGACGAGGCTTATCCTGGATGGGAAAGCGCGACAAGGTAGAGTTGCAGTTCAGATCAATGGGAGGCACCAAGCAGACCTTGAGTTTCCGCTTTGAGACGCTCAGTGACAAATTTGAGGGCTCTTGTTGGGGCTCTGCTGCTTCGACCTGAGCGCAAGGGTGAAGCTCAGTCCATAGTCAATCTTTGAAATTTGAGGGGCATGATGGCTCTTCGAGAAAGTCGAGTCTCCTGATGACGGGTTACTGCTGCATTTAGAGACAGCAGCAAGGGAAAGGGAAGAGGTGTTTCCTACCTCCTTTAGCGATGGCAAGTCTTCCTGCCATGCCCTCAACATTTGAACGCCATACATGACACTGGACACGTGCGAATGTCACATGGGAATTCAGTCACTTCTTAGACTTTGAGCACTCTCAACGGAGCCAGCTGCCTGTAGCAAGAGCGATAAACCCCAATTTGTTTATAGTCGTCTATTAAGGCCAACACCTGGATCTGGGACAGGCTTTAGGGGACTGGTGCAACACCCTAGGGAGGTGCATCAAGGAAAAGCTTCAGACTGGCCGACAGACTCTCCGTCGGTCACCTTGAAGCAGGCAGGACGAGCTGATTTTCACGCTGAACTGGGTCTGCGCAGTCCATTAGGTAGGTTCCCGTTGCCCAGCCAACGACGTTGTCGGCGTCTGCAACCAGGCAGCAAGGCGGCTGGATTCAGCAAGTTGCCAGATTACACAATCACATCAATATGCATTTCACAATTGGCCTTGAAAATCAATCTGAGAATCTGTTTGTTAAATTTCCGTTAGATGAGCATGATGCAAACCGTATGCAAACCATGAGCAAGGAGCACCACAATAGGCTAGCTGTGAAGACGCATAAGCACAACTATTAGTGTTAGCCTTTAAACAACTTGTCTCCATTCGAAGTGGACTCCAAGACTAGTGGCAAATCACGTGCTTGTCAAGAACCCTGGCCAAAGTCTTAGCTACATCTGATGGGCTGGCAGGTGCCAACCATGCTCATCGATGTCCAGGTTGTTCAAGTCGATGGCATTCAGGTCATTGCACTTCACATTGCTCCATTTGAGGGCCTGGACGAAGTGTTGGCAGGAGAAAAGGTAAGGTGACCATCAACCCTTCTCAAACTATCAGAATGACGGTGATCATTCTTAAATCTCAGCAGCAGATTGGCCGAAGGTCGAGCCAGCCCCACTTGTTCCAGGAGCCTGAGGTTAGCGCGTGCAGTGAGAAGCTCTTTGTCCCTCTCCATTTGGTGCTCCCAGACCGCTAGGGCTGCCCCTTCCTGCACATCATTGGAACCACGTCCATCAGAAGCAGTAAAGTGGAGACACTCCTGGCTGTTTCAGTGTATCAGGCCCACATGTCCTTTATAATGAGCCGCTCTTCACAGACCCATCTCAAATTCCGTCTGTGAACTAAAGTTGTGCATCAAGGACATCGTCAACGTAAGATGGCAACCTTGGGAGGCTGGATGGGTATGCAATTGGGAAAGAGGTCGTCGATGGGGTCAGCTGCCAGCGTGGCCTCATACGCGGCCTCTGGGCTTGGTGGATGGTCCTGAGCATTGAAGGGGTAGAAGTTAGCAGGTTACCGCTGCAGAAGGGCAAGCTGTCAGGAGGAAGGCAACTATCAAATACTTTCCATTGAACATTATCAAGTTGCCCAGCGTCACATTCCGAGTGTATTTGCTCAAGAATCACAGAAGCGATTGTGTGGACTGGCACCAACAAGTCCAGACAGTCTAGGGGTGGCGCCGCTAAAGAGCGACTAGGAGGTCCCACCAACCTCGTCGATGTCAATCTCCTCCTCGGTATGAGAACCCACAAAGACAACGGGCGCAGTGACCTGCTGCACCTCAGCGCGCAGAGCACAGCGCGCCGCTGGCGACGCCGCCAATCTTCGGCAGTCGCGAAGGAAGACGATGATTGGCTCGCCCTTTGCCCGGGCTTTCAGAAACTGCGGGCGGGGGCGGGAGCACGGCTGCTTAGCGGTCAGCAGGCCAGCGAGCTCCTGATGATGGTGGAGCACCGTGACGCTTATAGCATCGCTGCAGCAGCCCCATACAGGACCAGCAGCATGTCGACGTATACCCATATAAGCCTCCAGGGTTGTGACTCAGGGCTGACGTGAAAAGATAGTCACAGTCTGGGGCTCGGACCTCGGCCAGAGCGGTGAGCATCGGAGCACCGTGGTCTTTCTGCGTGCCTTCTAACTGCAGGTCCGACACTGGAAATACACAGCACAGGATCTCATAAGTGCGAGTGAGTGAGGGCAGCGGCAAGTGCCACTGTGGCATAATTGCAATGCAGCTCATGGAGTTGAGGACACGGGGCACCAGCGCCTGTCAGCCCATGCTGTGCGCGGCACCAGCAAGGTCGAGCTAGTCTAGCGCGTGGGCCCACCGTAGCAGACGTGGCCGTGGCCCTGGTCGCAGGCGCCGGACAGGGTGTTGCCGCCCGGCACCGGGTGGTCGAAACGCACGCCCACCGCATCGTACGCCGCCACCACGCGGCCCCGCGCGCCGCACGGCGGCCGGCTGCGCAGTCGCCAGGCAGCTGCTGCAGGTCAGGGCTCAGAGTTCTAAGGCTCAGTAGCTAGAGTCAGGGTTAGCTTAAGTGAATAGGGTTAGGGTATGACTTAGGGGTCAATCACCTGAGCGGGGAGCCACCGGCAGCCTGGCCGTCCACATTGACATACGTCACGCGGTCGCCGACGCGAAGAGGCAGGGCGGAGGCCGCCGCTGGCGGCGTAGCCGGCGACGGCGCGCAGCTGGCGCCGGCATGCCCCTCCTCCCGGCAGCTGCCGAGCAGCTTCGCGCAGCCCCCGCCAGCAGCG
>WELB01000084.1:164998-199151 GCA_009602725.1 Spirogloea muscicola | reverse complement strand
GCCGCCTCCGGCCACGACGCGCCGCCTCGCGCGGCCGTAGCGGGGCTTGAGAGGAGGGACGTGCCGGCGGCAGGCCGCCACCGCAAGCGGGCTCGGGCGATGCGTCGCCGGCGGGGGATCGAGGACTGGCGGCGCCGCTGAGGGCTGGCGGTCTGCAACGGCGGTGCCGACGGCAGTGAGATGCAGCGGGGGGATGGCCGCCGCTTCTCGCGCGCCTGAGGCGGCGTCGGCGGCGGCGGCGACGGCGGCGGCGGCGCGGAGGCCCTGGAGGCCCACCTGGTCGCGCTCCTGCGGCGCGACGCCGCCGTCTTCCTAGGTGCGAGCCCTGCGGCCGCCGCCGCTGGCCGGGCAGCTCCGCCGCCGCCTCTGATGGCCGCCAAGGCCGGCCGCGTCGAAGCCCGGCGGCCGTCGCAGAGACCAGACGCCGTCAGTCTGAGCGTCGCCGTTAAGCAATCGCCGCCATCGGTGTCGGCAGGAGCACGACCCATCTGGGCTGCCGGTCCACCGCTGTCCTGGCGCTCGTTTGACGGCCCATGGCGCTGATATTGCGCTGTGACGCTGATGTCGTCGCTGCGGCCTGTCCGTGTGCCCGCAGAGCGCTACGGCAAAGACCTGGAGGACGGCGAGCTGGCGCCGTTCGAGGAGCTGGAGGGCCGCGACTACGAGGTGGCGTGGCACCTCGGCCGCCTCCGCCCGGCGCTTCACCCCACCGAACAGCAGCGCCGGGCGCAGGCCGCCGTCGTCAAGAACCGGCGGCTCGCCTTCATGGGCAGGTCAGGCCTTGGCTGGCCCTGTTCGGCAGCCCCATCTCCGCCTGCACTGGGGCCACCTTAGTTGCCGCCAGCCTTCCCAAAATGAGCTCAGCGTTGCTGAGAAACTCGAGCTGCCACGCTCTGGCTTGGCGATGCTGCAAGAAGGCATCAGCAAGACCATGCAGCAGCTGCTGCACGCAGGGCCCTGGAGCTGCTCATGACAGAAGCTCGGGCCGGTTGACTCAGCCTTCTGTTCTTCGACCTGCTCAGGCTTGTGGAGGGTGGTCAGTACTTCGAGGAGGACGCCATGCGTCTGCGAGCGCCCCTGCTGCACCACCAATACGTTGGCCGCTTCCAGGATAGTGAAGGTGGTGTGGCGCGACCTGGAGAGCGCTACTCTGAGAGCCTCATTCGGCAGTGGCGTGAGGCCGATTACCAGGCCCGCCTCCGCGCCGAGCAGGAGCTGGAGTTTGGCGGTGATGCTGGCAGGGGACCGGCTGGCAATGATTCGGAGGAGGAGGAGGAGGAGGAGGAGGAGGAGGACGAGGAGGAGGAGGAGGAGGAGAAGGAGGAGGAGGAGGAGGAGGAGGAGGAGGAGGAAGAGGAGGAGGAGGAGGAGGAGGAGGAGGTGGAGGAGGAGGAGGAGGACGAGGAGGAGGAGGACGACGGCCGAGCAGCCGCCAGACAGCGGCTGCGCCGTGCGCCAGAGGGGAGCGGCCACAGCGGCTGGCTGGCACGGCAGGTGTGCACGTTCACGTCCAGCGGCAGCAATTTCATGGAGCAGCACTGGTACTTCTGCTACACGTGCGACCTCACCATGTCCAAAGGCTGCTGCACTGTGTGCGCCCGCGTATGCCACCGAGGTAAGCCGCCGCCGACGCCATGGCCGCTGCCCTTCTGGACGGACCTGCTCGGCACCACATCAACAGCTGCGAATAATGATTTAAGCAATCAAGCATTTACGAAATCGAGCCATGACCAAGCCTCTGGCTTTCCTTCTCGTTGGCAGGCCACAAGGTCGTCTACTCGCGACAGAGTCGTTTCTTCTGTGACTGCGGTGCGGGCGGTGCGCGCGGCATCACCTGCTCGTGTCTCAAGCCCAGGAGTGCGCAACCCCTCAGGCGACCTGCAAGTGGCCTGGCTGCTCAACGAGCGCGATTGAGCTCCGATGCTGGCGCGCTCTGGTCAGACAGCGACGATTCAGACGAGGACACCAGCAGACCCAGGGGCGACGCCGCTGGCATTGGCGAGTTGTACCACAATCCAGCCTGGGATGCGTTTGATACGTTGAAGCTCATCCAAAGCGTCGGTGCAGTGGGCAAGGTCCTGGCACTTTGCCAGGATCTGGTGGGCAGCATAAGGGAGCAAGGTGCACTGCGGCACTGGGGCTGCGCTGAGCTCAGCCTCGCGCACGCGGTGGCTGCGTACCCCACACAAGACCTTCTCCGGTTGCGCCGCACCTTTGCAGCCGGCTCATTTGAGATGAAGGTCAAGACCGAGTACTCCAATGCCAAGGACCTGCGAGCGCAGCTGCTGAGCAGATCACTGACGAAGTCCGTTCTCAGTGTCAGCATGTCTGGTCACCTAGCAGTTGGCGAGGGCGATAAGGTGCGAAAATTCAGTCACAGCTTGAACAAGGAAGCCCTGCACTCCTCTATGGCTCCTTTTGTTTTCACTTCTGCAACTTGATCACAGTTAGACCGGTGTCCTCCCTGCTCCTTTACCTTGCAGTTTGCAGATCCAGTACTTGTGTTCGATCTCCACAGTTGAACAATTTTCTGATCTGGTCTGGGTCCAACTTTCTTGGTGGTAGGTACTTGTCTTTGAGGTAGGGCAGCTGATTGGCAGCCTGACTGCGGTGCCTGCGGTGCTGGAGAAGTGCTCCGCTCAGCTGCTATCGAAGAATGTGCTTCGCTTTGAGGCCGTCCACCTGCAATTCAATGCCGCGAACGAGTCTCATCTCGCGGTGGCCGGTTATGAGGAGTGCCAGATCTTCACGCTGACGCCGGGGGGTGAGGTCACCAGCAGATTGTCCATCGACCTCGCGCTCCATGATGGAACATACATCTGCCGAATCAGTTGGGTACCGCGGTCAGAGGTGAGATACTGTTGATTGCCTCCCATTTACACTGTACTTAGTCCTGCTGCTGGGAAGTACTGAGGTGATCGATTTTTATTTGGGCCTGCTAAAGAGAGATGTCAAGCCAAAACTGGAGCTTCTGTACCCTAGGCTTTGTGCAGCATAGCGTGAAGCTACAATGTCGGAAGCTTGTTGTGTGGTTGCAGGTGTGCCTGCTGATTGCCAGCACCAACTTCATCAGGATTTATGACCTCTCGGAAGACTGCATCTGCCCAGTGTATTCTTCGGTGCTGGCGGAAGATTCTTTCAAAGACGCGACAATTGCGCAACTTCCTGATGGGCGTCTTGCAGTTGTGATACTTTCTCAGCTTGGAAAGGTCTTTATTGAGTACCTCTGTCTTAAGGCAGGGCACGAGCTCGGCGCGAGGTTGCTGGTCAATGAGGTCTCTCTGCCCAGGGACCTGCAGCAAACTGCTAGAGGCGTGTCTGTTGAATTCCTGCCATTGCTGCAGCTTCTGGTCCTGACCTTCGAGAGCGGACAGTCCATCCTTGGGCGCATTGATGGGACGGCCCCGGTATGTGATATTGGCGCTCCCTTCCTAAGTTCCAAGGTCGCAGTCTCACTTGGTCAGAGTGTCAGCTGGCCTTGTCTTAATTTTGGTTGCTTCTACCTGATGGCAACCAGGCCTTCTCAGAAGTGGCGACTGTGCTCAAAAGCAACGGTAATAGCAGCTCCACTCTGGAGCTTCACCACTGGCGAGAGGTGGACTGTTTGTCAACCAGCTTGATTGTTGCCCAGGGCGGCTCCTCGGCTGTTATTGCAGTGGTAAGGACTAATGCCAGCCGCTCTGGTGCACCCTGATGTCCCCTGCATCACTGCTCAAAGTGCTCCTCTGTGTCCTTCAATACGAATCTTCGGAGTGGACACGTTGCCTGAAGAGCTTGCTGCCACCCACTTCGCTAATCGCTTGTCTGCCCGTGCATATCATAACCTTGGGTCAGGTGTTGCAAGGGCATGTGTTGTATCATGACCTACCAGTCATTGACGGCCCATCGGGTTCGCGCATCGACGGCATTGTCTCCTGGACTGGCGTGACAGGCTCCTCTTGCTGTCATCTTCTTGTCCTCCGTGACGATGGTAGCCTTTATGTGAGTTGGTGAAGAAGCAATAGAGGCAGCCGTAGATTTTCAGTCGTTTGGGGAATGAAACCTCCTAGGCTATGTTGCACGTGTTTTACACACGCCATGTCAGATGCATGGATCAAGACCTCTCATTCATCCGCTCTGTGTTTGCCAGGTCTATGATGCCCTACCACATGCCAATCAGCTAGGGAGGGCCGAGGTCCAGCTGAAGGAAGCACCTCACAAGAGCACAAGTGACCTGCCGCAGCTCGGCCAGCCCAAGGAGCGGGGGAAGCGAAGGACCGAAGGCAAACCCAAGTTCCCGCTCACCTTTTTTGAGAGGACAGTCTGCGTGACCTCCTCCGTGAAAATTGGCGGGGACATACTCGCCAGCACAGGTGCAGAAGCCGCCAAGATGATCCTCGCTTCAGATGACGGCTTCCTGGAGAGTCCAAGTCCTTCAGGGTTCCAGGTAACATTGTCATCATTGACATTGTCAGCATCTGTGCTCATGATGGACTTCTACAGGTCTGCAGGGCTCTTCTTGAAGGCCATGTAGCACCAGCTGAAGGCAGATGGACGATAGATGCAGTGGCTAATTTCTCCGCTTGGTGATTGCAGCTCCTGGTCGTGAATACAAATGATGATATGGTGCTTGTGGGTTGCCGTGTGCACGTGGGAAGAACAGAAGCAGGCCACATTCCATCCTTGCTCTCCATCTTGCAGCGCAGTATCAATCTGGAGGAAGGTGCACAGCGGTGGTATGACATTCCGTTTACCTCCACAGAGGCTCGAAACTGCAAGAAGGAATTTTTGCTCACCATTGGCCCTGCATTTGACCACAGCTCGCTGCCCAGGATCGACACCATTGAAGTCTATGCGATGAGCAAAGCTGACATGGGTTGGAGGGATCCTGCTATGGCCCCAACCAAGGAGAGCAAAACTTGGCATAGCTCATCTTGGCCGGCAACCTCAAGCACTCGCTTCCTTACTTACCAAGATCTGGTCACGGTGACCATCACAGCAGAGCAGTCCCTCGGCAGCTGTATGGAGGTATGATCTCATTGTTCGCAATATTGGGGAATTGAGTCAGCCTTATGTCAGTAGTAGGCGCATCAATGCATCCGGTTGGTGGGTCAATTAACATGAGGAACTGGGCCTGAGAGGAAGCTCCATACATTTGCAGTCTACTCGCTTGCCAGGATCGGTATGTAGGATGTCCTTGCTGCCATAGGACCAGGTTGTCAGTGGTCTCTGGACGCTGATCAGGTCTGCCCTTGTTGTCGCTTGTGCACAGTTCTTGAGAGCATATTACCTGGCCACAAGTCAGCCAACAAGGGCAAACATGCTCTTCCCTACTGGGCAGCACCACATTGGCTCGCAAGTCTGGAGTCTAATGCAAAGCATAGCAAGCCTGGATTCGACATGGGCCTTGAAGTCTGCTACACAGCACCTGCTTCAGACCATTTGTCCTTCACTTGAGGAGTTTCACCAGGTTGAGCTTCCGACAGGAGTGCTGTCGGTGTGCCTTCCTGCATGCAAAACCCGCGCAGGTGCACGGGTATTGCACCAGTTATCTTAGTGTTGTGACATTATGCAGACTCCGAGCAGTATATTGCATTCTTAGCAGTGTCATGCACCTGCTGATGCAGCACCTGTTTGCCATGTGTACAGATTAGAGATGAGCTAAGATTGACGGCCTTGACAGGAGCTATTGCTGAGCTTAAGAGCAACATAGCTGCTGGAGGCCACAGATTCTTATGGGCTGTTCGCCAGTTCAGGAAGCATGTCAGGATTGCCTCCAACGTATCGTGCCTCCGTCCCGCCAACTTCTCTCGCTTCCTTGACTCTAAAGGTACCGTGCATCTCATGTGATGCCCTTCCAGTCGGTCCACTGACATGCTCTTGCAATTTCTGAGCAGCAATTATGTTGTGCTTCATGCACTCCAATGGTTGCACTGTCCTTGTAGGCAGCAATGCTTGCAACGAGGTTCTGCGTGCATGCACTTGTGTAACTAATATTGATCAATGTCTTTCCTCCCAGGGGTTGGCGTGGTGGATGACCTCTGCGATGTGCTGCAGGCCATTCTCGCTTGTCGGCAGCTGAACACGACACCCACAACTGGCCTTGTTTTTGGCATAGTTGATCTGCTGTGCGGCTATGCGGAGTACCTCTCTGATAGAGCGCATGCAATGAAGCAAGACTATGCTGAAACTTTGGCACCTGCCATTGCCCACTTTCAGCAACTCCTTTTCTCCCCTTATGAGACGGCTCGATTTGCGTGCAGGTAATAGACGTTGTGCTCCGTTGTGCTTATCGTGCTTCTGTCTACCTGGTCATGGAGAGATCCTGAGGTTTGGTATACACACGGTATCGCGTTCTTATATCACGCCCCTTGCTCCTTTGCTGTCTGCTGCAGTCTGGCGCTCACGTCGAGACTTCTGCAAGGTCCACTAGTAAAGGCAAGTGGGCAAAGCTCAGCTAGCACAGAGGACAGGAGGCAGGAGGCCAGGGAAGGTGACATTCAAGAAGACCACGACACAGGGGGTGCCTCTGTCCAGTATTGCTGCGATGGCTGCTCAGTGTGCCCTATCCATAACAAGCGCTGGCACTGTGAGGTGTGCCCGGACTTCGATCTATGCGAGGCCTGCTACGAGGTTATGGACCAAGACATGTTGCCTAGATTCCACCAAGCAGATCACCCCATGGTTGCCATGTCGGTAGAAGCTGAGGGCACGAGCAGAGCAGCTGAGCAGGGCCTGAAGTGGGCCGAAGGCACAGGACAGGGCAGCTCCAGCTCCACCTTAGTTGGCAAAGCACACGAACCAGATGCAATGCTCTCGAACAAGAACGGCACAGAGAGCAAAAAGCGCCAGGAAGGAAATGACTTGAGGAGGTTACAGGACCATGCTAGCCATAACTCCGATGTCATCAATAAAGACAATGATGACCTTTTTGGGGAGCACCGCGAGGAGCAAGAGGAGGACGATGATGAGGAGGATGAGGAGGACGGAGATGAGGAGGAAGAAGAGGACGGGGAGGGGGAGGAGGAAGAGGACGACAACGACGACGATGATGATGCTGAGGCCCACGAGGAGATTGTGGACGAGTGGGAGGAGATTGAAGGGGCTGTGCCCATGGAGGAGGCGAGCGGCGAGATCCTGCGTATGATTCACAAGCGCCTTGTCAGCACTGGCAGCCAGGACTTGCACAGGGGCAATTGCGTGCGGGAAGGAGAGCGGCATGGGAGGCACATCTCTGGAGATAAGGGGTCAGCAGATGGACTGAGGGGCCATCACGGGGAGAGACGATACCTGGAGTATGGTGAGATGGAGGAGATGTCTGAGGAGAGCCTGCTGGAGCTGGCAATGGAGCTCAGCTTGAAGCAGCAGCAGGACGGCGCTGCGAACAGTGCGGACACTCAGGCTTCAGACCGCAACCCAAGCAACTACGTCAACAGCCAGCGGGTCACTGAGACAAGTGCGCAGGACTCAGCATCAGGTGGACCCGTGTCGCAGCAGCCTGATGAAGGGTCCTGGATATGGCGAGCGAGGCCCGCGTCAGGGTCCTCGGCTTCGCTCCTCCTGGAGAGGACTGCTCGAGAAGCGGGTACAGGGCCACCCACACGCCCCCCTCCTGCAGCCAGCAACCGGGTCCCGCTTGTGCAGGCCGACAGGCAGTCGCCGCCTCCAGAAGACCATGAGGAGGAGCCGGCGACTGTAAGCACCGATGCCCCTAAGTGGCGGAGGCGGACGTCAGCGAGTCCAGCGGTTGGTCAGGCTCTTCTCAGCCAGCTAGTGAGCAGCCTGCGAGGCAAGCTCGGGACCTTCTCGGGTCTCGAGGCCCTCCCCACAATGCAGCTGCTTTACAACATCGGCACTCAGTCCATCCAAAAGTTCCAACCAGAGGAAGCTGAGTCCAAGCAGAAGGGCAGTGACAGTCGGAGCAACGAGGCTGTGGTGGCCATTGACGAGGTTGTGCAGCTGCTTCTAGACGAGCTGAATGTGAACAGAGAGTTGCAGCTGGAAGAAGGCAGGACCAAGCGAGGGGAATTTGCCATTTTGTGCTTCACTTTCTTCACACTGGTCCTGAGATCTCACGAGGGCGAAAAGGCTGACTTGAAAACGAATCCGTCAAGGGCTTCTATGTCCCCTGGAAGTC
This sequence comes from Spirogloea muscicola, assembly GCA_009602725.1. Lineage (NCBI taxonomy): Eukaryota > Viridiplantae > Streptophyta > Zygnematophyceae > Spirogloeales > Spirogloeaceae > Spirogloea > Spirogloea muscicola. The sequence goes on along the minus strand of WELB01000084.1, from coordinate 191,035 downwards.
GACGGATGAGAGCCTGCACTCTACTTTGCACGCCCGCGTTTGTCTCCTTCTTACACAATATTGTCTCAAGACAGGCCTCAACATTCAAGAAGGTTGCCCGGAAGGAGGCTGCTGCTGAGGCACTCTCATCTTGCGACAGCCTACTGTCAACCAAGAATGACAAGGTTCCTGGGAGCTGTGCTCCTTTTCTGTCAGACTCTTACGTGCAATTGCAGAGAGGAGATCCTTTCAGCTCATTTGTAAACCTCTTGCTGGAGAGCAGCTTGAGGCTGGCCAGCAATGTTGCCCGCCAGCAGAGAGACAATGACCCTGCTCCAGGAATCGCTGAGGCCTCATATGAGATGAGTGGGAGGGGTGATCTTGACGGCCAGGCCAATGTGCATGCATGTCCCAACGCATCTGGCGTGGAAGACTTCTGTTTCATTGATTGGCAGGACTTGCTCTGCTTCTATATAAGCAAGGCCACAACGTCGTCACTGAAGAAGTATGCCAGAAGGTTGCTCTTGCATTGCTGCTCAGGCAATAGGGCAGAGTATTATCGTGCCAGAGATTCATGGCAGCTCACATTTGTATTCAAGGTATTTCAGTCTCCTCCTGGAGTGTGAACAGCAGTATAATGCAATGATCTTTTAGCAAGCAGCTGCTCGGCAGCTAACACCTGCAATCATGCTGCCTATGCCTATTTTCAGTAGTTGCACTGACCTCAATAAGATAGAAGTCTTTGGGTCGCAGAGTTGGATGTACTTGCCTGTTTGCTTTATTCTCTTCGCTTGCTGCGTGCAATGGAATACCAGAGATGGAGCAAGCTTGCAGCCAAGACCCAGGATTTCAAGAAGCCTATGTCCTACAAATGGCAAGTCAAGCTTGCACAAAGTCTGGCAGCTGCTGCTGAGATTGCAGAGATTCGGCCATTCAGCTGGCAAAGGCACTGCCTTGATAACGCCGATGTACTGCCCCTCCTGCTGAGATCCACGCACAGATGGGGCGAGGAATCTGTCTTGCAGGTATGTGATAGTCCAATAGTAGTGTGTTGAGATGTGTTGATACTAGTATTTGATGCAAGCTAGGCTGGAGGCTTTGGGCTCAGATTTGGTTGAGCTTGGCTGTTGGCAGTGGTCGTTGTTTGCCCTTGTGAGCTATCATTAGCACATGGGCTTTTTCCTGCACCATGGCCTTCTCAGCACTCCAATTTACTGGATGCTTGCAGGCCCTACGATTGCTTTTCTTGGCCTTCTACTTTGCCGATGAACTGCCACTGGCACCTAGCAGCGACAGCGCCGTGGTTCCCCCTGCCACTAAGCTGCCATCGTATGCGGAGATTCTAACATCCCAGTCGCAGCTTTCTGACAAGCGGAATGTGTCAGGCCTTGTCTCATCCAGGGAGCACCGCTCATCATCCAGTGAGGGAAAGGCCAAAAGGAGAACAAAGAAGGGCGAGCGTGAGCTTGGTGAAAGGGCAGATGATGGGCAGATCATGGATATGGGACCAGCTGCAAATTTGATTTCTGAAGACACTGGTGTTATACCCCATATCATTCACATTTTCCTTCTAAGCTGGACCTCCTCGTATGTCCGGACTGCCACCCGTGCGTTCCTACAGGTTCATTCCTGGACCCAAGCAAGCACCTATTACTGCTCTATGAACTGTTATACAATGGACAATACTTTTCTACCAAATACTGGTAGAAAAGTATGTATTAGATTCAGACTTTGAGCCTTGAAGTGACAGTTGTGCAAAGCGCTTCTGCACTCCTACACAGCTCATACATGTCTTGCACACGAGCTATGCAGCGCTGCAATGCAGTCATACATGGATCAATGGTTGCTCTGAAGGCACTTTCATCGTCAAAGTAGAGCATTACTTCTGTTATCTGGTTGATACTGATGCTCAACTATGCGTCACAGGGCCTCTGGTTGCACGGGGACCACAATCTGCGCAGTCAGCTTCTGAAAGTGGTGTTGGGTGCCATTCCCAACCTCCCTTCTTTTGGTCCTAATATTGTGCAATTCTCAGACCTTCTGTCCTGGACCTTGGCAAGAGGCAAAGTGCAAGCTACAGACAAAATTATTGATGGGCAAGCTGGAAGCGGAAGCGCAGAGGAATTTAGAATCATAGAAAGCTGCCTGAATGGTGTGTAGTCTCGCTTGTCGGTCTTAGGAGTTGCTCTTATGGTATCTCTCAAGCAGCTCCTTGTCAAGCATCCATGTGTTATTAGACCAACTGCTCCTGTAATGACTTGTGGGACGTCTGAAGTTGCCTGGATAGTGCGTAGTCTCAATTGTTGGTCTTAAGAGTTGCTTTTATGGTATCTTAATCAGCGATCAACCAAACATGTGTTGTAAGACCAATTGCTCCTGTGATCAGTTGCGGGACATCTGAAGCTACAGCTCCTGATACTGTCGAGTGATGTGCATTGGTCTCACAGAGATGGTCATTGGCGATATTCTTGCGACTCTGAAGGAGCAAAATGAGCTTTTAGCCAATCATCCTGAATCCAAGATGTACAATGATCTGCAGACTCTTGTAGATTTTGAGGGCTATTACTTAGAGAGTGAGCCCTGTCTCGCGTGTTCAAGCCCAGACAATACTTTCACTCGGATGAAGCTGGAAAGCATAAAATCAGAGACTAAGTTCACAGACAACCGGATCCTCGTCAAATTCAGTGGCAGTCATGCAGTGCGGGTATGACTTGCCTCACTGAAGCTTAACAGAAGCAGTGGCAGGTTGCTTGTCACTTGACATCTTCTCCTCACTTCATAGTTGAGATTAACTATGAGGTCAAGCCAGAAAATCTTGTACTGATTGTGGTACATAAACAACAATTCCCCTTCCATGCAGAGTTTGTCAATGGATATACACGATGGAAGGAAATCAAAGTCAATCAAAGTTCTCAATCTGTACTACAACAACAGGGCCGTCTCTGACCTCTCAGAGCTCAAGAACAACTGGAGCTTGTGGAAGAGAGCGCAGACTTGCCAGTTGTCTCCAGAGCAGACAGAGTGCAAGTTTGACTTTGTAGTGCCAATTGTTGCCTGCAACTTTATGATTGAGATCGACGGGCTGTATGTAAATCTACAGGTAAGCTAAGCTCGTTTTGTGATGGTAGCTAGTGGGCTCTCTGTACAGATGTTTCGTGGAGGTCAAGAGCTCAACTGAACCTTCTTTACCTGGGCTAGATTGTGATAACCATGGATTTGATGTTTGAAGGGGTGATTTGCTACTAGCAAAGTCTCTTGAGGTTGGCTCTTATCTGTATATAGCTATCAAGAGCTGTGCGTTCAAGGTGTGACGCTCAGTTGAGGAGCAAGACTCACTGCAAGTTTCCTCGTTCGGTATGTGGATTGAGGTGCTGGCAGGCTGCCTCGTTGGAGGTTCTCCAGTGCCCAAGGTGTAGTAGACACGTCACAGACAGGCACGGCATCTGCAGCCACTGCCATGAGAATGCACATCAGTGTCGCCAATGCAGGAACATAAATTATGAAAATCCTGACTCCTTTCTCTGCAATGAGTGCGGTTTCTCAAAATACGGCCGAATGGAATTTCATTTCCAGGCCAAGCATAGGTACCCAACATGACATCTCTCGTCTCTGCAAATTGGCCTTTGCCTCTGCTGTCTTTGGACAGATGGCATGATGCTTGAGCAAGTCCCCAGAAACGTCCTGTAAAAGGTGAATCAAAGGTCTGCCCTAATCAGTGGATTTGTGCCTGTGGTCAGCTTTTGCTTTGATGTGATGGAGAACGAGGAAGATGCAAGAACCTGCCTTGCAGCAATTGAGGCTGAGTCCGAAAATGCTCATCGCCGTTACCAGCAGCTCATGGCACTGAAGAAGCCCCTGAAGAAGCTCCTGATCAGCATATCTGAGCCGGACCCATCAAGCAACAGTGCGAGCTCTTTCCTTGCTTCTGCAAGCATGCCTCAGAGTGCTACACTTAATTTTCTCAACATTGGAGGCTACAGTGGAGGAGGTGGCAGAGGCATCGGCAGTAGCTCCATACCTGTGTCAAGCTCAGTCACAAGCAGGAGCGATGCAGCATCATCGTCATCATCCATTGCGGGAGTCCTGCCAGCTTCGTCGAGCTTCAGAATCAATCGCAGAATTGCGATATTGGGTGTTCTGTATGCTGAGAAGTGCAAGGTAACATCTTAGCTTGGTCTGAGTGACTAGTCCCCTCTAGCTTTGATCCATGACAAATGTGAAGTTGTGCTTCCAAGTGGTGCAGTGAAGCAACTTGGAGCAACTTAATGCACTGAAGTAAGGCGTATAGTGTAAATCTCAACTCGAAGATACATTGATGGTTTTGAGGTTTTCTTCGTATACAGGCAGCGTCTGAGGCAGTCAGCAAAAGTGTTCAGCTCCTCCTTGGCCTGAGACAATCTCTTGTTCAGTATGTCAAACGCTCGTCAGAAGAATGTGCTGCGGAGGAGTCCGCCTACCCTGTCATCCATCAACGGGCTCGCAACCGCTGCTATGGATGTGCCATCACATTCTGCGGTCATTGCCTTCAATGGCTGCAGGCAAGAGACCTTTCTGTTGCGCTTGTTTCACAAACTTAGATTGTATGATTACCAATAGGTATTGACTCCTCTCAAAAGTGTTGATATGATCTCCTGCATCAGTTTGTGGTGAGGTAAGAGGTTCCCATGTTGCCTGTGCTGCCACCGGTCTTCCCAAGTGCAGCCTCAGTTCCAATCAGAGATCTGATGATTGGAGCATCAGCAGATATGCAAACTTGTAGTGTGCCAGTGTAACTTATGACAATCTGGACAGCATTAAGTCCATCTTACCCTCAAGTGGGCCTTGGCTTGACAGCTCTTGGCAGAAAGAGAGGGGTGCTGCAAACAATTGGCTCTTCCAGGGACGCTGATGGAGCTTCTTGAGAGTAGCGTGCATCAGGGGCCCAAAGCTTCCAGGAAACAAGCGCGATCTATCGTGTGCCTGCTCATCAAGGATAATCCAGCTGCTACAGCCACTTTGGTTGCTTACGTGAGGGAGAAGGTAAGCAGTGTTACACTGCCTCAAAATGCGACCCCTCTATCTGAGGTCTCTAGTTTCTCTGAAGAACAGCCCTCCTGCTTTTCATGCTTCTGGGTTTGTGAATGACATGGCCCGTCGAGCAGCAACAGAGTATCCTGTACTACTAACTAAATCTTTTCATAGCAAGCACAGCCTCTGTTTATTGTTGTATTGCTTGTCGACACTTCAATTATTGGCCGCTTGCTGCATCTCTTATTCACAATTCAATATCTGGGTACCTTACTGTCACGCAGGTATTGCACTGCATGGAGCACCATCGATCACTTGACGTTGCTGCATGTATTAAAGAGGACCTTGTCCTGCTGGCAGAAGCATGCTCGCTGGCAGATAATTGCTGGGAAATGCGCCTCAAGGAAGCTTTTGCGCTACTGTTGAAGTCAATCGAGGTCGGGGCCCGGCACCCAGTCATCTCTGAGCACATCATCTTGCCTTGTCTGAGGATCATTGTGCAGGTGAGTGCTCTCTTGCCCCAGTCTGCTCCCATGTAGCATGTGCTCCTACTCCACTGTACATAATGTGCCTCCTTTGTAGTTTTGTTTGTTTTCAGCCCTCCTTTGTTGCTGTATTGGTTGCATCATCACTGAGACTACATGGTAGCTGAAGTTTCCTCCTTAACCGACATCCAGGCCTGTACCCCTCCCACCAAGCTGGAGGACATCAAGGGCAACATAGTGTCTGTACTGAATGATCAAGATCCAGCAGCTACTGTGGAGAAAAGTAGCGCAAGGACCTCCGTTGCAGACAACAAGGTGGGGAAGAAGCACAGCAAGAATTCGACGGGGCCACCATCAGCCCCGGTTCCTGTGCCTCTGATCACACATATGGAGTGGATGGAGGGCCTGGCCTATAGCGACTTCAAACGCCGGAGAGGCCTTACAGTCAAGCCGGATTCCACGGCTAGATATGTGCAAGATTCTGCTCGGCACCACAGGCCGAGTCTCGCGCTGAAGTATGTGCTGAGATGGCAGCGTGAGGTTGTCAAGAGAAGGGGCGTAGCTGGGAGAAGGGCTGCTGCAACCTTGGAGGCCGTGACGGAAGCCCAGTGGCTGCAGGAGCTGGCATTCAGTCCTTGCTCGCAGTTGATCCGTACAGAGGCATGCAGCCTTGTTGAGCTGCTGTGCCTCTGCGATCCAACACGATTGTGCCATTTCCTGTCTCTTCTCATGTCCCTTCTACCAGCGGCGCTGGATGCAGGTATGCGTAGTCACGTGTATCATTTTGCTTTACCCAGGCATTGCCTTCTACCAAGATATGTTTCTGCTGCATTTGAAGGAATGATGATATCCGGGAGTAGAATCCACCATTTGTGCAGTTATTGTTGCCAACATAGAAGGCCAGATCCTCTGCCCTCACTTACCTCCTTGCATGCAATACCCACTATGACCTGTCTCATCTCGAAAGCTGCACGTGTCCACCCCCAGGAAGAACTTTATCATCCCCCAATCAATCTATGCTCTCTGATGCTCACTGCCACCTCCACTGCTCTGACACTGGTAACTGTTGCCCATCTGTTGCCCAGGTGAATGCTCGGCAGAGTTCTTTGACATGCTCGATCGCATAACTGTCTCTGAAGACGCAAGATTGTTCTTGGTAGCAAGAGGATGCTTGGAACAGGTATGCCAGCTTATTGGCAAGGAAGTGGACAGAATAGTGGCACAAGAACAGCTTATAAGCACACGTATATCAGAGGGTTTTGTGCTGCACAAGCTGGCTCTTCTCATGACCAAGTTCATCAGGCTTCCCACTGTTCGAGACAGGTATATGCTCAGCCTGTGTTGCTTTTGGATGATGCGAGGACATCACTATGTAATATCTGACAGATGTTGCACAAATGCCCAATATTGCATCTTCACATATTTGTGTAGCTTGGTTGTTTAGTTTCTCTTGGAAGGTCCAGTTTAAGAAGGTGAGCTGCTGAGTGGTATTTTGGTGCTATTGATCAAGAGCAGCATCACGTCCAGAGCTAGTAGACAATGCATAGAATGAGTGCCTCTTCATATCAAGGGGATACAAGCTAACATAAGTTGGCTATTCCTTGCCATTAAAGTTTATGTAAGAATTATTCAGCAAGTGCATGGCTCTTGTGGCTGGACTGCAGGTGGCTTGAGCAGAAGCTGCTGCCGCCTATCTTGGAGGCACTTCTTTCATTGAAGGGCCTGGTGGTGCAGAAGACCAAGCTTACCAGTGACTGCATGCGGTTGCTCCAAGAGCTGCTGGACAAGCTCCTGGAGCAGAGCCCCGAGTCCAAGGCAGACTTCATCCGCGCATGCATATTAGACTTGCAGCAGCATTCCCACCGCACATCCCTGGTACTGGAGTACACAACTGATTGTGCAGTCACTTCAGGGAACTCATCCTGTTTTCGTAGTCATGGTCTTGATCAACTCCTGCTCACATGACATGCAAAAAGCCCTTTTCAGTTCACGTCCTATTGCATCGTCCGTGTTGTCACGGAGGAGTCAAGTGTCTATTAAGGTTATGAGGTGGCACGTGTTTCTGTACACCTGAACTTGTACGTCATGGGGTTCTTGTGCAGTACGTCTTGGAGCAGCTGGTGAGCTTGATGTGCCCTACAAAGCCAGAGCCGGTGCACAAGTTGATTCTCAGCAAAGCTCATACCCAGGAGGAGTTCATTAGGGGCTCCATGACAAACAACCCTTACTCCACCGCACAGGTTAGGCAGTAAATCATACCCATATAATCTAGTTGAAGCATAGTCTGATGACACTTGATGTCGCTCTTCTGCCTGGACTGTGTGCTGCTTGTGTCCTTTGTGGAGCTCAATCAGGTAATAACAAATCTTAATGAGGTTATTGGTATGCATACAGGTTGGCCCACTCATGAGAGATGTGAAGAACAAAATCTGTCAGCAGCTCGAGCTACTAGGGCTTCTTGATGATGACTTTGGCATGGAGTTGCTCGTTGCCGGTAACATCATCGCTTTGGACCTCCCAATCTCCCGGGTTTACGAGCAAGTTTGGAAGAAAGCCCAAAGAGTGGCTCCTGGGGCAGACATTCCACTCATGACCATCACGTACAGACTCCAGGTATGCTGTGCATTTCAATTCAGGCAACAATCTGTTACACTGCCAACTACTTATTCAGACAGAAGCTTCACTTTTGATGGCTCATTCACTTGTGTGTCCATGGCCAGGGTTTGGATGGTGAGGCCACTGAGCCAATGATAAAAGAGCTTGCTGATGAAAACGAGGAGGCGGTGGACCCGGAGGTTGAGTTTGCCGTGGCTGGGGTGATGGCTGACTGTGGAGGCCTTGCTGTCCTACTCGAGTTGATTCAGGTCATCATATGTTCTGCTCTGCCAGGCTCGATGCTTGTCATACCAATGTAGTCTGATTGCTTGGGCAAACACTGACGTTGTTTGGACTGGGTTTGACCATGCTTACAAGTGTTTAGATGCAAGTCGGAAATGGCACATGGGCGCAGGTTACGCTTATGCCTTGACCGCTGCTTTTCAGAGCAGCATGCTTTGTAAAGGTCCTCCTGGGCCGCTTCCTGGGACACCCATGACGGCGATTGTTGAATGACACCTTGAATGACTCCTCAATGTCAGGCATTGCGAATGGACGTGAAGGGCGAGGAGGTAGGCGGCAGAGGAAGGCAGAACGAAGGAGAGACGCTCCTACTGGACCTGCTACGCCACTGCTGCCAGCTGCGCAAGAACAGGCTTGCGCTCCTTCGCATGGGAGCGCTACAGCACCTGCTATTGAAAGCAAGGGCCGCCTTTCTCTCAGACTCGGTGCAGGCCGACGTGGCTGCTGAGAAGCTCCTCGTCATTGTTGAGAGCCTGGTAACAGAGGCGAATGAGAGCGATGTACCAATGGGTGTGGCGCTTGTGACTGTAAGTGGTGAGAGTGTGAGTGGCAGCCTGGAGGCAGAGGCCGTGTCAATGTTCCTGGAGAAGCTATCCCGTCCTCCTCCACCTCTCACCAGCTCTGCGGTTAGCAGCGGCGCAACACAGCAGGGTGGCGGTGGCAAGAGAAGCGACCGGGGCAACGCGGAGGCGGTGGCCCGCCTGCTCCCCTACCTCACCTTTGGCGAGCAGCACGCCATGGAGGTTCTTGTGGACCATTTTGTGCCGCTTGTGGAGGACTGGAGGGCGTTTGACACCCTCCAAGACTGGCAGCAAGCAGAATCTAAGGATGAGGGCCTCAAGAGCAAGGCGGCAGACCAAGTGAGGGGCTTGGAAAATTTTGTGAGGGTGGTTAGAGCCATCAAGGTCAACTCCCACGGGCAGAGCCTGCGCAATCTCATTCTCCAGCGAGGCATTGTCAAGGGTATGTACTTGATTACCTATCTACCTGTGGCGTGTCATCGCCTCTGGCCTTTGGCAGTCGAGACCAAGTTTCCTATGATCAAGCTCTATCATCCTGGTTTAGAGGTTGAGAGTGTGGTCTGGGCTTAGCTTCAGGCTTGAAAGACTTGGAAAGAGCAGAGCTGGTCATATGGGGAGGAAGAATGACGCTCACATACAAAATCACTTCTGCAGGGGCAGTGAGGCATCTGCAAGAAGTTTTCCCAGACACGCCTTCAAGGTTTGGGACCAAGGGCCTTCCTGGCTGGCAGGAGGGGCTACGAACGCCGTCCGTCCCCATAATACTTGGGCTGCTCGAGGGCCTCGCCAAGTGCCACCAGCCAACTCAGCGGCTACTGCAGGTTGAGGGTGTCCTGCCCCTGGTGCATGCCCTTGAGGGGATGTCAGGAGAGACCGGCGTTGGCGAGAAGGCGGAGATGCTGCTGGACACTGTCTCTGGCCAGGGGACAGAGGGAGAGGAAGGCTTCCTGAAGGACGAGGTGTTGCAACTGCGGTCGGCCACGCGGGAGGAGTTGAAGAAGCGGGCGTTGCAGAAGAGGGAGGAGCTTCTGCAGGCAACTATCCTTCCCCTGCCTACATGTCATCGATGTCTCTTGTACTTGATTTCACCTTAGTCTGTTGATCAGCACTAAGTGCAATGATGCAACTGTGAGCAGTATGTGAATCTGACTTCTGAAATGCTTATAGAAAAATCCGGTGAGCGCCACTACCCCCCTGCCAAGATTGTGGTCCTTAACAACAACCCCGATCCGTCTTGTCTATGCAGGGCATGGGCATGCGGCGAATCACACAGAAGGACGGCGAGGAGAGAATTGTGCTGGCAGAGCCAGCGCTAATTGAGGGCGTCGACCTAGCGGAGGTGGAGGAGGAGGGGGGTTTCATGAAGGGGGAATGGAGCATGTCATTGTCGTGCATGGTATGCAGGGAAGGCTACCGCCTGCGGCCAACGGACATGCTTGGCGCTTACTGCTTCAGCAAGCGCGTCAACATAGTTGCCACAGCTGGCAGGACTGACTGGGCCTACTCAACTGTCAGCCACTTTAATGTCATACATTTTCAGTGCCACACGGAGGCCAAGCGGGCTGACTCTGCTCTGAAGGTAGAGAGATACCTTCTTGATTGGTCCAATGTCTGTGAGAGCCGATTGTGTATATGCCAAACACAAGGGCCTGATAACCAGGGCCTGAGCTGCTTCGTCCACAGCCTGACATTTCCATCCGAGAGAGAGGGAGAGGCATTGTGCTTGTTGTCTGTAATTGGCTGTTACAGCACTGCTTGGCCTTCATCTCTACACCTCAAAATACGTTCGATGCTCATGCTCTGGACTCCGGCCTCTTTGCCATCGTATATGCACAGGCTCCCAAGAAGGAGTGGGAGGGAGCAACTTTACGAAACAGCGAGACGCTGTGCAACTCGCTCTTTCCTCTAAGGGCCCACACGGTGGCCATGGGCCAGTATGCTCGCTGTGTGGACTCGTTCTGGGAGAGCATGGCTGCCGTTGCGCGAGCGGATGGGAGCCGCCTGCGGCTGCTCCTCCATGACATTGCCCTGGTACTGAATTTTGGCCTTGGGTGGTCTCGGTCTGGGCTTGACTATGTGCCAGGGTCTTTGCCCTGCCCCAATGTCTGCCTGCCTTTGGTCTTCGGATGTGTGGTTTGCAATACAATGGTTTGCACTAGCTATCATTGAACAATTATTGAATGCAGCATGCATGTCCTGTCCGCAGATGCTGGACAGGTTTGCGACAGGAGCATCATTCAGCACGGACAGCAAGGGGGGTGGAAAGGAGAGCAATGCAAGACTGCTGCCCTTTATGCTCCAGATGGCCGTCTACTTGCTGGACCAGGCGGGCTTGGCACAGAAGAAGATGTACGCGCAAATGCTGGGCGCTTGCGCCGCGGCGGTAAGGCCGCCATCTACAGTGCAAAGGAGCTCGTTCTTCGAAGCGCAGAGGAGGGCGGGAGCTGCCGAGGATCTGTCAGGCAGCCCCAGCCGAGGCTCTGCATTTTTGGCGGCTGCAGCACGCTCACCGCCCAAGCCGTCTCCCTCGGCCTCGTCGTTGCTGTCGTCCTCGGGTGCTGCGGCAGCTGCCACCGGCTTGCTGGGGCCCTCAGGGCAAACAGATGAAGGCCTCCAGTTCCTTATGGCCATCTCGACGCTGCTGTGGTCGCTGGAGGAGTGGGATGGCAACAAGAAGGGACTCCTGCAGCTCGCCATCCATGAGGCTCACCACAAGCGGCAGTCCTCGTCCGCAGCACTGTCTCTGTCGTCCAAGGCAACATTTGAGCAACTGGAGCACGACGATGGCGAAGGCACAGGGGAATCGCAGAAGCTGCTGCAGCTTGTGCGTGCACCTTTGATTTTTGCGGGCCTGGTCAACCAACTCCACCTGTTTCTGAAGGCGGAGCAGGGGAGGGCGGAGGATGGAAGAGGTGGCGGCGGTGGTGGGTTGCGTTCTCACCAAGCGTGGCAGGACAGCATGAGGGAGCGGCTGAGCGATGTGGCGGCTATGTCCAGAGTCTCAGCCCGGCTGCTGGCATGGCTGGAGTGGATGCAGGATAGCTGCGACCTCCAGGAGGCTTTTGATGTGATGGGCTACCTCAAGGATGTGCTGGCGGATGGTTGCCCATCATGCGAGCACTTTGTGCGACAGGCCATGGGCACAGATGCCACTTGATAGACCTTTTGTACATACACACCAACTCTATTCTTTTCAGGAGCCGATGATTTGTCGGCACCCCTGCATTACTTGTTCTATGAGCACTAATAGCTTCCCGTTATGCTAAAGTTGGAGTTGACTGATTCAGAGTCACTGGGCTTGTTGGCTCTTGGAAAACTTGTGTGTGATGCGAGCGGAGGAACTTGCAACAAGGAAGCATGATGTGCATGATGTCAGTGCCTCGACACGAAAATACCTGGAGGTAATGGCAACAAAAGGTGCAGCCAGATTGGTGGTGAACAAGTCAATCTATTGAAGATAGTGCAATGTGCAAAGGTGGCTGAGAGCTTCGGAGGTGTGGCAGTTGTCCTGGTCCGCAGGGGCTCTAAGTGGAGCACCAAATATGTAGAGCATATGTGGTCTGATGAATTTTGAAGTATGACAGTCTTCATGCAACACGAGCTGGCCTAAGCGAGGAGCCCGAGAATACTTGATACGACAAATTTGCTTTGGGTTGACGCAGGAATGCCTCATCGGGCACTGCTTTCCTTACCGGCTGCAACCCACTTCAAGTTGCGGCTGCTGACTAGTGGTTATTGCGCACCCAGGTGTAATGAGCACTTGCGTAACTGTGTGATCTAGCGCTTTCAGGCCCCTTCGGACCTTCTCCACTACCTTTTGGGCTGGCCTTTCACAGCAGCAAGGGAACTGCTTACCGGTTGCTAGTCCTTCTGACTTGCGGCTGGTAACTACAATCTCAAGGCGACCATCATTCGTGGTACTTGAAAAGCCAGCTCGAAAAGAGAGAAGGCGCGCGGAGCGCATGAAATGAAATGGAGGCCAATTCGAGCCAATACAGTGGTCAGGCAGAGTTTAGTGCAAAGTAAACAAGGCTACATAGTACGGAGACCTAAATTGAGGTGCCTAAGGCGACATTAGTACCCACGGGTGAGCACATACAAATCCGACAAGCTAGCTTGGGGAGCTGGGGCGCCGCCACAAAAGCCGGAGGCCTGACTTACAGCGCGCCCTGCACGTTGATGAAGAGCCAATGCTTGCGAGCGCTGCAAACTAAGCGAAAGCCGCATTCTACAATATGCAACTAAGGCCTGCGGAATGCTGGAGTGGCCCAAGCTGCACCCCCGACTTCGACGACGGGCATCAACCAGCCAGGCCAGATGCTGGATAAGAAAAGAAGAAAGCTCTGCAAGTTGATGGCAGTGGCTGTGAGAGGCCAGCCCAAACGAATGGAAAAGAATGGTTCCTTACGAAAGAACCCACACAGCTCTTCCAAACTGACAGCGATGCCTGTCATGCCCGGGCGCACAGCGTCGTCGTAGCATCGGCTAGAGGTAGAAGAAAGTGCTCGCACATAGAGAAGAGTGGCTGGCAAAGCCAGCCAAAATGAATGGACATGGGCCAAAGCCAAAGAAAAGAGATGTCGAAAAAGGACTACACTACAAAACACGAGACATCGCAGAGGGAAGCCCAGTACCCGCGAGTGAGCAACATCAAGTCAGAGTAGCTCGCTGCAGGGTAGTGTCGGCTAAAGAGACCCGGGGGGGGTTCAGGAAGATAGCCTTCTCTGACCTGAGGCTGCTTAGCAGGGGTTACTGAGTGCTTTGTAGCTGCTTTGTTTATCTTAGCGCTTCCCCTGGCCCCCCTCTCGTACTTTGTTCATTCTTTTTTGGGCTGGCTTATCCAGCCCCTATCCTCAAAGGGCGGCCCCTTTCTCAGGAAGGACTTCATCGCCTTGGCATCTGAGGACTTCCTCGTGGCCACTTGATTCACTGTGTCTTAGCGCTTTCTCTGGCCCATTCGAACGTTGTTGATTCATGGGCTGGCCTCTCCCTGCCATCGCCCTCTACTGGAAGCGTCTTTCACTCTGGAGGAGCCCACCGGTGTCAGCCCCCTGCGGCTGCTCAACAGAGGTTACTGCGGGCCTCGTGGCCACTTGATTCATAGTGTGCTTTGGGGCTTTCCCTGGCCCCTTCGAACTTCGTGGATTCTTTTTCTGGGCTGGCCTCTCACAGCCATCGCCCTCTATGGGGAGCGTCTTCTGCAGGATGGGCGTGATGGACGTACTTTCGATGGCCACTGTGTACCCTGCCTCCAGAGAGATGCCAAACATTGCATGCCTGAGGAGGTCGTGAGCAGCCATTCGCTCGCCTTCGTGTGCACAGCGGAGGACGTGTGCCGCCAGTTCCGATGAGTCCGCCGCCTGTTCGCCGCACTAACTGCAGCACTCTCAAAGAGGAAGTAGCTCTCCCAAGGGGGCGAGGGCTGTGAGCAGCCAGCCCAAAAAGAACTGACAAGGTCCGAAGGGACCAATAACCGCTTTGAAACCACTACTAAGCGGAGACCACATAGGATGAACACTCTGCTTAGGAGCCGCAAGTCAGCAGACAGGGCGGGGGATGTCTCAGGAAGAAGTGAGCTCTTTGAAAAGGGGGCGGGGGCCGTGAGTAGCCAGCCCAGATAGAATCTTCCAATTCGCAGCAATGGCCGTGAGAGGCCAGCCCAAAGGAAATACAAGGTCTGAAAGGGCCGGAAGGAGAATACTAGTCTTCTTCTGAACAAGGTCCAAGGAGGCGTCGTGGTCCGAAAGCACGTCTTGAAACTAGTTCCCTGCTTTTTGCGCCATCCGGCCCTTTCAGACAGTGTTTAACAGTGCGAGTGCGGTGCCCGCTACGATGAACCTGCGGCGCTGGCTGCCCATATGCTCCGCTGCGCGCACGGGGGCGAGCGGACCGGTATACACGACCTCCTGCGCGACGCCATGCAAGGTGTGTTCCTGGAGGCCGGCTACAATGTGGCAGTGGAAAACACGACAGTCATGCCCATCCAGCGGGGCGCCGACGGAGTGCTTCACACCCGACGCGCTGACCTGGTTGCCATCCCGCCCCGGCGGGGGAAGTGCGCGCCCATAGAGAAGAGGGGCTGGCAAAGCCAGCCCAAAAAAGAATGGACAATGTCCAAAGCCAAAGAAAGAGGAGCCGGAAAAAGGACTACACTAGAAAACACTGCAGAACACACAGACGATGCAGAAGAAGTGGCTCTCCCAATGGGGGCAAGGGCTGTGAGAAGCCAGCCCGAAAAGAATTGACAAGGTTCGAAGGGGCCAACCTACGAGCTAAGCAGCGACTGCGGGGCCTGAAGAGACGACGCAGAGGGAAGCTCAGTACCCACGAGTGAGCAACATCAGGTCTGAGTAGCTCGCTGCAGGGAAAGAGGCACTCCGCCGAGACCCAGAGGCGGCGGCCATAGCACGGCCTGCTCTCGTGTGGACGGCGTGGGCAAGGGAGCGTTGAAGCGGTACGGCCAGGCGCATGCGGAAGACTTGTGCGAGCGAACCGGCGGCGTTGCAGCCGGGCAATCCCTGGCAGACCTGGCCGCCGGTCAATGGCCTGGTTTCCCAAATTCACTTACTAACCTCTGCTGAGGAGCCGCAAGGAGACTTCAGCAGTGACGGACGGCCCACGGCCAGCTGATCAGTCAGGCCCACATCCAGCGACATGGTTCTGGGAGCCAGCGAAGAGGGGCAGTGCCGTGCGGCCATGATCGAAACGGGTCAGGGATAACGGCGGCATTGTTGGGAGGTTAGCGCAGGGAGACGGGCGGCAGTGAAAAGGTGGCCGCCCCGGAGTCCCGGTTAGGTCGGGGGGGAGCGCGCCCTAACCCTAGGCCCCCCGCCCCGCGCTCCCCGGCGGGGTCCGCGGCGGACTCTGCGCCGGGCTCTGCGGCGGGCTTCCCGGCGCGCGGGCGCCATGTACAACGGCATCGGGCTGCAGACGGCGCGGGGGTCGGGGACGAATGGGTACATCCAGGCGAACAAGTTCCACGTGCGGGCGCGGCCGGTGCGCGCCGACGGCGCGCCGCTGGACCTGGGCGGCGGCGGCGGCGCGGCGTNCGCCTCGAGGCCGCCGCCGCCGCCGACCCCGACGCCGCCGACGAGGAGGCCAACCTGTGAGCCCCCGCTGGGCCCGGCAACGCCCCTGGCCTTGGCTCGCGCCCGCCGAGGGCTTGCGGCCGCCGCCGCTAGCGCCGAGGGCTTGCGGCCGCCGCTGTCTGCCGGGCAGGGGCTCGAGAAAACACTACGAGGGTTTCGAACCCTTGACCTTTGGTTTTGGAGGCTAGGGTCCTACCACTGCTTGCTGGCGCCCATGGCAGGAGCCAGAGAAGAGGGCCCCAGAGGCGCCATGCTTCGCAATGTGACCGCCGCATGAGTGCTGCTTGATGCCGCCGCCTGCCGGCCATGGGCCTTCCAGCAGGGGCTCAGAAGCAGGGCCATGGGCTCTCAAGACTTCAATTCTGCTGGCCCATGGCATGAGCCAGATGGGGCGCCACATTTTGCAATGACCAGCCCAATGAGTGCTGCTTGACGCCATACTTTGCAACGTGACAGCCAAAGTAACGCTGCTTGACGCCGGCGCTATTGTGGGTTGCACAGGGCGGCGGAGGCGCAGACCCACCACGTGGCAGCGCGCAAGGAGAAGAAGATGGAGACGATGCGCACGGCGCTGGGCATCGGCGAGATCAAGGAGGGCGAGGCGTTCGACCGGGAGCTGCAGGAGGCGCGGCGGCAGGAGCGGCAGGAGGCGCGCGAGGCCGAGGAGAAGCGCCGGCGGGCGTCCCAGTTGGAGGCGGAGAAGGAGGAGCAGCAGCGCGAGAAGGAGGCGGAGCGGGAGGAGAAGCGCAAGCGGCGTGAGGAGGAGCGGGAGAGCCGGAGGAAGGAGGAAGAGGAGGCGGCGCGCGCTGACGAGGAGCACCGGGCGCGGCGGCGGGAGGAGAAGGAGCGGCGGCGACGGGAGGAGGAGGAGGAGGCCCGACGGGAGGACGAGCGGCGGGCGCGACGCCGCAGCGACAAGGACGGCAGAGACCGGCCTCGGCGCGACGACGCCGATGAGGACGGCGGTGACCGGCGGGACCGGGCGAGGCGCCACGAGGACCGCGATGGGCGGCGTGGCAGGGGGGATCACAGCGACGAGGACGAGCGCCGGGAGGAGGTGCGCCGGGCCAAGAAGCGGCCTAGGAGGGACTGAGGGGGGGGGAGGGGGTTGCCGCAGGCCGGCACTTCAAGGAGCACTTCTGTGCAGCACGGGGAAGGGTTCAGCCACATGAGCATTGATGCCAGCATGACAGCCTCGTGGCGCATGAGCCGGATGGCAAGACAAGAGGATCTTTAACTGTCACGCAGCTTTTGAGGCATCCACTGCCTCACGAGAGCCTCCTTATCAGGCGGCCTCTCAAAGCCACATTTGAGCATGGTCAGAGGTAGACGACGACCCACCGGCATGTGCACGTTCTGCGCTCAGTCGCTTCTGCACCTAAGGCTTCCTGGCAGCAAGCCCCATTGGCTACAGGAGGGAGGCGCTGCATGGAGGGCCCGTTCTGGTCATTCACTTGCCTCTTGGGTTTCCTGCTCTCCAAGAGTGAGCACGTGCGTTCTGTATTCGCAGGGAGCAGAATGGCCGTTCTCAAGAACTTCTCCGACTTAGCAAGTCAGCAGAGGAGGTGCTTTAGCTAGCTAGTAATGCTTGCACGACTTTGCTGCTTGGCAACTCTTGCTACTTTTGGTGTCACCAGTATAGCTTCGCTCCATGCACTACACATTCTGATTGTGCTTTGACAGTGCATTCTCAATTTAGCAGGTGTAATACAAAGCCTTTGAATTGCGAGTTTGCGAGTCCACTGTGAATGGGGCCTGAGAATGCAGAGGCGCAAAACTGGGTGAGGCAGAAAGTCTGTTGGCCGTATGGCCTTCCCTGTTTCGTCCTTTTATTAGTCGTCCAATGCAGGAGGAATGGCTGAGGGGCTGAACTCATTGATTTGCTCAACCACCAAACACATCTTTTGTTTTTATGGATTCAAATCCCACTTCCTCCAGGTGGGGCCACGCGATCCAGTGCAGGGTGGCTGTGGTAAGGATCGGGTCTGCTGGCTCCTGCCCCAAGGTTGACCCTGTCATCGTCCAGGAGGTTCAAAGAGGGCGCAAGCAACCGCGTGTATCGGTCGAAGTAGAGCAGCTGCTTGAGCAGCAAACCGAACTCGCGTGGGAAGCGCAGGCCGTACGTCTCGCTCACACGCACCTTTTACGACACGGCATGTGATCCTGCATTAGTCAACTTCATGACCAAGATGCAATCGATGGAAGCCGATTCTGCACAAGGCCATGCGCCCTTCAAGCTGCCAAGAGGCTGGCTTGTCAGGGGCCAGACGAGGTCTGCTGGGCTTTGTTCGGCACGAGCAATGGGACAAAGGCAGCTGGACTCACGACGTCAAGCAGGAGGGCATTGACTTGCTGGTCGTTCATGTTGAGCGAGGCGGCTACCGACTGTGCCTGGCTGCCGCCGTTCTGTGCCCCCGTAATCAGCACCTCGGCATCCATGTCCTGCACGGACTAATCTCCGCCTCAGCAGAATAGCAGCGGCCCGTTCTGCTCCACACAAACAACAAGGCACTGACATGGCAATGCGAAGAGGACAGGTCTGCTCCGCCGCCCATCAAAGAGCTGTAGCAATGCACAAGACGTGATGGCATCACCAGTGGTGGTGCTCAATGCCTTACCCGGACCGTTGAGAAGATCTTCTCGAGGTCCCGGGTGAAGCTGTCCAGGTCCACCTGCTCACTGGTCGCGCCCATCTGCGTAAGCGCCATCGCCATCGCCCGGTACTCGCTGCTGCCCACAGCGCCCAGGAATGTCTGGACGGCAGCCCAGGTGGGCGGAGAGATCCTGCCGACAATGCCTGCTTGCCAAGACCCCACACCCATAAGAGACACCATACTGTGTACAATGTACTATAGAGCAGTCGCTGGTGCAAGTAGGGCCAACAGGGGCATTCCACAGGAGGATCAAATGTCAACTTGCACGCGTCTGTAGCTTGTGTAGAGCTAGGACCAGAAATATCAGCATCAGGAAAGACCACTAGGTGAAGAGCAAATGCACGCACCAAAGTCAATGAACCCGACCCTGCCATCCTGCAGCACAAGGAGGTTGCCAGCGTGGACGTCGGCGTGGAAGGTCTCACAAGCCAAGAGGCTCCCAAACCTGCGAGGCACAAGCATCGTCATGGAGGTACAGGTGCGGTTTAGCAACCACCATCTCGCCAGAACCTTTGGGTTGTATCATAACTGTCAGCAGGTTGAGGAAGCTTGTGATTCTTCCTCTGAGTATGGAAGGCAAAGTCAAAGTCAGAGTCACGGCTGCCAGAGTGTACCAGACATTGAGGGCACTGATGAGCGTAGCTTCGGGGTTGGGGGTAATCGACCGAAGGCTTTGGAGGTCAATGAGCGGCACCCCATACAACCGCTCGAGCGTGAGCACGCGCCGTGTGGAGCAGTGGCGGTATATCTGCGGCGCCGTTGCCTGCCGTGACAGGCCCGCCGCCTCCACGTAGCTCCGGAAGGCCTCGATGTTGACAGCCTCCTTGCGCAGGTCCACTTCGTCAAGCATGGATGCACGAATGTCGCTTACAATATTCACCTGCAAGTGGTATTTGCGATGGCGGGCTTCAGCAGATCTGATGTATGCAGATTGATTGATGGAGGGTCTAGGATACTCGGAAACTGAATCAAGCTGCACTTGCAGCAACCATACGGCACTAGGTCTGCAAGTCATGATGCTGCAGATCAGCGAGCCCGTAAGTGCAGAATAACTGCCTGACGGCGTCACCAGTGGCTCGGCAGACAATAGCGCTTGAATGATCCCCGCACCGCATGCTCTGCGGGTGCATGCGCAGGACTGACCAGCGATGTGCGGCTGAGCTCGGGGTTGAGGAAGTCGAGCACGCGGACGGCGATGTAGAGGAAGTTCAGGTCGGTGGCGAGGACGTCCTCGACGCCAGGCTTGAGGACCTTGATGACGACGTCCTTGCGGCTGCCGCGCAGCCGCGCGGCGTGCACCTGGGCGATGGACGCCGACGCCAGCGGCGCAGGGTCGACGAACTCGTACACCTCGTCCAGAGGGCGGCCCAGCTCGGCGGCCAGCGTCGCCCGCACAGCCTCCCACGGCACCGGCGGCGTGGAGTCCAGGCAGGCCTGGAACTCCGCCACGTACTCGGCAGGGAAGAGCGTCGGCGCCGACGCGATGAACTGCAACACCGATGACGGCTGGGGTTTAGTGCCATGGAGGTTCGGGGTTTAGCGGCACGGCCGTGCCAGTAGCATGACCAGTCAGCCGGCAGCCTTGGTGGGATCAAGTGCAATACCCATGACGGCTGGGGTTCAGTGCCATGGAGATTCGGGTAATGGGCTTAGGGTTTAGGGGTTTAAGCACGGCCGTGCCAGTAGCATGACCAGCCAGCTGGCAGCTTTGGTGGGTCAGGGTCTGGTGTTAAGAGTCCAGGGCCTTGGAGGGCCACGGCGATACGCGAGACGGCTAGGGTTTAGGGTCATGGGGGTTCAGGGTTTACCGGAGCGGCTACCAGTAGCATGACCAGTCAGCCGGCAGCTTCGGTAACCGCAAACCCTAATCCAAACCCCTAAGCCCTAGGCCAACAGTGTCAGGAAGGGCCACGGCGGGCGCTGCTCTGAGCCCCGGCCCCACCTGGCCGAGCTTGACGTAGGTGGCCCCGAGGCGCTCGAAGAGCCGCCGCAGCTGCACCGGGCCCGGCGGCGCCGCGGCGGCGGCGCCCTGGAGCTGTGCCGCCAGCCACTCGGAGGCCACAGCGNGCCCTCAGACAGAGAGGAACATCGAGATGGTGGAAAGAAAAAGGAGCGGGGTGAGCTTCGGTCCCAAGGACTTGGCATCCGCGAAGGCCTTTCTGCAGGCAAGTTACTTGGTCAAGCGAGGGCACAAGTAGCTGTTTGTGATTTTTTCAGACGAACTCGGCGGTTGTGCATTTAAGCAAGAATTATTTATGATGTATACAAGAGGGCTTACTCCTTTGCTCGCATGGTGGTTTGCTTATTGAGTACATTATGTTGTGGCCTTATAGGTGCATATGTTGTCTACTGATGCAAATTGATGCAGGATGAGCGCGACAAGGGAAGGAGCACCCTGGTCATCTATGCTACGCAGCTGAAGGAGCAAGCGCAGCGGCGGCGCTCCAGCCTCTCGTCTTCCAGGTCCGATGATTATTTCCTGCTCGGTCAATGTCCCCAACATTGACCAAAAAACATTGACCGAAAACTTCGAAAATTTCGAAAAGCTGAGAGAGAGAGGGTTGAACGGGCGAATGCGAAGGAGCTCATCAAAAGTGGATGCTCGAGATGAGATTTTGGCAGTTGCTCTTGTGTATGTCTTACATAAGTAGGCCAGCAGAAGCTCAATTGGCGATTACAATTGGCGACTTGTCCTCAGCCAGTCTTAAAATCATGCTGAAAAATGGGCACCACTTGTCCAACATTGGGAGTCTCTCAGTGTGGAGGTTCGAGGCGAGAAGCGGCATGCACAAGTTCAACTTCAAGCCACAGAAGCAGAAGAACTACCGGACAGACAGCCGGCGGAAGGGGAGACCGTTGCTATCGATATGGAGGACACTGAGGGCCAGGCGGCGTTCAGCACAGAGTGGCTTCCTCAGAAGGAGTGAGTCATTTCATTGCCAATTGCACAAGCCGGAGTGTTCGAAGCATTGGGCGGAGTGTGACCTTGAAGTACATCTGATAACGGCCTTATCCCAGATCTGTACTCTTCAAGTCCTGTGAGGATAACAGTTAGGCATGCTCGTAAGGGCTCTTTCGGCGTGGGTCGCTGAGACGGCAGAGGTCCAAAGTTACTGCTTGCACATGTGCTGTGGCAGGGCCAAGCAGAAGACTGCAAGCAACGGCAGGCCTGTGGTGTCTGAGGACGAGGATGTGGTGGAAGCCCTCATCATCTCTGACAACGAGGAGGACGAGGAGGACGAGGACGAGCAGGATGCCGATGGTGTCGAGGGTGGAGGCAAGGAGCCCGAGGAGGACACCAAGGGGAGGCGAGGAGGCAGAAAGCCTGCCCACGCCCGAGGCCTGTCCAATGGCTCCACCGGCAGGTCTCGCGGTAGTCGGGGCGGCAGAGGCACGAAGCGAAAACGAGGGGCGGCTGGTGACAGCGGGCCGGGACGGGGAGGAGGCGGTGGCAGCAGGGGCAGAGGGCGGGGAGGGGCCCGCGGCAGGACTGACAAGCGTAGCAAGCGTGAGTGAGCTCTGTGGTGGCACTCATAGAGACTAGAATGGCCACTGAGCGACCAATAGGTTAACGGCTAGCAGCGCATGACAAGATGCCCAAGCAGCAAAGGCACGTTCTTGTGCACCAAATAGTCCACTGTCATCCAAACTCGTCGCTGTCGGAGCTGGATTCTTGATTTTGCAGCTGGCTGTGCGGGCCTCTGTATCGATTGCAGTTGGCCTCTAACGGCGGAAGGTCGTCTTCTTCATCATCTTCCTCCTCCACCTCATCCTCGCCCTCCTTCTCGTGCTCGTCGCTGGTGGAACTCAAACAACGGCCATTTGTGACACTGTGCCGCTTGCAGCTGACCGCTTGAGGCTGCACTGTGTCCGAAGCATCCGCTCTGCTGGTCCCCGCAGCCTGGCCTTCTGCCGCTTTTGACGTATTCAGAGGCTCGTGAGAAGCAAGTGTCGCCTGCTCATCGACCTGGGAGCCGGCCTCCTCCAAGAACACTGGCGGCATTGGGGGGCTGGCGAAGGCCGCAGGCCTGCACAACCCAAGGCAATCTGCAGCCCTCAGCGCACTTCCACAGTCATCCGTCTATAATTGCAAAGCTGCCCAGAAATTCTTGTTGAGCCTAGATGATGACCCTGACACAGCATTACCCTGAGCTGTGATTCAGTTCCAGTGGCAAGTGTGAAGCAGAGAGCTTCCTCCTCCACTGGCCTTGGAACAGTGCAAATTGTGGGGAGTGGGGGCCAACCAGAGCTGGGCTGCTTGGAGCCAGCGCACGTGGTCACTGTAGAGGACGTGCATGATTGTGCCTGTGACCTTGCCACCGTCTGCCTCCACACGCTCACGTTCTCCGACATCCACGATCACATAATTGCCTGCAGGCAAGCTCCGAGCGGAGGTGAGGTGCGACCAATACCGGGAAAGGATGTAGTATCAGGGAAGGATGCCCCGGCCGGCCTGACAGCCAGCAGTGCTACTCGAGCAGCGGGAGCAGGGTGGTTTGGCGTGGCCGGTGCTGTGGTTGATCACATCCAGGACAAGTTGTGACAGCCGGGCTGCAGGCGCGTGGCACTCTTGGGTTCGTGGTCTGGGGCGGCGTGATCTGGTGGATTGGGCAGGCCCAGCTACAGGAAGTGGATAGAGGAAGCAGGCTTCTGTGATGTGATGTTGAGGATTTGGAGTGATGGGTTCAGCATTGAACGGCGCGAGGGTCTGAGCACGCAGCGGATGAGGAGGAGTTCTGAGATGCAGTGTCGAGGGCCGGAGCTCGGCGCACGCACCGCGCTTGAGCCAGAGGAGCTTGCGGAACTTGGCCGGCAGCAGCGCGAGCGTGGTGCGGCCGTCTGCGCCCTCCACCTGTGCCCCGCGGCGGTTCGGGGTTGAAGGTTCAGGGTTTGAGGAGTTAGGGTTTAGGGGCGGCAGCGACGCATCGGGACGCCGGCAAGCGCGGAGGCTGGCCATGGCGGCGGCGGCGGCGGCTTCGGCGGCGGCGGCGCCGGCCGTATCACGCGCAAGAACCTTGCGGAGCAGCTGCAAGAGTACCAGCAGCGCAGCAGCTACCAGTGGTCCGCCGCGCAGTTCTTCACCCGCACCGCGAGGTGGGCGGCCTGCCCTCTGCCACTGCCGCCGTCGTACCATTGCCGCTACGCTTCAGAGACTCTGCGCTGCCGCAGCGGCAGGGAAGCTGCATGCCAGCAAACGGCGGTTGGACAGCACCCAGTGCTGCAGTTACAGTGTTGCTGCATTCGTGCCAATCTATCATAGCTGCATTTGCTGCGCCCCACAGCATTAAGCTGCGGACCAGCTGCCTCTGCTGCTACTACAACCACTGACTCACGGCGCGGGCCGCCACCTATTGGGTGACCTGACGAAACGCCACAACGCTTCGCTGATTACAGGAAAGACGGGCGCAAGTCGCGCCTGTGGCTGGTCCTCCTTGTCGTTCTACTTGTTGCGGCGCTCGCTGCACGAGCTCTGGGCCACCGCTGGCTCGCAGCAGCCTACGTCGTCGCCGCAGCCGCCTACGCTATGGGCGTGCTCCTCCACCGGCAGCTCAGCCGTGGCCGGCGGAGGGCCCGCCGCCTGCTGCCCTGAGTCGCAGCAAGCTGACCGCTGCAGCAGACAGCAAATAATTCGACAATGGCAGCAGCAGGCCCCTCATGCAGCAACAGTGCAGGCATACCATTCCTAAGCGAGCTGACATTGCCGCAAAGTCCATTGCTGGCGGCTCGCATCTGCTGGCTGCCACAACGAGCCCGCTTAACATCTTCCTGTCTTGCCTGGAGTTGGTGGCAGCCCTAGCACCAGCTCGAGGTTGGCTCCATAAATGAAAGAATGGTTGCGGGCGCCTGGCTTGTACAAGTACTTAACTGTTCATGGCTGCCTGCTCCGTGCTGCTCCGAGCGTGCCGGAGTATCGTGCGAATGTGCTCCACAATGACGGCCACGGCGACGGTGTTCATGGCACCCCTGGGCAGCTGCACTCATTGCGTAGAGTGGTTCTTGAGGCGGCTTCATCATGTCACATCCAGCAAGTTTGTCACAGTGGCAGTCAGTCACAGCCATTCATCAGCCACGACTACAAGTGATAACACAATAGCGGAGATCCGAGGGCAGGCGTGCGTACAATGATATCAGCATGGGCCTTGGTGGGCAGGATGAATTGCTCAAAGCTCGGCTTCACACCGAGCTCATATCGGTCCAGCATCTGTCGCACATCCTGCCTCACTCCACAATTCTCGCCGGATCCTGCACTCACTCTTGGGGGGGTCGCTCGACTTTTGTCCTTCTGCAGCTTCCTTTACTGCAGCCTCAACCCTAGTCCACATACTCAAGCTGCTAACTGAGGGCAAGATTAAAGTTGCTGGGAAACATCAGGCGAACTTAAGCGCTCTTAAGCTCAGGTGCTCTTCGAGCCAGCCGAGTGTCAGGGTCGGTATCAACAAAGACCTTGATGTCAAATAGGTCTCACAGCTCCTTGTTGTGGAACACAAGTATCCCTTCAAGCAGCACCCGCTGCAGCAGATGAATCGGCAGTCAAGATGAGTTGTGGCCAAACAACAAGCTCTGCGACCCATTAACTGCAGAATGTCGAATCAGCTCTGCGTACCACGAAGCTCAGTGCAGCACCGTGGTGCCGGGCAGCCGCGCGCAGCTGACGTAGTCGTACTGGGGTAACTCGACGCGCTGGCCGGCCTTGAGCTTCTGCATCGCCGCCCGCAGCTCCGCGACGTTGAATTTGTCCGGGTGGTCGAAGCTGTATCGCTCCAGGTCCATGCGCTCGCGCGCGGTGAGGTCCCGGTAGAACGAGTCCTGAAGGCAACGGCCGAGTCTGCATCACTTGCTTCTGAGGTTTAAGGAAGGTGCGCTTCCAGCATTTCCGTTGGGGTCTGAGCTGTGGAATGTAGGGTCTAGGCTGCGCGCACGATGGCCCTGAGAGTAAGCCGTGACGGAGAGCGACCATGGGCATGCGACACTGTCAAGGCCAAAGCCAAAGCCGGCCTCGCTGTGGGCCTCCTCCGAAGTAAAACCTTTTGGAGGTACTACCATATCACCTACGCCTTCCCTCCCCCTGGGACTTGTGCTACCTGCATTGGCTTGGCGTTCGTTCCTCGCACAGATAGACCCTGAGGGCTATCTCATCTCAGGACTCGTCACTGAAACGCTACGGTGCCAAGACTGAGCGCCAGCGCCAGCCGCTGCTTGCGCGCGCACCTGGGAGAGGCTGACAACGTGGCCGTCGTTCTAGTCGCGGAGCTCGTCCATGATGGCGCCGCAGACGCTGGTCTTGCCGGACGCCGTGCCGCCGGAGACGCCGATGAGGAAGGCGCTGCGGGCCTGGCCCGGCCCTCCGGCGGCGGCGGCGGCGGCGGGGCGCCGCGCCTCGGGTGGAGCGCACGCCACGCTACCG